>JALIGW010000006.1:49596262-50178762 GCA_023053685.1 Diadophis punctatus similis | reverse complement strand
AAGATCTGATTTATTTCACTCTTTCACTCATGCAGCATCTTTAGGAGGTTTTCATTTCTGGGCTTGCGTCTATCCTAGGGAGGAGAGAAAAATGTCAAACACTTTAAGAAGCCAGTATTTAAAAATTATGATTCTTGCGTCTCCCTTTATAATTCTAGAATCAAGTTTAGTTTAGTTTAGTTTAGTTTAGTTTGTCATTGCACCTGGTACAACAAAATTAAATGCCGTCTTCAGTGTACATTATAACCATAAAAATAAAAACACAAACATACATCCTTTACATTCTGTATAATTGAAATTGAAAACCCGATATTGCACTATACCGTAGAATTCAATATGGTTATTGCCCTGGGATAGAAGCTGTTTTTCAGCCTATTTGTCCTTGTTTTTATTATCCTGTACAGTCTGCAGATGGTAATAGTTCAAAAAAAGAGTGCCCAGAATGAGATGGATCTTTAAGATTGTCATTTCAAAATGACATTGCAAATACAGATAAGAACTCAAATTATCCCCCTTATGTAAATTTATAGAACATTTTAAAATGACATTTAATCAGGAAAGGTTGCTTGCATCACATGAATGACATATTAAAAGTTCTGCAGCTGCAGCTACCATTTTAACTTGGTTAATTTTTTTTTAGCCTGGTTGAGTTAGTTAAGGCACTGGGATAGAAAGTGGAAGATCGCAAGTTCAAGTCCCACATTAGCCATGAAAGCCAGCTTGGGTGACTTTGAGTCAGTCACTCTCAGTCCAACTCGCCTCACAGGGTGTTGTTGTGAGGCAAATAGGGGGAGGCAGGAATGTTAGATGTGTTTGCTGCCTTGAGTTATTTGTAAAAATAATAAAAATGAGATACAAATAATAGACATACATTATTACCAATGTCTATGGAGATTCTCAGTCATCCAGGTTATGGTTGAAGGCAACTGAAGCTCCTTGTATGAGAAGCTAAATGTCTTCAAAGAAAAACCAGAAAGTCCAGTTGCCTCTTGAAAAAGCACCTTTGGGTATTACCAATGTTACTTGCTTTGGATCTGTGTGAAAGAATATTAAACACAGATAGTGTGGTAGTAGTAGTAGAGGTGTCTCAAGCTGTACAAATGTGTTAAATTTGAAGTGTTCAATGTTTTCCCAGTTCTGTTCTTCTATATCAGTAACAAAAATCAAAATTTCATTTACTTTTTGAATAAAAATAATTCCTCATGTTTGCTTTGCACTAAATGTAAGGAGCATTTCTAGTGCACATAGAATTTTGATTTGAAATACGAAATTTCAAACAGATAGTAGAGACTTCCAAGGAATATATAATAGTCTGAATCCCATGAACTTGAAACCTGTTGGAAATGTAAGGAAGGGGGTTGTTTAGTAGTTTAATGACATTTATGAATTAGGAGAAAGGAATAAGTGGCGGCGTATTGTTTGACATTGAATTTGAAACTGTATGGCCAAAATTGAATCTCATTTTGAAAATGTTAAGTACGATGGGTGGGGTGATATTGAAGGAACAGAAAGCACGAGCAGTTACCTCACATACGCAGTCTTAAATTCATGCTAATGTGTCCATCGTTTGAGCCAAAACCTTTTCAGGATTATTATAGCTTCTGGGCAGGCTGCCTGTCCATTTAAATGTCTCAATCACATTTAAGTTATGGATTGCCCTTTTGTAGTTATCCACAGAAGGGGACCTAATGCAAATGCTTTCACTAACATCACAACAGTGCCCTACAGCTATAAAGAACTACAATTCCCAGAACATTCAGCCAGCATGGCTAGCTAGATAATAAATGGAGGAACCACTGGGTTGGAGAAAGGCTGGCCATTGTATTTGGCATTTGGACTTTGGGACTTTTAATTAAATAGTTAGGAGAAGTGCAGCTTATTTATATAGATTTACATTGAGAACTGACCCATGTATACAGTATATACTTTTGGATAACATAGGTTTAAATAATGAGGATTTTTCCCCCTCTTCTGGTTCTACTTTTATTTAAATATTAATTGAGAAAATAATGAGTCCCCCCCTATGTTTTCTTCCATTTTTCTCTTCAGCTAAAAATTAAACTTAGTAATCTTCATATTATAGGCAAGTAAAATGTAGAGGCTGACTGTTCTAGAAAATATAATTACTGGATATATTTTTTTGAAACTGGAAGGTATGCCAGTATTACATTTGTTTATCTAGTTCTAGGGTGTATTTGCTTGTTTTGGAAATAAATGAAATGCAGCATACTCATCAAAATAGGTACGGCAAGTGATCTATAACAATATGCCATTAAGTCAGTGTCAACTCTTAACAAATATATAATTATATTTTTTCTAAGGATTTCGCCACAGTGAAATCAGTTATCATGGAGTAATTTATATACAGAATATTTCATTTGTTGTAGGTCCAAATCCAGGAGCACTGAGTCATTACTCCATTATGCAGGGGTGAAATTCAGCAGGTTCTGACAGGTTCTGGAGAACCGGCAGCGGAAATTTTGAGTAGTTCAGAGAACCGACAAATACCACCTCTGGCTGTCCCCAGAGTGGGGTGGGAATGGAGATTTTCCAATATCCTTCCCCCAGGAGTGGGGAGGGAATGGAGATTTTGCAGTATCCTTTCCCTGGAGAGGGGTGGTAATGGAGATTTTGCAGTATCCTTCCCCTGCCACGCCCACCAAGCCACACCACGCCCACCACGCCCACAGAACCGGTAGGGAAAAAAAAATTGAATTTCACCCCTGCCCTTATGGCCTACAGACTAAAAGGTGGAGGTTAGATATAGTGTGTAGACGAGATATCTAGTGTAGATAGAGATCTACAATTACATATACTATAGATAGAAGGATTTGCTCTGAATCCTACTCTTTGTTTAAGAAATTGCTAATCTGAGCTCGTTTCCTTCTCAAGCACACATAGACAGAGCAAATACTCTTTGATTCTTCTCTGTTACGATGCACTTCACTAAATGCACTTTGCCTATTCATATAGTGCATTTTCTGTAAATAAATAAGTTTCCTGCTATAATTATAAAATCTAATCATTATTCAGGTCAGAGTCTGTATTTCAAAAATAAATTATTTTATTGATTTATTAAATATATTACTTTTGAAATGAAGGCCTCTATATGACAAATGTGAAAGAAGAAGAAAACCAGCCACATGTATTCCATCTGCAAAAACCAATATGATCGCTAGATTTCATTTGCACGGTATTGCATAAGTTGAAGCTTGTCTAGTGCTTTATATAACTTCTGTTTCCAGTTATAAAAATAGATTTTATTCTATTTTTAATAGATTTTAAATCGATGTTAAACAGATGCTGAACATTCATTTTGGTACAGCACTATGGCAATAAGTTTAAAAAAAAGTAGCCATGAAGGAAAAAACAAACAAACTCAGCAATGAAGTAATTTTTTTAATGTTATTCGAGACTTTTAGGAGTTTTCTATTAGAGAAAATACTAAACAAATGAAAATATAAAACAAAAAAATGGGAGGGAGGGACCTGCTGTACTTAACAAATCTACTAATCATCTTTTAGGTTATGACATCTTTGCTGTTTTTTTAAAAAGCTTTTGAAGACCAAACCTCTTCAGAAAGCCTTCCTTGATTTGATTCAATGTTGTCTTTTTTAAATACTATTTTATTTATATTGTTGTATATTGTTATTTGTGTGTTTGATATGTTTTATGTTGGATGGATGGACGGACAGATAGCAATAGCAATAGACTTATATACCATTTCACAGTGCTTTACAGACCTCTCTAAGCAGCTTAGAGTCAGCATATTGCCCCCAACAATATGGGTCCTCGAGAGAGGGGGGGAGAAGGGGGAGGGAGAGAGAGAGAGAGAGAGAGAGAGAGAGAGAGAGAGAGAGAGAGAGAGAGAGAGAATGAATGAATCTTAGTAGCTAGTTGACTCCTGTGTTATATTTATTGGCTATTTTACTTATCTGAATACTTTAATTTTGTAAAGTACAAACCTAAACTTCCAATTGTAATTGAAATACATTTGAAAAACAGCACATAAATACATTATATATAATGCAGTAGTCCTATGCACACTGTTCTGAAATATGATGTTCACACATTAATCATAATGCATTGGATTAGGCAGCATTTTAAAATACCACTTTAGTTTAAAATGTACCATTGATGAAATTAAATTCTGGTATTAGTTACACATGGCTGTAATTATGAATTAGTGATATATCGATCAATTTAAATGTATATTAAATTGATTATTTATTTCAAAGGCTACACTATAGCACAATCTAGATCCAACTTATAGGTAGCACTTAACACTTAGACTTATATACAAGTCTTATATTACAGCCCTAGTAGTTTTTGTACTTGCAACAGGATATTAAATATTATATTTTTCAATCATTGCATACTAATAGTTTTGAAGTGATTTGAAATATTTTATGACATATTGTTATACTTTATTTTAGTGATACTTCAAAAAGAAAGAATCCATGTTCTTCATTTTCTTGCCAGTGATATTCCAAGAAAGGTTGGAGATTAAATGATGATCAGGGAAGAGTAGAATTAGGCTCCTCAATCCATGACCTGATTAAACAGCCAAGAGAGACAGAACTAATTGAATGAAGAGAGGTAACATGAAATAGTGGAAATGTCAATATTCCCTGGGATTGACAGGTAGGCTATGGAACATCTTATAGATCAGTGATGGCTAACCTTTTTCTTGACGTGTGCTGAAAGCATGCCGGCACCCATAATGCGATTCGCCCCCTCATGCATGCGTGCATGACCCCGCCATGCTCCCCCCGTACATGCGCGTGCGACCCCCTGCCTCCCATTGGGCGACGGCTCGCGTGCCTGCAAAGATGGCTCTGTGTGCCAGCTGTGGCAAGCATGCCATAGATTTGCCATCATCAGGGGCGGGTTGCTCACTTACCTTGCTGCCGGAGCCATGCGCATCTCCACGCTTACCATGCTGCCGGAGCTACGTGTGCGCACCACCTCGCGCGATTTTGCTTCTGCGCATCACGGAAGCAAAATTGCGTCAAAATATTGTGAGGGGGCGCGCGCGAAATTTCGGCGTGATTTTGCTTCCGCCCATGCGCAGAAGCAAAATCGCCCGAAAATCACGGGGGGGAAAATGGCGACGTGCCAGGTGCACCGGCAGAGAGGGCTCCGGAGCGGTTGCGAAATCCGCTGCTCCCTACCGGAGCTGCGTATTGGACAGCTCCGGCAGGAACCCACCTCTGGCCATCATGGTTATAGATGCTTCTGTAATTGATGTATGGAGTTGTCACTAAACAATTACCATAACTGCCAATTTAGGTGACTATGAGTAGCTAGTGGTTTTCAGGGCTGTTTGTTGCACCTGAGATGCTAGGTAGGCTATTTTGCCTGCTGTTTGGGAGAAACTGTGGAGAAAGATGATTGGTTTCTGGTCTATGTTTGTGAGCTTCCTAAATAAATCTGGTTGGCTCTTTGTGGAATACACAGTCTGTCATTGGTCTCATCTGACAGAGAACTTATTGTGTTTAAATATTATACTAATAGAGGAGATCCATATATCTGCTGTTCCTTCAGTGAATTCCTATTGAGGTACTTTCACATTCAGAAGAGTTTTCATATTTAGAACATTTAACTCTCCACAATTATTTTACCACTGATTCTTAACAATTAATTCACATTCTCAACTTATTATACAGCATATACATCTTTCATCAAACCAGGCTTATTTCAGTTAAACCTAACAGTATGTGCTAGAAATAATTTCAGCTGTCTACAGTAGAAATTTCTAGCTATTAATGTTAAGGTTGCACATTTTTGCATGCACATTTGTTTGCTAAGGACCAGAAATGAGGTTGTAGAGAGCTGAGTATTTAGAGAAATCCTGCTTTGCATCATGATGATTAAAGAAGACAGCAGAGATTTGAAACAAGGTAATTCTGCTTGATGGGCAAGGCCTGTAATGGCTTATAATATGTATAATCAGACTGAATTGGTCTGCTTCGTATCCGTGGGTAAAATCTATGAACATTGTGGACATCTTATTTCAAAATGTATGTTAAAAAGAAGATGCAGTAATAAACAGTTTAATTCTATAATGGAATCACTTTATACCTATACAATTTCTTGACAACAGATCACATATTAAAGCTAAAAATCTGAAAAAAAATATAGGTAGCGAAAGTAAACCAAAACCAAAACCATACTGGCAGAAACCAAATATCTGCAAGGACTCCTGAATGGAACTGAATGAAATGACAATCTGTAAGGCAGAGGGCTCTGCAGGATCCAGAAATAATATTGAAATGATGAAAGCAGCATTGCACTATTGCAGTACAGCCTATCAGCTCCCCTTTTGTATGTACATGCGATATAAATGTGCACGTACAAACAAGTCAAAACTTGCATTGCAATGATGCAATGCTACTTTTGTCATTGCCTTCCTTCATCTTCCCTGTGGAGCAGAGGTGGGTTGCTCCCAGTTTGGACCGGTTCTTAGAACCGGTAGTGCCGGTGGCGGGAGGCTCTGCCTACCCGCCCGGGACACTTCTGCACATGCGCAAAAGTGTTGCGCGCGTGCGCATTTGCACTCAAACAGGTTGTAACAGGTCTTAGAACCCACTACTGCTGTGGAGGCATGACCTCTGACAGCAACACCAGCCCTAAGACAGGCCAGTTTATTCTCTAAAAAGTTCAAAAATCATTGCAAAAAACCTTTGATAAAGCTAACTATCCCTTTAAAATACTCCTATGAAGACACATTTCTTAGCAGCAGCTGAGTCATATTTTTTTTTATATCTTGATAAATACAAAATGCTGAAGACAGAACAATTAGTTGTAGGGTGAGTTTCATTGAATAGCTTTTACTTTTGAACTTTTCTGAAGTCAGCTGAAAAGATTTTTTGTTGTTGTTTCCATTTGAGTGTTTTCAACTTTCATGACAAATGTATAAATAGTCCTCCATTTAGCACAGGTATCTCCAAAAACCCACAGCATTTGAATATGACGCAGGTAATTCCATCAGTCATGAGACTTTTATGGGCCATTGATACAGATTTTATCTTCCAATATATCATGGGTTTTGAATTAATACTTTAGAATTAGTTCTGGTGTTAGAAAACATTCCAATGAAACATCATTCGATTGTTTTGTGTCAAATTATATGACACACCTTTTGTCTTCATATTGGATATTCAAAATTTGTATTGATAAATAAAAAATAGATATCTGCTGGTGTCCACAAATCCTTCATTAATTTCCAGGCATATAATTGCACAGTGTGCAAATGATTCTCCAAATTCTGGATGTAAGTAGAAATGGATGGAACTAATTCCATTGATTTATAAAAACACATAGTCAGTACTCTTGTTTCAGAGTGTCAGTTTGGTGTAGTAGTGGTTAAGGCATCAGGCTACAAATTGGGAGATTGTGTTCTAGTCCCAAATTAGTCATAAAAGCAGTTGAGTGACCTTAGGTCAATCACTTTATGTCAGCCCTAGGAAGGAGGCAATGGCAAACTATTTATGAAAAACCTGGCCAAGAAAACTACAGGGACTTATCCAGGCAGTCTCTGAGCATTGGACACAACTGAACAGAAGGGAGAAAAAAGACTTTTTTAAAAAAAATAAGTGCTATCCACACTCCATCATTGATAAGGAGTGTGGCGAGGAGCCGAGGTGGCGCAGTGGTTAAAAGCAGCACTGCGACCTTCAGCTGATTGGCTAGTTCAGCAGTTCAGCTGTTCAAATCTCACCAGGCTCAAGGTTGACTCAGCCTTCCATCCTTCCGAGGTGGGTAAAATGAGGAGCCAGATTGTTGGGGGCAATATGCTGAACTCTGTAAACCGCTTAGAGAGGGGCTGTAAAGCACTGTGAAGTGATATATAAGTCTAAGTGCTATTGCTATAATATAGCTTTTCATAATGGATTATGGTAAATACAAAGTTAGTCATTATCTGGATGCCATGGTGGTTCTGCTTGCCTAAAACATGCCAAATGTCAGAAACCTTTAACCATCTATGAGAGTTTAGGAATCTGGTATGATTGCTTAAATTTTTCATGGTGGAGCTCTTGCCTCATAATCAGGAGGTTGTGAGTTCGATCCTAGGTAGAGGCAGATGTAAGGGTCTCCTGCTTGGGCAGGGGGTTGGACTAGATGACCTGCAAGGTCCCTTCCAACTCTGTTAATCTGATCTGATCTGATCTGATAGCATTCTTGCATGAGATCTTAGGCTGACTAAGATCTTCTTGGATTGGCCATACCCAGAATCTGAAGTGTTGCTGACCCCAAATAGGAAAGCATAAAACAAGCAGTGAATCAAGCAAAAAAATTTAAGATATAGGACATTTTAAAATCTTAAAAGAATAAACATGCAATATATTATGTTAGCTGCTTAGCATATGAAATATGAAGGTAGCATTGTGCAGTTAAATTACAGATATATTTCAATTGTTGGTAAAGTCAGTGTGTTGCATTACTAATGCACGAACATTATTATGGTCAAATTTAAAGCAGACCAAGCCACTAGAGAGAGTCTGGGCTTTCTTTACTTGGCAGCAATAGCTATTTTGAAAGGCTTTACCAAATACAATCCCCCCCACCCGCAAAAAGAGTAATGGGAGTTAGCTCATTCAAAGCCTGAATAAAAAAGTCTTACAGGCACTACTGCTTGTGTGCGGTAGGTGTGAAATGTTGGTTATTTGCATAAGAGTTCTTTCAATTTAGGAACGTTGCCAGTCACACTGAGAACATTTTTTATGTTTTTTTTTTTTAATTTTGCCTGTATTTGTTCTACTGTATTGCTTTGGGGCAATTACAGATTCTTTCCTTCTTCCTTCCATTCTGGTCAAGACATCTAAATGCAAGATATCTCTTGTCATCTCCAGAGCTGTCACAGGGATAAACATTTTCTGGGGACGTTTGTGTTTGTGTCTTCGAGACAGTTTGGACTCCTGACAACTGTCTGGGCAAATCCATGAAGTTTCTTGGCTACATTTTCAGAAGTAGTTTGCTAATTATCATCTTCTTAGGACTGAGAGAGAATAACTACCCCAAAGTCACCCAGCTGGCTTTGTGCTTAAGACAGGACCACAACTCACTATCATATGGTTTCTGGGTTGCTGCATTAATTACCACACAGAACTGGCTCTGGGGATGACAGGAAAGTATATATCAGTATTGGCGAAACTTTTCGGCACTCAGTGCCGAAACGGGTGCACGCACACATGCACAGGGGAGCACAGGAAACCGGAAGAGCAGTTCCCCAGTGCACATGTGTGCGCCGGGAAGCTGAGCTTCCAGTTTCTGGCATGTGCATGCACATGCGTGCCGGTCACCTGGTTTTCCAGTTTCTGGTGCACATGCACGCACGAAGACCAACATGCGCGCCAGGGAGCTTCTCTTCTAATTTCCGGTGTTCCCGCGCGCGAAGACCAGCTGGCCAACAAGCGACGGCTGGCGTGCCCGGATAGATGGTTCTGCATGCCACTTTCGCCACTCATAGGTTCACCATCATGGGTATATATGAACTTAGTCCTAGCTATTGAAATCTCATCTATGTAAGTACTGCTGTTGATGATACATGCATTTGATGTCATGCCTCAATTTGAAGTGGCTGTACACACATGCACAAGCAGTCAAGAATAGCTTTCAGACACAGCTGCTTTAAACTTTTTTGAAGAAAGATGCTTCATTAGTGTCTTTGTATGCTGCGAATAATTTGTTCAAATACTTTGCCCAACTGTACTAGAGGCTGCATGAGAACATTGCAGGCTTCATGGCCTCCAGTGTGTGGAGTGTCACAGGGTTCAGGTCCTTTTTCTCCCCTGCTCTATATTTCCCAGTGGCTTTATATGGAGCCATTGGAATAGATCAGGCCTGTCAAACTCGCGGCCCACGGGCTGGATGCATCACGCACTGGCCACGCCCACTCCTGGCTTAGCGAAGGGGGGGAAAGTAGCGATAAGTCACGTGATGATGCTGTGACAATGCAAGTTTAATACCCCTGGAATAGATCATCCTGATGATTTTAGGCATGTTATCATCAGTGAGTGCTCAAAGGTAGATAATGGTCCTAGGTCACATGTACTGATGGCAATACTCCTGCCAATGAGACCATTTACATTTCTGGAACAATTCAGAAGAAAGTGGCACTGTTGAAACCTCAGCACCACAGGCCAATGTCTGGCCTTGGCATAAGGCCAGCCCTGAGTATCATAATACTCAGCTATACAGGTAGTCCTTGACTTACGACCACATTTGAACTGCAAATTTCAATTGCTAAGCAAGAGAGTTGTTAAGTGAGTTGTACCCCATTTTATGATCTCTTTGCCACAATTGTTGAACAATGAAGTTGTTCAGTGAATCCATCTGGTTGTTAAGCAAATCTGGCTTTCCCCATTCACTTTGCATGTCGTAAACCAGATGGGAAGTTTACAAATGAGGATCACATGACCCCAGGACAGTGCAGCGGTCCTAAATACATGCCAGTTGCCAAGCATCCGAATTTTGATCATGTGACCACAGGGATGCTGCAGTGGTGATAAGTGTGAAAATCGATCATAAGTAATTTTTTTTAGTGCCGTTGTAACTTTGAACGTTTGCAAATGAATGATTGTAAATCTATGACAGTGGTTCCCAACCTGTGGTACGTGTACCACTAGTGGTACGCGAGGGCCTTCCAGGTGGTACGCGAACACTTTTGGGGTCATGAATGATTTTTAGTTAGTTATTTTTTACTTCACAAAAATGTTTACTGCCTAACACAAGATAATCTGGCAACGATTTGCAACTGTTGCCACACGCCACCCACCTGGTCCCAGTGGCCCGAGAATCCAGTTGCTGGATGCGCGGGGCCAAAAAAGGAATGGTACAATTATGGAAATAAAGTGATATCTGATCGAATTTAGTTTCTCTGGAACCAGGTGGTACGCGGCGACTGTACGGGACCTCCAAGTGGTACTCGATCACAAAAAGGTTGGGAACCACTGATCTAGGACTACCTGTACATCATTAACTCAGACCTTGAGGGACATATTGTTGATGTCTTTTCCCAGTGACTGGACACTGTCATGGTCTTAATGGAAGAATAGGCTGAAGGGCAACCTCAAATAAGTCTGAGTTGCTGTGGATATATTGGTGTTCTATGTTGACATTGGAATTGTGTCTTGATGGACAAGCAATATGCATCAGGGAGCAGATTTATGACATGGGGATCTATCTGGACTCACTGCTTTTCATAGAATGGCAGGTGGAGGCAGTGGCCAGAGGGGCCTACTCCAGTTTTGGGTAATGTGTCAGTTGTGATTCTATTTCAAGGAGAAAGATCTAGCTACTGTAACTCATGCACTTATCATCACCTGGCTAGACTACTGTAATACACTCTACTGGGAGCTGCTCTTAAAAAAACTGCTTGAAATCTACAGTTGGTCAAAATACAGCAGCCCAGATAGTTTCTAGCTCCTTTCATTGCAAGCATCAAAGACCAATTTTGCAGATCCTGCATTGGTTGCCAATTGGTTTTGGATACAATTCAAGATGCTGGTTTTAAGGTATAAATTACTTTATAATTTATAATGCCTGGATATCTAGAGGATGAGTTACTCCAACCAATACTAATCTGACCAATTAAATCCGACAGAAACAATTACTTATCCCACATATTTGCCCAGTGTAGCAGGCTGAAGGAAGGAGGTTCTGCTTTCCTATGGCTGTGTTGATATTGTGAAACAATTATAACAATATCAGGTCAGCCCTCTCCCTGTTGCCATTTCAGAATTTTGAAAAGATGAATTTCCTCCACAGAACCCTTTCCTGAATGTATTATGCCATTTACATTTTTAGTTCTATTATTTGTCTCTTTGGGTAGTGTGTTTTTTACAGGTAGTCCTCAACTTACAACCAGAACTGGGATCAAAGTTTGCTAAACAAGGTGGTTCTTAAGTGGATTGCACCCAATTTTATGACTTTTTTGGCGTGGTTGTTATGTGAATTACTGCAGTTAAGTGAACCATGCAGTTATTAAATCCAGCTCCCTTCATTGATTTGCTGGGGAGGTCACAATTTGGCAATCACATGACCCCGGAATGCTGCATCGATCATAAACAAAGTATATACCAGTTGTCAAGTGCCCAAATTTTGATCACATGATTGTGGGAATGCTGCAATGTAAGTGCAAGGATCAATCATAAGTAACTTTTTTCAGTGCTGTTGTAACTTTGAACCATCGCTAAATGAACGATAATTTTAAGTTGAAGACTACCTATACCAGTGATGGCGAACCTATGGCACACGTGCCACAGGTGGCACGCGGAGCCATATCTGAGGGCATGTGAAGCGTTGCCCTATGTCAGCTCCAGCGCGCATGTGCTCGCTGGCCAGCTGATTTTCGGCCTTCTTTTTGGACATTTTTTGCCATCCCCAGGGTTCAGGAAAGCCTCCTGAAGCCTGGTGATGGCACAAAATAGCCAAATGGGCCTACCGGAAATGCGCGGGGGTGATAGTGCGGGGGTTGTGCGTATGCGGGGGAAGAGCATTGCATTATGGGTGTGGGCATGCACGCGCACGCTATCGTGCGCGTGCACACCCTTTTGGCACCCGAGCCAAAAAAGATTCGCCATCACTGACCTATACTATTTTTATAATTGTTATATTGTGGATGTTTTATTTATTTATTTATTTATTTATTTATTTATTTATTTATTTATTTATTTATTTATTTATTTATTTATTTATTTATTTATTTTTATACTTTATGTGAACTGGTGAGAGTCTCTGAATTGTGGAGAAGTAGAAACGTGGAAAACTTAGCTAACAGTCGACCAACAATTGAAATGATGCTTAGAATTAGATGTGCACTACTACTGGCATCACCAGGAACTACAGTTGGACAAATGTCTTTCTAGAACAAGGGTGTCAAACTTTATTTCATTGACGGCCACATCCGGGTTTTGTTTGACCTCGGACAGCTGGGGGGGCATGGTCATAGTGGGTGTGACCATGGTGGGCGTGACACGGGACTCGTGTCAGGGGCACATGTGGCCAAGTGCTAAAGCAGGACTTCCCTAAGTCCCTCCCTCACCCTCATTATAAACTTCCTTCCTTCCTTCCTTCCTTCCTTCCTTCCTTCCTTCCTTCCTTCCTTCCTTCCTTCCTTCCTTCCTTTTCTTCTTTTTCCTTCCCTCTCCATTCTCCTTTCTTCTTCTTCTTCCCCTCTTTCCTTATTTTTCCTTCCCTGCTCTCTTCCCATCTGCCCTTCTTTTCTTTGTCTTTCCTCTTTCCCTTTCTCCTTTCTCCTTTCCTGTCCCTTCTTGTATGCTTGAATGCAAAAGGGGAAACATTTCTCATTTTGTTTATTTTAAGTTTGTTTTGATAGCCCTCTGCCAGCAAAAATGGAGCTCAGGGAGGCCACGTGCAGCTCCCCTGAGCTCCGTTTTTGCTAGCAGAGGGCTGCAGTTTGACACCTTTGTTCTAGAACAGTGGTTCTCAACCTTCTTAATGCTGCGACCCACGCCACGCCCCCGCCATGACCCACCCCGTGCCCGCTGCCGCAACCCCCACCCCACCGCTGCCATTTGGGTTCTTTTAACCTCTGCGCATGCGCAAAGCATTCTGCGCATGCGCAGAGGGTAAAAGAACCCAAATGGCGGCGTCTGGGTGAAGTTTCCCGATCCCTGTGAAAAGGTCGTTCAACCCCCAAAGGGGTCGTGACTCCCAGGTTGAGAACCGCTGTTCTAGAATATCTGAAATGGGTCCCAGGCATCCCTAAAAATCCAATAGATCCAACACATGTGTTGTCCATCCAGGTTATAATTGGTAGAGAAAACAAAGCCTGTTTTAAGATCCTATAATTTTTGAGGAATTTCTGCCTTCTTCTGGATTAGTCAGAATTGTTCTTTGCATCAAAATATTAGCATTTCAAAGTAGCTTCAGCAAGGGATCTTAATAGTCCCAGGGAAATTAATTAAAGCTCTTATTTCCCCTTTTAATAAAGGAACTGTGTGACTAAGAAGAAAGCTTTATAAAAGTCACACCTTAGGAACTTAACTCATATAAGAAAGATATATGGGGCGGTGGTTGTAGTAGTGTGATATTAACTCTCAAATTCAAAGACTTAAATTACCATTAAAGAAATAAACCTGAATGTGAAATCTTATATGTACTTAAGAATAAGCCTCATTGTGTTGAATGGGGCTTGTATTCAAATAAATGTAAGTATATAGTATTTGCCACGGGCATTGAATAAAGGCAAAAAACCCCAAGTAATTCATTTTTAAGAGTATAATATAGGTAGTACTCAACTTACAACAGTTCATTTAGTGACCATTTGAAGTTACAATGGCACTGAAAAAAGTGACTTACGACTTACCATTGCAGCATCCCCCTGGTCACGTGATCAAAATTTGGGCGCTTAACAACTGACATATATTTATGATAGTTGCAGTGTTCTGTGATCCGGAATGGGACTTCAGGCTCCTACCCTTGGCCGCGCCTCCTTCTTCTTCAGGCTTCCACCTCTGCCCATTTACCTCCAGCTTTCCTCAACAACTGGCCCTCCCCCAGCCATTCGCCCTGGCCAATGGGCCTCCGCCCCACGCCCTTTGGCCCGGCCCATTCACCGAAACACCATTTGTCTTGGGCCTTTGGCCGCACGGGACAGTTAGCCGCCAGCCAATCGGGTGGCAAAGAGAAGCCACGCTGCTTCTGCCTGCCAGCATGCTAGATCGTAGGGACTGTGGGGCCATGGGGGAGGTACAGCAGCCAAAGGGCAGGGGCACACGGCCTCAGGCGCTTGTTAGGGGAAGGAAGGAAGGAAGGGGAGAGAGGGAGGGAGATCGCGTCCTGGCCCCAGCCCCGTGCAAGGCTGCAAGAAGCTCCCATCTCAGCTTCTCTCATCTCTTGTTCTTTCCCTCCCCAATGTCACAGCCTTCCTGGATGCCTTCTCCCTCACCGCCCTTCTTTCAGTCTTTTGTGGGGATTTATTTTTCTTTTTTCGGTTTCTTTTATTTTCTTTTTGAATAAACTCTACATGTCAAGATCCAGCTGCTGCCAAGGTCCCTTACCTGATCCCCTTTTGCAAACTTCTGACAAGCAAAGTCAATGGGGAAGCCAGATTCATTCACCAGCCATGTTGCTAACTTAGCAACTCAGCAGTAATTCACTTACAACTGGGGCAAGAAAAGTCATAAACATGGGGCAAAATTCACTTAACAACTCTCACTGAAATTTTCAGCTCAATTATGGTCCTAAGTCAAGAACTACCTGTAAAACATTTATTTAAGGTTTGTAATATATATTCAATGAGATTGAAGCATGCTCTAACAAAGTTATAAAGGTCTAATATGTGCCTTTTCTGTTCTAGGTAAGTACTGAATGGAGATATGAAGAATTGGCATATTTCTAATGACCACCATGTTGCAAAAGGTATCCTGGTATTTTATTTTAACAGCCACAAAGTTTCATGAAGGAAACTTCAGCAAGCATGGTTGAAATTGTTCCAGATAACTGCTAATATTATTTTACATTCTGGATAAATAAATGAATGTAGAGTTAAGATGCCACAAATGCAATTTTCTAATTTGAGTAACATATTTAAGCAATCATAACTGTTGCAGTTTCCTGAACTAGTTCTTGTATTAATTTCCTTAATGGACTAAATTAAATTGCATCTTTCAAACATTATACATATTTGGAACTTTATGAAAGGTCATTACCAAGAAGATATGGTCCTGTTTATGAAAGAAAAATACATACTTGGCATCATACATTTCCAAATGAAAAGGGATGGTATTGATGGAAGTTGAAAGCATAAACAAGAACCATAGAAAAATTGTTGCTCAGACTCCAGAAATAATGTACGGTTTACAAGGATATAGATATAATGAAATATAGATTGGATTCGTTTAGTTATAATAGTGTCTTTTATTATTTTCATTGTGTTTCAATGGCATATAGCAGCTTTCTTCAATCTGGAAATATCTGGGAGTCTCAATATTTTTCAAGAATGTCCAATAGGGCAGTGTTTCCCAACCTTGGCAACTTGAAGATGTCTGGACTTCAACTCCCAGAATTCCCCAGCCAGCGAATGCTGGCTGGGGAATTCTGGGAGTTGAAGTCCAGACATCTTCAAGTTGCCAAGGTTGGGAAACACTGCAATAGGGGAAAGTTATCATATAATTTCTTTATTATGCATGTAAAGCAATACTTCAGAGTGGTTTATAAAATTAGCAGATTTACCGTCATGCCTGATTCCCTCAATATACTGTATTGCATTGCTATAACCTTAGAATAGAATAGAATAACCTTGGAAGAACCAAAAGGTTTATTGGCTGTTTTCTAGATTAATAAGTCTGTGTCAGCCAGAAACGGCTTCAGAATGTAAGTGATTGCTGTAATATAACATGATTTCCTGAGATTTGCAACTTTAAAAAATCTTGACTAAATTTTGGTTTCAGGATTTCTCATTCTAACAGTTAAAAAATATATAGAAGAAACATTTATTCAGCACTTTATTATTTTCTGTTATCCGATGAGATAATAAAACAACTGCTTTGCAAATTTTATTTGGCAAACTGGCATCCTGGTTGACACTCCAATAGAATATTGCATTTTAAGATGCGTTTAAAAATGAACTAGGTTAGATCATCAGTTCCGATACATTAAATTTCAGTCACAGGATGCTTTTAAGGAAAGAAGGAAAAGCAATTTGAGGGACGTTGTGGGCAACTGTAATGGCACAGGCGTCTGCGTGGGAAGCATAAAGATAGAAAAAATGGTTTCTTCCTCTTCTGCTACTATAAGCCAGGAAACAAATGACATTTAATATGTAAACTGTAGTCTACTTCTGCACAAAACTATAATCTAACCCAGATTATTAGTAATACTGTACTAAGAATGAACTTTGGCCATCCAACTTGTTCTGTGCTTCTAATCCAGGGGTGTCAAATTCGGGGGACGGATCCGGCCCGCGGGGTGCTTAGATCTGGCCTGCGGGACTGCCCTGGAAACAGTGAAGGACCGACCCGTGGTGCCTCTGCCAGTGAAAACGGAGCACAGAAGTTGGTGTGCTGCCCTCCCGGGCTCCGTTTTCCCTGCAGAGGGTTGTAGGAGTCATCGCAGCCGGAAATGGGAGTTCGGGAGCCTGTTTTTGCTGGCAGAGCGCTCGGGCCACCAAAGCCGCCCTCAACCTCAAGTGTGGTCGAGCTGGCCAAGCCCACCCTGGCCACGCCCACCCCGGCCCCCCGAGGTCAAACACAATCCTGATGTGACCCTCAATTAAATCGAGTTTGACACCCCTGTTCTAATCTGTTTTCTTTTGGTAAAGTACCTAACAAACCAGAGCATACCCACAGTGTCCGTGCAGGGTGGTGCATGCATGCGGGCAAGGCTATCTAATTTCCAGCATATTGAATCCAATCAATGTTTTTCTTCTAATTCCAATCACCAGAATCTTAATTAAGATTGGATGCTGCACAACTTCATACAGCCATCTGGGGCAGTTAGAGTTAAGCTGCCCACTAATAACCCTGATAGCCTCCTTCCTACTCAAGGTGACCATAGAGTTTCCTATGATCTCAAAACGTAATACATAACAACAGCTATTCTTCTTTGGTAGATATTTCTTTAGGTTCTTAGACCTAATGATGTGCGTAGAATGTTAAAATATCTAAATGTAGCATTAAAAATGATAATGTGACATTACTAAGATATTTTAAATATATTCAAACATGTTTTAAAATCTTTAAAGGTTTTTTAGTTTTTTATATGCAATATATTCTAGGATTTTATATATGGAATTTATGTAGAAATAGAATTCATGGCTTGGGAATTAAGCAAGGGATAGCTTAAATGATTAAAAAATGAAATTATATTTATTTGTTTCAAGCAATTTTATCTAATGCATGTGACATCCTGCTTCTTTTTAAAATGCATCATCCCGAACTATCGTATCTCACCACTTTGCAATGGTAATTAGTTTCTCATTTTCATTGCCTTGCTTCAGTTGAGATTATTAGATTTAAAAGCCTGCTCACAGGATGCTATTGCAGAAATGGATCTTATTCAATATTGTTGAAACAAGATAGACAGATTATGTGCAAGCATCTAGGACTACAGTACAATGAAGTACAATAAATGAAGAATTGAGAGTGAACCATTTCAGATTTTGTATGGAAACTATAGTACTGAAATGGACAATTAATTCCATAGAGAAAGCCAATTTTGAATATTTCTAAAAAAACCAGATGTGAATATAATGGTGAATATAGATTAGGTTTCACCTAATCTATATTTACCATTATTCTTTATTACACTTTGTATAAAATTTGTGTTATTATGTTAGCTATAAATCTGTCCTTGAGGAAATCAAACAGGAAGAAAGTGGGAAGATATATTCATAGATAACTTTGGCACCATGGGAGTCAGTAATCTGTGCACAAGTAGAATTATAATATTCCTCCTATAAATAAAGCAAGATTCTTATATAATATAAAAGGAAATTTTATATTATAAAATTTGGAAGCTTTCAGATTCGGGTTTTCCCAGATGTGCCAATATGACATCTCTAATAAAATGGAACTTTGAGGAATGCCTAGCCTCGGAGTCTTCTTTCGTTGGGGGTGTTACTTGGAACCCTGACATTGAGTGTTCAGTGTGGCCTTTACTTGGAGAAATAAATACTTCTGATACTTTAGTTTTCTGCCTCCTCATTATTCTGCATTCAGTCAGATTTTATATTTACACATTGCTCCATTTCTATGCAGTTTCTCTGTTATGAAATAGATTAATCCGAAAACATGTTTCTACTTCCCATTTTACAATACGTGATTAGCAAAAAAAAAAAAAAAAATCTACATATAAATGAGGCCAGCAAGATAGCTTTGGATATATCTTGTAGCATTCATACCTATCAATATCTTAACTCCAGAAATTGTTATTGTCATCGGCTAAAAATAGAACTGCCCTAGGAGTAGCTCCTTGTAATGAAGTCCTGACTCATTAGACTGCAGGCCTGGCTGCAAGGACAGGTCACAGGTGGGTCTTGAGGGCTTGTTACATGTCAACAGAAGCAAATTATCATGTTGAAATAAATTACAATATATATTACATTTTATTTTGTTTAGATGACTTAGTTTTCAAAACTGTAAGGTGATGATGACAATCTATGGGAGAGAGTTCTGTGAATATTAGTTTGTGGTAGATGATGCGTGATGATTGCTCCTTGTTGACATGAATTATTCAGAAATGTTATGCTATTATGTCAATAGCTACTTTATTCACCTGGTTGCAGGTTGATAAATTACCTTGCGTATAGCAGCTGAGTTCTCAGGCAGATCACAATTTGGCTGCTTTTGGCAAATTTATAGCTTTAAGAGAGTTATTACTGTTCTGCATAATGTAAAGAGTCAAGAAGATCAAGTTTGTTTCCACTTTTTACCAAACAAAGATGTTCATGTCTAGAATAGGTTATTTAAACTAGATGACCTTCCCAATCTTGTCCAAATGGAACATTTTACAATTAGGGTTATTAGATATTGTGCTGTACAACTGTTAATAGCCCTGATATGATAGCAAAGGTAATTCTTGAGTCAGAAAACACTTTGTGTTATTTAACACAGAGTTTTTGAATCTGTGTCCCAAAGAACGCTAGGATTTAACAAGAATTAAAAACATTGCAACAAGGGTTTCCACAGCAAAAAGTGCGTGTAGGAATGTTCACTTGGAGGATGGAAGAGCATGAGGAACGTGGTTTCCCAGGAAGCAGTGAATTAAGTTTTTAGGTCCTGGAAGAAGGAGGAAGAATTTAGGATAGTCATGCCCTAGAGCAGGGGTGTCAAACTCAAGGCCCAGGGGCCAGGGCCCGCGGGGTGCTTAGATCTAGTCCACAGGGCCGCCCTGGAAACAATAAAGGACTGGCTCGCAGTGCCTCTTGTCAGTGATAATGGAGCTCTGGTTTCGCTGACAGAGGGTTCCAGGAGGCCGTTACAGCCGAAAACGGAGCTTGGGAGCCCGTTTTCTCTGGCAGAGCATTCGGATCACCATAGGCGCCCCCGACATGAGTGATGTCAAGCTGACCACACCTATCCTGGCCACCACATCCCCGAGATAAAAACCCAACCCTGATGCGGCCCTCAGTGAAATCGAGTTTGACACCCCTGCCCTACAGTCTCTGAAGATGTATCTGTTATATTAGAGGGGTAATATTTTTTAGTCCAGCAAGATTCTATTAGGTGTAAGCAAAGAGTTGGACTCAATTAGATTTCACTGTGTTGTCTTTGGGCCTGGCAGTGGTGGTTGTCAGCGATATTCAGAATGTTCCTTCTTGACAAATGGTGCTCATGATGGCTTTTCACTACTGGGTTCCATGGCCTGGAAAAAAAATTGAAATTCTCTAATCAAGTAGGATGTCTGGATTTTTGCATCCCCCACCTGCTAGCTCAGTTATAGTATATAAATGAAGTATTCAATGTTTTATTTGATCTTTTTATTTTATCTACTTGGCCCTAATGAAGTAGACGGGGCCAATGGAGCTATTCACCATTTGTATTTCAGATATTGTCTCACCTGGTTGAGCAAGCTCTCTTGGGAGGTGACATGAAGCTTTTGGGGTGTGTGGTTCTACCTTGACAGGTAAAAAGTTCTTTCTTGTCTGGGACCCAGTGGTGGGTTCCTACCAGTGTGGTCCACTCTATAGCACCGGTAGCAGCCCACTGGTGACATCACAGTACCGGTGCGGTCGGTTGCTGGTGCCTGGGTGCCGCCATTTTTTTAAAAAAATTAATTTTTGTTTAAAAAAATTCTTCTGTGCATGCCCAGAGGCCGAGATTCCGGCACTGCGCATGCGCTGCCTTCCTACCCCACAGTGAGTCCAAGCAGGGGAGGATGGCTGAGGGAGCGTGTGAGATGCTGAAAGAACAGGCGGCAGGAGCTATCTCCTTTCCCCTCCCTTCAGCAGTCTGAGAAGCCACGAATGCGCAGTGATGATACTAGGCATTTTTGCACGTTTGAGGCTTCTCGAGCTGCTGAGGGGATGGGGAATGGGCGGCAGGACCTATCTCAGTTCCCCTCCCTTCAGCAGTCCGAGAAGCCACGCCCACCCAGTCACATGGCTGGCAAGCCACACCCACAAAATAAGCCATGCCCACAGAGTGGTAGTAAAAAAATTAGGAGCCCGCCCCTGTCTGGGACATTGAGGTAATGAACATTAATGTACTTTAATAACATTAAGATGAACATTCTATTCCAAATGACACAGGTTGAGATTTCAGACAAAAAATGTTTGTTATTTGTCTGGCAAACAATAAAAGATAATAGAATTTAAAATGCTTATACAAACCCCAAATCACTTATTAGGATTATTTACAAATTGTTACTGAGAACAATGCAGAGACAGCACAAATACAAAATTGTATGGTAAAAATGGATGCAAAAACTTCAAAGAAGCAATTACAGTGGATCAATGGGAAGACTTATAGGACAAAAATCAATAAAATTTACTCCAAGCTACAATTTAAAGGAGAATATGGCGTTGCTACATAATGCTATACACGATTGCCAAAAACACAAAACAGAACAATTGTAGAAAATGCCAGAACAAACAAAAGAAACATTTTCTCACATATGGTGGTTATGTAAAAACCACAAAAGTACTGGAAAGAAATACATCAAAATATTTAGAAAACGCTAAAAAGAAACTTTGAATTGAAACAATATATATATTTATTTTGTATAATTCCAAAAACATAAATGAAAGATATAACAAATTTACTAAGATACTGTAGATGTTGACAGCTGCAATATAAACTTGGCACAACACTGGAAAAGATAAACCTTGTTGATGATATTTAGATTAAACTGAAAATGGGAGAATATGCTGCTATGGCAAAATTGTATAATAGAAGTTTAACCAAATTCAAGCAAGAATGGCTCCTTTATATACAACATATCACACAGCAAGACATACTGTATTTATATAATTAGAATATGGTTTCTAGGACTTAAACAGAAATATGGTTTCTTGGAATAAGATTTTCAGGTCTTAAACAGAAACTGCCAAGAATCTTTAACATTCAGTGAAAAGTATCGATATCCGAATTGCAATCAGCAGTTGGGGACATAAATGAAAGGGAAGGAGAAAAATGTATTATAGAAAGGTTTTTCATAACGTTTTTAATCCAGATTCGGTAGCTATTCTTTAGTGTCATCTCATTTTTGACCAGAATTGTCATTGTTAAGTGACAGTCATAAAGTGCAATGTTTTGTGAAAATGTTGTTTCTTGACAGCAGTCCTAGCGTGGTATTGTTAAGTGAGGACTGCACAGATGATTAAGCAAAGATCTCATATGACAATTTCTGACTTCTGACCACCCTCCACATTGACTTTGCTTATGGGAAGCTAGCAGGAAATGTTGGACATCATAATTATATGACTGCAGGAATATTGTGACAGCTGGTATTCTGAGGACCAGTTGTCAGTACGACGTGTTCACAATTATTGCAATTTAGAAAAATTACTGAACAAATGGTTGTTAAATGAGGACCCCTGTAGTTGGCTTTTAGCTCCTGAGGGCCTTTGAGGAAGTAGACTGGATGGATGGCTTTCATTCTGGATGCAGACCTGGTCATATTGCAGAGATAGCATTGATTGCAATTGTCAGTGACTTTTGGTGGGCTTGGGATGGGGATAGTACATCCATCTTTGATGTCCATGATTTTTCAGTGTCATTTAGATGCCGTTTATCATGGTATCCTCCTGCACTAGCTCAAGGGATTCTCCTCATTTCTCCAAAGCTGGTTCTACTCACTACTGGTGTGGGTGAAAGATCAAGCCTGCCTTAGTCTCCTGCCTTAGGTGCCTAAGGACTCAACTCCCCTGCCTTAGGTGCCTAAGGACTCAACTACTTCCCACTCTTGTTTAATATCTACATGGAACTACTAGGTCATATCATCCATATCAACCATGCAAGATATATTTCTGTGATTTGGGCTAAGTGCAATTGTTTTTTACCCCAGTGCCTCAGGACAGGGAGATAGACAGGATTAGATTTGAGCAAATAGTCTCTGGTTTAATCCTGGTAAGACCCAGTGGCTATTCTATGGCCCTCTGGATCTGGAGATTTTGTTTCTAACTTCACATGGGCCTCACTTTTCCAGTCATAGTCAATTAATTTATCGGGGTTCCTTCTGGATTCATGACTTCTGCTTGCAAGGCAGATGATGATAGTTGTGATCAGAAGGACCGTTGCACAATTTGCTTGGACTTGGCCATACCCAGAATGGTTATGTCACCTCCTGTTTCAATTACTGTAATGCACCCTACCTGAGGTTGCCCTTGAAGAGCATGTGGTGATCCAGAATGTAGTGTGGGCAGTTTGGGATATTTTCCATTACATACTGTACATATCACAGTACTGCTGTGGAAACTGCACTGGTTCCCAGTGGGCTTCTGGATGTGGATTCAAGATGCTATTCATCACCTAAAAAGCCCTATATGGCATAGGACCAGGCTGTTTGCAGGATCACCTATCTTCTATTGCCTTTGCTTGACTCAACAGATCTAGCAAGGAGTCTACCCCAGACCTCTTCCCTTAAGCAGTATTGTCTTGTTGGACCCAGCAGTCATACTTTGTCTGTTACATCACCTGCCTTGTGAAATAATATCCCTTCTAGATGGGATATCTAGATGACCTCAACCTCGTAAGCATTGACCATGGGCATTACATTTCTGGCTGTTACTTCAGATACTTGGATCTAGAGGTTAATCACATTCTGCCACTTAATGTTATTTTACTATAAATTAAGATAATTGTTTGTGGTCTTATACACTTTATTTTGTTCCAGGAACAGAGTGGGAAAGGACAGAGGCGAGACAGAATAACATTAAATCTAACTGTTTATTACAGCTAACTTTGTGGCTAACAGTGACAGCTCTAGAATTGCGAAGCAGCGAGTCTCTGTCTGACAGCTCCTTAAATATTCAGCTGTCAGTCGGGTCAGCCAATCAGGGAGCGTCTCTTCTCCTGCTTCCAAAGCGGACCAGGGTGAAGCCTTGAGACGCTACACACTTATTTGGATTGTTTTAATTATAGTTTTAAGTTTGTATGCTGCCCAGAGCTGCTACCATGAGATGGGTGACCATATAAATGATTTAAGTACTATCTAGAATAATGCAATATCTAATAATAATAATAATAACAGAGTTGTAAGGGACCTTGGAGGTCTTCTAGTCCAACCCCCTGCTTAGGCAGGAAACCCTACACTACTTCAGACAAATAGTTATCCAACAGCTTCTTAAATCCAGTGTTGGAGCATTCACAACTTCTGGAGGCAAGCTGTTCCACAGATTAATTGTTCTAACTGTCAGGAAATTTCTCCTTAGTTCTAAGTTGCTTCTCTCCTTGTTTAGTTTCTACCCATTGCTTCTTGTTCTACCCTCAGGTGCTTCGGTGAATAGCTTGACTCCCTCTTCTTTGTGGCAACCTCTGAGATATTGGAACACTGCTATCATATCTCCCATAATCCTTCTTTTCATTAAGCTAGACATACCCAGTTCCTGCAACTGTTCTTCATATGTTTTAGCCTCCAGTCCCCTAATCATCTTTGTTGCTCTTCTCTGCACTCTTTCCAGAGTCTCAACATCCTTTCTACATCGTGGCGACCAAACTGAATGCAGTATTCCAAGTGTGGCCTTACCAAGGCATTGTAAAGTGGTATTATTACTTCACGTGACCTTGATTCTATCCCTCTGTTAATGCAGCCTAGAACTGTGTTGGCTTTTTTGGCAGCTGCTGCACACTGCTGACTCATATTTAAACGGTTGTCCACTAGGACTCCAAGATCCCTCTCACAGTTACTACTGTTGAGCAAGGTACCACATATGCTGTACCTGTGCATTTTGTTTTTCTTGCCTAAATGTAGAACCTTACTTTTTTCACCATTGAATTTCATTTTGTTAGATAGCGCCCAATGTTCAAGTCTGTCAAGATCCTTCTGAATCTTGAACCTATCTTCTGGAGAGTTGGCTATTCCTATCTGTTGGTGGCTAGGGAGATCTGATCCCAGCATTTCTGAAGGGATCCAGAAGATGAGAAATTGCAGTCTGTTGCATTATATTTCAGAAAAATATCTTCTCTCCAAAGGAGTTTCCAGTACCAGTTTTGTCCAGAATGCTCCTGTACAGAAATTCATAGTCATATGATTTATAAGATACACGTTGCACAGAATGCTGAATGAACATGCATGGTTTTCCCATTGGATCTTATTTTCTGCAAGACCAGTAATAATTGGGACAAAGAAGGATTACTTTCATTTCACTGCTAAGTAAAATTAAAGTTTTAATTTAGCCACGAGGGCCCTACAGCATGATTATCTTTGCTATGATTGTTGAAGCAAACCTATCCAAGAATTATAAATATTTATTTATTTTTATTAGTTAAGATCAACAATTGTAGTTTAGATTAGGCATAGGTAATTTAACATGTAAGCTGTTATTGTGGGAAATTTAAAAGCCACTGAAAGGCAAACTTTATTGTCATACTGGTAAACATGATTTATCATTGATAATAAATTATCAATATAATATAGAATAAATTTATATTTGGACATGAAGATAGTGATTTTCTTTGTGCTTTACTGAAGAAATAGTAGTTTTTATTCAAATTTAATGCTATATTAGCAGTATTCTTCCCCCCCCCAAAGAGCTATTTCTTAAGGACTGATTCTCATTTATATGTATTTCATTTATAAACTCTGATTTTAAGAAGAGCTATATCCTTCAAAAGTCATCTATATCTATATTTTACATCAGATTGAATATATTACTAATGCAGATCATTAGCTGAGTTTCCATTATTTCAACAGCATAACATTCAGTCTATTACTTGTAAAATATAGAGGATACTACAAGGTTAGAATGATCTCACAGGCTTTGTTTTGGGGGAAAAATGGTGTAACTCAACAAACTGCCTATGAACATTTCTCCAGAATGCCAATTAAACAAAATTTATTAACCTTTCCGAGACTAGCACACTCGTCAATTTATCCTCATGCAACAAAGTGTCTGGATTTTCTTCAGAAAATTACCTATTGGTGGCATCATTAATCAATCAACACATTTTACCCTTGACCATGTAAAGAATGGTGTTTAAAGGCACCAAGACCAAATATTTCATCCTTCAGATTTCAAAGGATGTAATATATTTTCCTCACATCTCCCACTTTTCCTCACCTCTTTATTTCTGTACTTTAGTGAAGTATGCTCTTCTCCACCTCATTTTGAGATATTCATCCATTTGTATTTCCAGTCCAATCAATTAGCAGATTGCTGACGGTAAAGACTTGCCATGGGCATGACTGTGTGGTCATTTTGGCAACACTATGCAAGTGATTTACTGTTGCTCCCTTCTGTGATTTTGTTTTTTGTTATTTCCCAGACTAACCTGCAATCCTATTTATACCAAACAAATAGGGATGGAAAATAGGTAGATTGCAAAAGCAAGCTAGTAGGTTATTTTCCTTTATATGGCAAGGCAAATATTTTTTTTATAAGTGCCAAAACATAGGCACAACTAAACTGAACTAAAATATGGGAGAGACTGTAGACAAATGACAAAAGCAATCATTGTTATAATTGCCAGGTCTGCAGGAAAATAAATTATTAGTTGGTATAATCCAAACTCCTTCCAGATGGGCTCCCCCAGGTTTGTAACTGTCAACTGTAAGAATTCCTTCACCACCAAAATCATTGCTGAGAATTCTGAGACTTGAAGCCTACAGATTTTGAGAGTTGCCAAGATTGGGAAAGACTGTCATAAACAGTAAACATCCTAACATTTTCTGCTCCCACAGAAGTGGGTGATACATGGAATATGAATGCCAGAAGGTACAGGTAATGAGAAACTATTTTGAATATTCGTTTGTCATGATCATTTATATAGCGACATGAGCAATCTATCTGGAAAAACTCCAAGATGATTCTAATTGCCATAATTGTTTTTGCATACCCTAAATATTACTTACTGAGAAGGTGTGATTTACTTTTTCAGTAATGTAGAACTATATGTATGTGGGGATGGACTGTTGAAACATGTTTGGTTCCATTTAAATACAATACTTGAAGAAAGTACACATGATTTTACAATACATATAGCAACAAAGAAAGACTTGAGCCATGATGGTGCAGTGGTTAGAATGCAGTACTTCAAGCTACTTCTGCTGACTACCGGCTGCCAACAGTTCAGAAGTTTGATTCTGACCGGATCGAGGTTGACTCAGCCTTCCATCCTTCTGAGGTCGGTAAAATGAGGATCCAGATTATTGGGGGCAATATGCTGACTCTGTAAACCACTTAGAGAGGGTTGTAAAGCACTGTAAAATGGTATATAAATCTAAGCTATTGCTATATTTCATCAGGATTAGTAACCCAATTAACTACTCCAAAACAAATAATAGTAAGTTGACATTTCTATTTCAGAATTGTTCTATTACAGTAATTTGAGACTATGCAAGCAGGAATCATTAAAACAGAACGTTTATCACACACAAGGTATGTTTATACAGGTAGTCCTCAATTTATGACCCCAAAATTACTATTGCTAAATTAGACAGCTGTTAAGTTAATTTTGTACCATTTTATGACCTTTCTTACCAAAGTTGTTAAGTGAATCACTGCAGTTGTTAAGGTAGTGACACGGTGGTTAAGTGAATCTGTCTTCTCCATTGACTTCGCTTGTCAAAAGATTGCAAATGGTGATCACATGAACCATCATAAATATGAGTCAGTTACCAAGTGTGAATTTTGATCACATGACTATAGAGATGCTGCAAAGGTCATAAGTGTGAAAAATGGTCATAAGTCATTTTTTCAGTGCCGTTGTAACTTTGAACAGTCACTAAGTAAACTGTTGTAAGTCGAGGACCATATGTATAGGTCAGGGGCAGGTGCTCACTTACCGATACCGGTGCGCTGCGCGCGCATCTCCATGTTTCATGCACGCGCTCGCTACATGCGTGCGCCCCCTCACACAATTTTGCATCTCGTGCGTGCGTCCCCACGTGAGAGTTCAGCGAGATTTTGCTTCCGTGTATGCGCAGAAGCAAAAAACCCTAAAAATTCTTTTAAAAAGATGGCGATGCGCGCAACGGACCGGCGAAGACAGCATCGGAGTGGTCGTGCGCAAATTGTGCAATGGGCCGCTCCCTACCGGAGCTACGCACTGGACCGCACCAGTAGGAACCCACCACTGGTATAGGTGCTGCTTTCATAATCTTAAAGTATTGCTCTTATTTGTCTATAACTACATTCAGCTATGAAATATTAAAAAGAAAACAAAATCCACAACTGATAGGAAAACTTGAATCTTAATAAAATAAACAGTGTCTTTTTATTCATTCTCCCTCTACCCACTCATCCACCCACGATGCCATGCATTTTTGTCTAGGATCCTGAGAATTAATAACATCTTTATAATTAAAATGAACATTAAGCATTAAAAGCATTTGTTTTCAGAGAACATGATCGGATGAATCATGTCAACATAACTGATGAATTTGTCTTTGTTTGAGGTTTCCTTGACCCACTTAAATTTGCGAAAAACAATGAAATATTTCAAATGGGTGGATTCCTTTTTCCTCCCACCTTCAGGCTGTCCCACTCCTGCCTGGCATTAGCTCACTAGCTATTGTGAAGACAAAATATCCGTTTGTTCAGGGAGTAATAGTCATTAATTCAGAGTCAATTGGCTGCTTCAGGAAACTGAAGCAGCCTCAGGTACATCAACTGACTGGAAAACGCTCTTCAAGAAAGAGAACATGTTCCTCACAACTGCTGCATTGGAGAAAAAATGGTTTTATAGATAGGTGGATCTATGAATAGTATACTTTTTAGGATTGAGGATTTCCCAGCAGCTTATCAAGTACTCAGGAGATGAGTAGAAGCAAACAACAGCCAATGACTTAAGAGCCAGCCATCAACACCCCAATCAACATCTAAAAAGCCACATACATCATATAAATACCACACGCAGAAGAGCCCAAAGCATACACTATACTAGAAAGACATTCCCTGAAGATGGGCTTCAGTATGAGTCCAAAAGTTCAGAAAACAAAACTTATGGTCCCGGTGACCGACCCAGATTGGATCCTGCAACATTATCCTGGGAGACGTATATCCGCCTTCATTCGTACGTTTCTAAACTGCCTAGCAAAGGATACTATCTGTAGACAGATTCCTTGGCCTTTCACATGTATGTGCAAGAAATATTTCCATGCATGGTTATGTGAGTTCATTCCATATAGGCTTGAGAGCATTGTGGAGAAATGCTTGCATAAATTGGTAACACCAAATTTTGGTCCATTTGGAATTTAAAAAGATCTGTGAAATCATCTGTAAGTACCTTTACTATGAAAAAGAAAATTTTAGATATGTGATGATGATGTTATCCATTCAATCATATCTGACTCTTGGCAATTCTATGCCAAGATTTCTCCACGACTTTCAGTCTTGCACTGCTTCTTTGAGTAGTTCTGTGCTCTGGCTGGTGTTAGCTTTGATGATGGATGCCTAAATAAATAAATAAATATAAATATTTAAATGCATATACACTTAAATATGTACACTTTATATAATTTCCCCCAATGTTAGCAAGGTTTACTACAAGATGAACAGAATTCTAATATTGCCAGTAGAGGTAATCGACTTACAGTTGTTCACTCAACAATGGTGACCATCACAAAATGTCATACCTCCCCATGTCACATAATTGTGATTGGGGTGCTTAGCAACCCATTGGTACTTACGACCAGTTGCCAAGTGCCCCATGATCATGTGATTGCCATTTGCAATCTTCTCTGCTACATCCGTAGAAGCTAGTGGGGAAAGTTGCAAGCTGCTTCTGCCTGCCAAGAGTACTCCCTCTTGCCTCTGGGAGCTGAGTGAAGGAGCTCCCTGCCAAAGGATTTCAACTGCATGCAAATCCTTTAGCTGAGGGTTCTTTCAGCCAGTCCCCAGAGTCGAGAAGTAGCCAGAACTCAACCAAGATTTTCAGCCCTTGAGTGGAGAAGTAGTGTGGTCAGATAAGAGCACAGGATGCTGCAGAGGGTGGGTAAGGCCCAGGGAGGCCTGGCGCAGCTGCACACAAATGTTTTTCCACTAAATGGCTGAAAATCCTACTTACAGGTAATCCTTAACTTATCACAATTGAGATTGGAATCTCTGTTATCCAGTGAAGCAGTAAGTGAAACATCATGTGGCTGCTTTGTTCAACAACCACAATCTTGGCAGTTCCAGTTGTAGTTGTTAAGTGATCTCATGATCGTTAAGTGGACAAGAGTGCAATTGGGAGTGCTGAGAATGCAATAATTGAGTGAAGCAATGACCCCAACTGTTACCTTCATATTATTATGTCTTTACTGTTGCCTTTTTGACAAATCATATGCAATGATACAAGTGATATAAATTAGAATATGCTTTACATAAAGTGATCTGCTAAAAATGAATAATAGAACTAACGAATCAATCCAGAGTTCTTCAGGCTCAAATTATATTTGTTCAGGCTAATAAGAGTGGAAGGTGTTAAGTTCTGGTACTGAAGAGGCTGGAGGCAGCATTGTGACTAACAGCTCTTTATTGAATAACAGTCAGATCCAGCAAAGGAACCAGCCTGACGGCGCTCTCTTTTATAGAGGGCTGCCGGCTGGTTCAACCAATCAGCGGTCTCCATTTTCCCGCTCTGCAAAGCGGACCTTGGGGTAAACAGTTTAACCTCAATACATAACAGAAGAAAACCTAAGTAAAGGATAACAAGCAATAAGGTGGATGGATTTAATTTAGCAGCAGTGAGTGCACCCTTGAAAGACTTGGGGGGGGGCAGGTTGGGGACAGATAATTTTAAGAAGATCTATTCAGGGGTGGGCAAACTATGGTTCTTTGAGGACCTGTGGACTTCAACTCCCAGCATTCCTGAGCTAGCCATGCATGCATGGCTGGCTCAGGAATTCTGGGAGTTGAAGTCCACAGGTCCTCAAAGAACCATAGTTTGGCCACCCCTGATTAATTCTATGTGATTGTTAAGGGTCAGGACCAACTCGATACAGAACCAGTTTTCCAATAGATTCAAGGATCTATTAGCCATTATATGTTTGGTTTCATTTTGAAATGCTAACCTTATGCAGAGGACTACGGAGGTTGCCCTGAAGAAAATATGTGGCAACAATTAAGAAAACATGGGCTTAGTTCAGGAAAACAGAACAGTGTAAGAAAAAGATTGCCCCAACTGACTTCTCATTGGTATAAGGAAGGAACGAGACATACTATCAGACTTTCAAGATTCTTGTTATATCAGTAGAGTTCTAGTATTTCTTATAACGTCTTATTTCTTCACTTTGCCTAACCCAAAGGGGCCGATACCTTATTAATAATTAATCAAATGAAAACAAAGTTCTTTTCTGCCTACAGGATGAACATTAAACATAACAAGCTCTTCGCATAAATTCTAGTTTCTTCTGATATAAGGAAGGATTTATTCTTAATAAAGGAAAATATGAAGCAAAGAACTGTTGCAAATAGAGTTCTAAATTTTGTACTTTGACCATCTAATAAAAAGTGCAATAAAGAGATTAATTACACCCTATTTTCATTTTCTGCATCAAATAATTATTGGAACACGCATAGCTATAGAATGTATCTATAGAGAAATAAATTGGCCAAAATTATTTTCATATTTGTAAAATAACAACACTATTTTTTTTAAACTTCAGAGTTCTAACTTCAGAAAATAATTTTGAATCTTACAAATACAGTATAGTGTCAGGGCATCCATAATAGTCAGACTTTTTGCTGTTCCATACAAGTTCCCAGAGGCTTAAAGCAATGTAAGAGCTTTTGAAATTGGAAGATATATACACCAAAATCAATCTTACACAGTTAGTGTAGAGGTCATACTTAATGGCCATGAAGGACAAGAGGAAGTGTTGCCACTACCAAGGCAACAATTGGACAAGTGAGTCTTGAGCCCATTCCAAGAAACCATTTTGAGTAAATGTCTCAAACTAGCTCCTTACGTGTAGAGAAAGCAAAGGAAGGAGCTGCCTACAGATTCAGCCTTGCAAGATTTTGTCACTATTGCTGTTCCCATAAAACTAGTTTTAGACCTAGATGTCATTGGTTGATTGGTCTGGTCTACCTTATAGGGACTGACAGCATAGTACTGCATCTTCTGTGTGATGATGCATTTAATGTTAATTTAATATTTATCATGTTGTTCTTTAGTTCCTAAAGTATGAATACTTTTCCAACCTTCATAAAATAAAATTGTATTTTTGGCCAACCATGGATAGGAGAGTCAATAATTAGCCTTAATAAATTATACATTTCTATCTTTAAAAATTGATACCTTTTAAAAGATGTAGCAGTTTTCAAATAGATAGAATGTGGATATTTTAAAAATGTACTGTAAATTAAAAGGCAAGGCAATAGTGCCCTCTTATGGAGAATAAATAACTTACATTATTTTTCATACACAATTCAACAGATTTCTTTCTAAAGTCTAATTCTCAGCATTTGGCTATTTGTCCATAGACGTTTTAATATTAAATATATATTTATATATTGGAACCAATATTGTAGTTCCTGAAAATCAAGTAAGTTGTTGTTGTTGTTGTTGTTGTTGTTGTTGTTGTTATTATTATTATTATTATTATTATTATTATTATTATTATTATTATTATTATTATTATTATTATTATTATTATTATTCAAACACCGTATGAAACTGAAAGTCTAATCAGACAAATTCTTTTCCATAAAGCTTTAGGTTACTTAACACAGAGTGGAGACAGGTTCAGAGTAAAATACTTTGGTAGGAAGCATTAATTTATTCTTTCATTATAGCAGCATATGTAGTCCACATGAAAAGCAGGTTTATGAATATTATAAATTATGCAAATTATGCTTCCTTTAAACTACAATGGCACATGGTTGTAAGTTAATTGGAGCAAATGACTTTGCTCAGAACTGACAAGGGCAAGGGCAAATGTAGAGGCGGAGAAGGAGGAGAAAATAGTAGTGCCGTCACAATCTCTGGCCCCTGCACAAAAGAAGCTTGCCAATTAAGATTTAAAATTTTAAGCGCAACTAGCCCAACATAAAATCACACCTCATCTACTCAGATTTTGCTCATTACAAGATTGAAGGTGCATGTGTCCCACCCTCCCTCAAGTTGAATGGGCACAAGCAGCATCCACATTTTTATATGATGAACTTGCCACGAATAGAGAGACCTGGCTGCACTTGAACATTACAAATCTCTATGATATTTGTAAATCCTTTGTTTTTTGGTTCGTAATTTACGGTACTTTTTCATCCCTTCTATTTCTTATCTTTGCCAGTTTATTTTTTGAAAGGTTTAATAAAAACACATTTTTTTTAAAAAAAAGTTGCCTTTAAAAAAATATGCATCTGCCCTATATTGTGAACACCTCATTGTGTTTTCAACATTGCCCTTCAATGTGGAGGCAGGAGCTATTTCAGTAGAACCACAGATATGGGTAAGTAAGAGTTTTTCTCCTTGATTCTACTGGGCAACTTTCACTCAAGTTGGAAACTTGAGATGAAGCTATACAATTGTGGTCTCCTCACACTAGCCTTGTAATCCCTAGATTTCCTCACAGCTGAGGAAGCTGTATGACCACAGATAATGGGTATTGATTTATGGAAAGACAATGCTAGGACCCCTTTTTGCTTTGAGAAGGGAAACCTATGTAAAGTCTTTGCCAGGCTAAATATATAAACTTGATATTGCAAAATGTCACAGGACTTTCACCTTAGCACATTTCAGTAGTTTGCCTTCATCCCTACTAGAAGCATGATAATGTTGTCTTCCCTTGGTGAGGAGGTTTTAGCCTTGTTGTTTAGGAACATCTGTGGGTCAAGTTCTGTTATATTACCAATTTAATACTGATACTCTTCTCTTTTATATAGCTCCAATTCTAGATTTCTTGGTAAATATATTTAAATATTATGTTTAAAATCCCCTGCAAATTCTAATGATGACATTTTAACGGCAATTTTTTAATGGCAAATTCCATTTTAAAGGCTGTGCTACTAAGAAACAAATAACGAACCCTAGCAATTGTAGCCACTGTTTATTTTAATGCTTTTGCCCATGAAAGCTGTTATTGTTATAAGGCAGAACAGATATTTCAGTTTATTAAGTAAAATGATGATGATGATGATGATGATGATGATGATGATGATGATGATGATGATACCACCAGTTCAGTTGAGTCTGACTCTTGGTGATTCTATGGACCAGGTCTCTCCACATCTTTCAATCTTGCACTATTTCTTTGAGTTTTTTTCTACGCTCTGGCTGGTGTCAGCTTTGATAGTATCCAGCCATTGTATCCTTTGGTGATTTGGTTTCCTTTTACCGCTAACTCTGCCAAACATAATTGCTTTCGCCACTGAATGGCCAAAGTAAGTGAGACACAATTTCGTGATTTTGCCTTCTAGTGACATGTCTGGTGTTATGTGCTCTCATACTTTCATTTATTTATTTATTTATTTATTTATTTATTTATTTATTTATTTATTTATTTATTTATTTATTTATTTATTTATTTATTTATATTGTCAAGCATATATAAGATTATAGTAAAAGTATAAACATGTATACATGAGACGGTTTTGAGTACATGGGAACATTAGGACAGGGACTGTAGGCACATTGGTGCGCTTAAGCACGCCCCTTACAGACCTCTTAGGAATGGGATGAAGTCAACAGTAGACAGTCTAAGGTTAAAGTTTTGGAGAAGAAACCACAGAGTCTGGTAGTGTATTCCAGGCATTGACCACTCTGTTGCTAACATCTTATTTTCTGCAATCGAGTTTGGAGCGGTTTACCTTAAGTTTGTATCTATTGTGTGCTCGTGTATTGTTGCGGTTGAAGCTGAAGTAGTCATTGACGGGTAGGACATTGTAGCAGATAATTTTTTGTGCTACACTTAGGTCAGACCTAAGGTGACATAGTTCTAAATTGTCTAAGCCCAAATTTTCAAGTCTGGTGGAATAAGGTATTCTGTTGTTAACTAAATTAACTAAATTAAACTAAATGTTCTCAAATACATTAAACTAACATTGTAGTTACATGTTTTGGTTAGCTTTGTTTTCTAGTCATGGATTATAGTAAGCCAAGCTATCCATTACCTACCATATTTTTTGGACTATAAGACGCACTTCCCCCCAAAAAGTGAGTGGAAATGTCTGTGAGTCTTATAGAGTGAATGTTGCCGAAGCCCCACCCACCTGCCGATCCCACCCTTCGGCCTCTGCCTCCCAGCAATTTGCCTCCTTGCAGCAAGCAGCAAACAGCCTGGTCAGCTTCAGCACAGCCTGATTTAGCATGAGCAGCTGATTGGTGGTTGGATCGGTCTCCCGGAATACTGACGATCAGCTGTTCCAGGCTGCGGGGATCGCCGCTGCCTATTGCTGCCTCTGCGCACCCCATCTTCAGCCTCCTTGCGCCCCATTTTTGCCCTCCACGTGTCCTATTTTTGGCCCAATTGGCAGTGGCAGCGGCAATCCCTGCTGCCTGGAATGGGCTGAAAACGGGACGCACAGAGGCCAAAAATGGGGCGCATGGGGGCGGTGGCGATCCCCACAGCTTGGAACAGCTGATTGGCGGTTTTCCAGGAGGCCGATCCAACTGCCAATCAGCTGCTTGTGCTAAATCAGGCTGTGCTGAAGCTGACCAGGCTGTTTGCTGTTTGCTGCAAGGAGGCAAATTGCTGCGAAGCAGAGGCATAATCCCCCCCCCTTTTCTGCCTCAAAAGCTAAGTGTGTTTTATAGTCGGGAGCGTGTTATAGTCCGAAAAATATGGTATATATGAAAGATAACAGCACAGGAAGCAAACAGAATTAAATATACTGTAGTAGTGTATAGTTAGTGTAGTAGTTAAGATAGTAGGCTAGAATCCAGGAAATTGTGAACTCTAATCCTATCTTGGGTACAAAATCAGCTAGGTGAGCATGGGGCAATCCCACTTTTAGTCATAGCAGGCAGGCAATGGCAAACTACTTCTGAAATCTTGCCAAGGAAGTTGCAGGGCTTTCTTTAGGCAGTCATCAGAAGTCAACACTAATTTGAAGAAACCAACACAAAGCCAACAATAATAGTTATTGTTATTGTTATGTTATAGTTATAGTTAATAAATACAATACTATATAAAAAGTTGTAAACATCCTGAACAAAACATATGAATGTATTAGCCAATAAGAAGTCACACCACTGTTTTATGTAAACAAAGTTTATTTTCTATGCTGCACGCCTATAATAAACAGTGTTTTCCTCAAAGGTATCTGGCTTTCCAGAAATCTGTACTGTCCCAGAACAATGTCTTCTTGCTGCCAGAAATATATTCAAGTAGAACAAAACCATTTAACAAATGGTTTGCTGTTTGCTGTCCAGATATTAAACATATTTTTGCTTGGATTAAAGCCTTTTGTATCACAATAGAGAAATCTGAACATCCATTTTTAAAACAACACATAGCTGGAATACTGTAATCAACACAAATTAAAACTTTGTTTTATAAACAAAGAACTTGCTCAATAAACTGTTGACAGTTCTAGGACCTGATCGATTTTGGTCTGCTCCTAAGATTTGCACTGCACTTTGTCAAGTAGCAAAAAAAGTATCTACTACATGTCTATGTATCTAAAAAATAAATGAATAAGCATGACTACAATTTGCCAAATTATGTGCATTTGGCCTGACATACACCATAGCCACATTTACCTCAATGACCCAGAAATAAACCAATGTTTTCATACAGTAATAATCATATCTGGCAGTATATAAAGGTATTATACAGTATTTCTGTGGTATGTTGGCTCTTGTTAGGCTAATTCATTCTTTCCAGACTGAACCTCCAGAAATGTTGTGAGTGTAATTTTTAGAACAGTGGGAGATGTAACCACAAGATATCTTAAGATGTGTATAAATTGATATGTTAAATCTTATTTAATGAAGCCAGTGTCCATTTAAAAAAAAGCAAACATCAAACCACATCAGAAGCCCTTTTTGTAATATTTACAGTCTGAATTCTTACATCATGCTTGCCAGCAATTTTATATGTTTAGAAAAACAGTTGTAGTTCTCCAGAAGTTCATGGAAATATGCATATTTCCCAAATTCTTCTCACTGATCCTCAAAAGAACCTGGGAGAGAGATTTAAAGTAGATAATCTTCTACTAGATTGATATCTGAATCAGAGTTTGACTTGGATTTCCCCAGTCATAATATAACAGTCTTACAACCCCACTAATACAGGTTTGTATTAACTATGATCTGTTGAATTAACTAGAACTGACTTAAGTTCATATGTAAGTTATGTTATAAATTACTGTTTATAAACAATGACTGAATTCACAAAATATGCTGAGCCAAAAGTAAACAAAACAGATTATAATTTAGCATTGATATGTGAACCTTTTGTCTGCTCATAAATATGTATTTCACACCTTTAAACATTTTAGTCACTTTCTAGGTTTTTTGGAGGGGGTATAATCTCTCTTTACTAAGGTAGTCCTTCACTTATGATCACAATCAGGGGCAGGTTCCTAATTTTTTTACTACCACTCTGTGGGCATGGCTTATTTTGTGGGTGTGGCTTGCCAGCCATGTGACCGGGTGGGCGTGGGCCTCGGTAGCTTGGCAGCGGCCAGAGAAGCAGGGGGCATTGCCCACCCGCAACGCAGCCCCCCGCAGCGGGAGCAGCAAGACCGCAGCAGCGGTTCTTCTAGGAGGCTCCGTCCGGCCTGAATGCTTCTCCCCATTCGATGATCCTAGGCTCCTGCCACCCGTTCCCCCTCCCCTCAGCAGCTCGAGAAGCCTCAAACGTGCGAAAATGCCTGGGATCATCACCGCGCGTTCGTGGCTTCTCGGACTGCTGAAGGGAGGGGAACTGAGATAGATCCTGCTGCCCATTCACCCTCCCCTCAGCAGCTTGAGAAGCCTTGAACGTGCAAAAATGCCTATGATCATCACCGCACGTTCGTGGCTTCTCGGACTGCTGAAGGGAGGGGAACTGAGATAGATCCTGCTGCCTATTCACCCTCCCCTCAGCAGCTTGAGAAGCCTTGAACGTGCAAAAATGCCTATGATCATCACCGCGCGTTTGTGGCTTATCGGACTGCTGAAGGGAGGAGACCTGAGATAGGTCCTGCCGCCCATTCCCCCTCCCCTCAGAGCTCGAGAAGCCTCAAACGTGTGAAAATGCCTAGGATCATCACCGCGTGTTTGTGGTTTCTCGGACTGCTGAAGGGAGGGGAATGGAGATAGCTCCTGCCTCCCATTCTTTCAGCGTCTCACGCACTCCCTCAGCCATCCTCCCCTGCTTGGACTCACTGTGGGGTAGGAAGGCAGCGCATGCGCAATGCCGGAAACTCGGCTTCTGGGCAAGCGCAGAAGAAAATTTAAAAAAAAGTTAACTTTTTTTAATGGCAGCACCCAGGCACCGGCAACCGACCGCACCGGTACTGTGATGTCACCAGCGGGCCGCTACCGGTGCTATAGAGTGGACCGCACTGGTAGGAACCCACCACTGATCACAATTGAGACAGGAATTTCAATCATTAAGTAATGTGATCCTTAAGCAAATCATCACATGACTGCATCTGATTTTATGTCCATTTTTACCACAGTAATTATGCAAATCTGATTTCTCCATTGACTTTGTTGGAAATTGGCAGGGAAGGTCACAAATCACAATCTGCTGCAGATTGCAGATCACAGAATGCTGCAACCATTGTAAATGTGAGTCTGTTGCCTAAATTGCAATCATGTGACCATGAGCGGGGAGCAATAGTTGTAACTTCAAGGACAGGTCATAGGTCACTTTTTGCAGCATGATGTTCATTTTGTCTTGGATTGTGATCTTGTTTTTGTTTCTTATGGTTTGATTACTGTGTTTACCATGTCACTTTAATTGGTTATATCTTTTTATTGGATTTATGTGAGCTTTTATTGATTGATGATAAAGTATACAAATAGGATAAATCAATGAACCAAACTGAATTCTGCCATTCAGGATATGTAAGTGATATTCTGATACATCAAGAGTGAATTAGCTCAGGGTCTTAATGCAGCAATTCAACTAAATTGGCCATAGGCTGGATGACAGCCAATTAAAGGAACCAACTTCAGAAAGGCGGAGCCACTGTGTCTAGATGCAGAATTTTTTTCTGGAGTTCTGCATATGTGTAGCAGGGGTTGTTTCTTGATTTAAAAGTTCACTAGAAGCTGAGATGGTTTTGGTGACTCACAATATTTTTTACTATCTTCATTTCAAATTTTCTCCGAATGTTGGCTGTGGCTCAGCCTTTACCTATTATGAATTTGTATTTTTCATTAACACAAGTCCTTTGCATAGTGCCAGAAATCGAACCCTTATGTTGCAAACCACTTATTAAGATCTGTTTGCATTTATGTAGGAAATTAACATTTTCTTCTACATAGTTCATTTTGTGTGATTCATTTGTGGCCATTTCAAAGAATTTGGAACTTGCAAAAATCCTATGAATCTCAGTCAAGATATTTAAAGATGCAGGGCATAGTTATTATTAGGAATGGACAATCTCTTTGGGGCTTTTTAGTGTGAAAAGTTAAAAAATGGAAAAGTAAGAATAGCAATCTCTTTTTTTCCAAATATGCAATAATGGGGGAAGAATTCAGATAATTGTTTCGTCATTATACTGCAACTCAATAAAATATATCTGATAATCCATTCAGGATGGATAAAAGGAAGTATTCTGACATACAGTTTATAATGAAATTACGGAATCTACTGCTACAAGATGCAATAAACATTTCCATGTGTGAAGAATTCTAAGTCCTAGTTTGGGGAAAGCTTATATTGGGAAACACTCATTAGCCATCATATAGAAGACATGATGTAAATAGAAAGCAAGGCAGATATATGTTTGTGATTGTTCAACTGGTTGTCATAAATCTTTCAAAAGAGTCAAGCCAGATAGATATAAAGGCAGGTTTTAGACAGATCACAACAGACGTGAAAATATAAAAGTCAAGAGTTCTTGTGTAAATTATATCAGCTGGGCAAGGCTGTTTGCTCAAAGAAATTGCAGGCCAGAAAGCTGGGTCATTTAAGCACAGGCCATCAGTCTAAACCAGAGAAATTGCCAAAAGCCAATTCACAGTTAAGACAAAGTTGTATTCACAAAGCAAATTAATGTCACAGGAACACTGATCAGAAAGCAGAAGAGTTTCAAACAAAGAAAGGAGGACGGGAGCTTGTTTTAGAAATTCTGATTTTGTTTTCCTAGATAATTTCATGCTTCTGTCATGTGGCTGTTCTGATATCCACTGCATAGTCCTTTTTAAGCTGATGGGGTGATTTAGAGCTGTATATTGTTATGATTGTATTTATGAAATATTCAATCTTCTCATTTCTTAGCATTATGTTAAGCCTTGATAAAGTTATGGAAAGCATGACTTTTTCCCTGTAGCTGCCCCCACATTATTCCTGGCAGCAGCCACCTCTGGGCCCAAAACTGCTTTTGGATGCTGGTACAGCCACCTACACATCCTTCTCCACCCAGAGGCAGTCATTTACTTGCCTGCCAGTCTCCTTGCAACTTGGATGGGACTTGCAATTTCCTGCTGGCTTCCCCACTGACAGTCCTTGCTTAACCTTCCTGCTGGTTTCCAACTACTGAAACTGCCATGATTGCTGTTGCTAAGTCATGCAGTTTAACTAGATGATGGACTTTACAACTAATCTTTTAGTTATGGGAATTCTAGTCCCAAATACTGTCATTAAGTGACGATTACCTATAATACGATATTTTATGTTGCTGATTTCACAACTTTTGCCAAATTTACCGTATTTTTTGGAGTATAAGACGCACCTTTTCCCCCCAAAAAGAGGGTGAAAATCTGGGTGCGTCTTATACTCCGAATGTAGCCCTGCACAGCCTCTCAAACGGAGGTTTCAGAGACTGAAAAAAGCCTCTGAAATGGAGCTTCAGAAAAAAAGCCTCTGAAATAGAAGTTTCAGAGGCAGAAAAAAAAGCAAGGTGCAGAGCTCACAACTCTGTTGCTAAAATTCACCTCTGGGAACAGCTGATTGGGGGTATTCCGGGAGGCCGATTCACCCGCCAATCAGCTTTTTTCTTATTTTCCTCCCCAAAAACTAAGGTGTGTCTTATACTCCGGTGCGTCTTATAATCCGAAAAATACGGTACTTTTCTAATTTTGGAATTGGAATCCCAACAAAATATATTCCATAGCTTTCAAATGTTAAGCATTTACTATGCAGCGGGATCGAGATTTCTTGCCCATTTGCTTTCAAAATAAGAGGAAGATTCTGGGCTTCATAAAGCCTTTCTAATTTGGGCCATGTTTTAGTCCAAAAAATTGTCTAATATACACAACCGGTAAATTCAAAGACTTGACTAAGGCTACATCGCACTGTATTGAAATTTTCCATACAAGAGTCTTAATCACTACATTATATCAATTACAAATTGAGGTAGACTTTCCATGATAATATTTTAAATATTTTAAAATATTCTATCATCATTTTCAAACTTGATTTTATTTTTCATCTCTGCAAATGCCAAGAAAAACAATTGTTGGACCAGTTTGGATCCCAGCTCAGAAGATTGGCACAAATTCTTTCTTTCAATACATTTCAGACAAAATTCCTCCGCGGTTCATTGATTCTCCTTCCTTCAAAACTAAGAAGTGTCCTTGTTTATTCAAATATGAAACTGGGACAGTTTAATTCATTATTCTCATGGCTTTATTTTTTTTAAACAAACCTTTAATTGTTCTTTCTCTAAGAATATATGCTTTTCCATAAAGCCAAGGACATTCTTTTTAGGAAGGGTATTGGCTTCATATTTTAATGTTAGCCCTTCATTGCTGCCAAAAGTCAGGCTGTCTCAGAAAATCCAAAGCAACTATTCTTTCAGTAAAGAAAACCGAAAACCCTTCAGAAATAACATGAAAGGTCATTCTATTCTTATGAATATATTTTAGAAGTAATAGTTATTAGGAGTGAATTATTTCATGCATTTTGTGTTTCATGCTTTATAGATGGGTGCAGCCACAGAGGGAATTATTAGGAAATTTATATAAAATAAAACAGCGTACATCGATTCCTAATACTGCTTTCTGGATTACCAGGGTCAAGACTTTTGCCCAATAAATAATTATATTCTCACTCTGTAGCAATAATAGAGGTAGTCCTCCCTTAGTGACCTTGGGAGCGACCATCCAGGCATTAAGCAAAGCAACCACTAAGTGAAACCACAACTGTGCTTACAATGTTACATCAGCTTTTCTTTGATTTACAGATTTGTGAAGCTTGTAAATGTGAGGATTGGTTACAAAGTTACATTTTCATCGCAGCCATAACTGTATGGTGTGAGGCTTGACATATGGTCACTGTACAAGGTAATTGCTAAACGAGGCCTACTTGTATATTGATCGATAGTTCCTGTGACTAATGTTCCTTAAGTAGGACAACATTTCTACTACAGGTAAAATAAAGCTTTATATAGTTACTGATTTGTCATGGCCAACATCCTAGTAGTTTCTCACCATCTGCTACTGTTTGTCTTTTAGTTGCTCTCCGGTCCTTTTGTTCTGACCTGCAAATTGGCCAGATTGGTGATAGAAAGAAGGTACAATAGAAGCTGCAATGAAATATATTCATTGCCTTATGTTCTGAAAAAAGATTGGTGATAGCAGTGATCAGAAACACTGGCAAAAATAGGAGTTGAGCAAATTATTAAGGATGATGCAGCACATTTGATATGTTGCTTTGCAAGCCTAGATATTAATACATTCAATTTAAAGAAATAGAAGTTTTCATTTGTTGGAAGAAATTTCCCCGGTTCGTTCCCAGCTGGGACACACCACAAATGCTGAGAAGAAATTGATGCAGAAGCCAGCTGCCAGAAAGTGGAATTCATTTAATGTAGGAAGGCAAGAAGAAAAAAGTGATACAGCTCCAGCATTTCTGGCTTGCAAGCAGGTTGGGAGTGTGAATCTGAGCATTTTATGCTTAATGAAGCTCCTGCAGCTTGATGGGTTTTGTTGTGTTTCTGATTGCTCTGGGTTTTTGTTTCTCTCTTTAAGGAGTTAATCCTATCCCGGCTTTTGTGTTTTCTTGTCCTAAGGGTTAATCCTGGTAGGGGGCAGGAAGAGGGAGTTTTGGTGTACCTTGGAGAGTTTATTTTTAGCCTGATTCCCCTTATCTTAATGGCTCTACATAAGTGTTTCTGTTGTCAGCTCTGTTACTTTTGTAACACAAAAAGACTGTTCTGAGTTTTCCTTTCAGCTGGTGCTTCTTGGTTTTCTTAAAGGGGGAAGGGCTGTCTTGAGTCTCTTGGCACTGTTTTCTGAGGTTTCTGGTGCTGTGAGGTTTCTGGCATTGTTTATTATTTATTTATTTATTTATTTATTTATTTATTTATTTATTTATTTATTTATTTAGTTAGTTAGTTAGTTAGTTAGTTAGTTAGTTAGTTAGTTAGTTAGTTAGTTAGTGTTCTTATATGCCGCCCTACTCCCTGAGGACTCAGGCCGGCGTACAAAATTTAGAGAACAACTAAACAATATAAAATTTAAAAACAGTATTAAAAAGAATTTTAAAAAAACATTTAAAAACCATACATACATGGGGGAGACCTAAGATGTAGAATTGTCTCAATCACCCCACCTGCAGGAAGAGCCATGTCTTGACGGCTTTTCGGAAGGCCAGCAAGGTGGGGATAATTTGGATCTCTGGGGGTAGTTGGTTCCAGAGAGCAGGGGCCCCCACAGAGAAGGCCCTCCCCTTAGGCCCCGCCAGTCGGCATTGTTTGGTTGACGGGACCTGGAGGAGGCCCACTCTGTGGGACCTGACCGGTCGAAGGGAAGTATGAGGTAGGATGCGGTCCTGGAGGTAACCTGGACCTAAGCCATGTAGGGCTTTAAAGATGTATTTTGGGATGTATTTCCCACACATTCAGAACAAAGTATAAAGCAGAACATACCTGTTTCTTAATATGCCGAAAGCATTTCATATGTGTGGTACTGTAATGGGATTGGAGTGGGACAGCAGGTTTATTCATGGTTTACTCAGCTAATCCAGTGAGTTAAGCTTAGAACTGAAATTTGAGCTGGGAGCTTTATATCTCAGAAAGCACATTCTTATTATTGTATTGTTTTGTTTTGAAACAATAGCCATAGCAATAGCACTTAGACTTATATACCGCTTCATAGTGCTTTACAGCCCTCTCTAAGCGGTTTACAGAGTTCGGCATATTGCCCCCAACAATCTGGGTCCTCATTTTAACGACCTCAGAAAGGATGGAAGGCTGAGTCAACCTTGAGCCGGTGAGATTTGAACAGCTGAACTGCTGAACTAGCAGTCAGCTGAAGTAGGTTGCAGTGCTGCTTTTAACCACTGCGCCACCTCTGCTCCTAAATATTTCATATTATTGTTTTGCTTAAAGATCTGTCATTAAATACATATTTTTATGGTGCTCAAGAAGCTATGTTTTGTTCAGTAATAAGGAACATTGTTTTTTTTTCTTTCTGTCCCAATTAATTTTTCTTGCAAACATTTTGATGAAAGAAGTGGGAATAGGAGAAAATAGTATATTTTCCTACTAAATTTAGAAATCCAGCTATCTTCTTTCTCAATGTCTATTGTGTAAAGAAAAAGAGCCCCAGGCAATCGGAGAACAAATGTTAATCCCCAGAAGAATTAGATTTAAAAAAAATAGTATAAATTTTGGTCTTGATATTTGAATGTAGTTTAACTCTTCGAAATACTTCATTCTGGCCATGCTCAGGACAAAGCAGTCTTAATTCAGGGAGACTAGTAAAGTATAAGCACTTCCTAAAGGGAGTTTATTTATTTATTTAGCGTACGGCATCTACAGAAGTCATGCAGTCACCGATATACAACAGTAATAAAACACATTATGCACACAAACACATATATAAAGTAAAACCCTAAAGCACGGGTGTCCAACTCACATCGTCACGGCAGTGTCATGTGATGTATCGGGACTTTCCCCCCATTGCTAAACCGGGCGTGGCCAGCATGGGACGCATCTGGCCGGTGGGTCGAGAGTTTGACAGCCCTGCCCTAACAGGAATAAATAATGCTTTGTAAAATCAGGAGTGATGATTCAATTAGACATTTCCTAGTTGCACTGGTGATTTCAGTGATAAACAATTCTGCTGGACTAGCTATGCTTTGGCCTTACATCTTATTCCCTTTTTCCAATTAAGATGCTCCTATCCTGCATGCATGCCAGTTTAATGCTAACCTGGTTTAGGAAAATTCTATCCATAAGATGTTTGGTAACAGTTTGCAAGGCTCTCCAGTCCAGATAAAATACGCCATATCCAGACAATTTAATTACTACTTTATCTTCTCACCTTTTTGTTCCTGTGTTAGCGCTTCCTGGAGATAATATGTGTTGTAAAAACAAATGCATACAGATACAAAATATTAAATGGATATATACATAATTAAAGTATCAGCAGCATGAATATACACATAGATACTACAACCAGCTTAGAAAAATAATTTATTACTTCCTGTTTTTCTAATATCTTTTAGAGCTATTTTTACTATGAATTCTTTAAGAATGACTATAAGTCTTGCCTTTTAAGTAGAAATGCAATAGAATTTTCTAATGTTTTTCCCCCATTTCTCTGAGCTCCTTATATTTTTCTCGTGTGTGTGTGTGTGTGTGTGTGTGTGTGTGTGTGTGTGTGTGTGTGTGTGTGTGTTTTAATCCAATGGTACACTATTTCATGTTTTTCCAGTCATCTGGGGTAAAAGGATTTTACCTCAACTCTCATATAGCCTACTTAGAGTAAATTATTTAGGATGAAACCCTCTTATTTTAGCTTGTTGGACAAATAGTGAAATTATTGGAAAATTACTATAAAAAATTAACTTCTGATCCCATGGAAATTTTCCTTTTAGTAAAATCAAAATCGCAGATTTTCTGGACTGATGATAAGAAATGGGTACTTAAAACTACATAACTTTAATCAAATACTTGTAGGATATTAGTGCTACTGCAACAAATATCAAAAGAAAATTATTTATAAATATTTTTAATTGGAAAAAATCCAGTGTTTTTCAAATAAATGATCACAATTGTTTTGTTAAAATATAAAATCTATGGACTGGAAAGAATCCAAAAGCCCCATCTGTGAAAAGAGGACTAGTTTTATAATTACAGTCTAGAGAACAGACCTGGGGAATAACAATGTACGTTGCCTTTCAGATATTTTCATGTCTCTTGGAAGAGCCTCAGGAGACATCTCTAGTTCTTTCTTTCTTTCTTTCTTTCTTTCTTTCTTTCTTTCTTTCTTTCTTTCTTTCTTTCTTTCTTTCTTTCTTATTTATTTATTTATTTATTTATTTATTTATTTATTTATTTATTTACTATATGTATGTATTTTCATGTATATTGCAAAATTTAAAACAAAGCCCACACAACTGTTTTAAAATGTAATAGTTTCAGGATATAACATCACTATTATAAAACCGAAAACAGAAACCAAGAAAAATACATAAAATAAAATAAAGGTAAAGGCAGAGGAATCCCTGTGGATTTTACTCTGCTAGTCTAAGCAAAGGAATACTAATATTTAACCTCAAAGGTTCTTAGCTGTAGTTGATAGGAAATAATAAGTGCTGTTCATGACATTCAGTGTTATCTTAAAACTATTCTAATTATTTTTTTTAAGAGAATAGAGTGGCTTTGGTAAAATATTTTTGTCCAAAGACTATTATATTATCATAATACTCAGAAATAAAGCATGTGATGCTTTAATGTAGAGGTCTGATCCCTAGCTTTTATAAATAGATTTATTAATATTTCTTTTCCTTTGTTTCTCTTTTTAGTATGTTTTCATTGTAAGAAATCACTTGATAAATTAATTTAATTGATTAGATAATAATTAATTAGATAATGAACTTATTTTTAAAGTGTATAATTATGTGCGACTAAGTGAAAGATAGTAATAATAAAACTTTACCATTTAGCTTAATAATTTATTTCATTGCATAGCTGACAAAAGACTAATAAATAATGTCTGTTTATTTCCTTTAATGTGCTGCTGGATAGAATTTCTATATTATATTTTCACTGAATTTTATACATTTTTCCTTTCAGTAGGTAGAATTACTACTGATAAAAATGATTTAAAAAAAAACACTTGTAAGAGTTTTTAACAAAAATATTGTTTTTCATGTTAGGTTTGTGTATGTACATGTTTGTGTGGATGGGTGTAAAATAATCCAAAATCTGGTTGTATTATTTTAGTAGAATAAAAGAAGAAATACCATCAGCTTTATTCCCCCTCACCCTGGCATTTCAAATAAGTGCTATTTCCCTAATTCCCAATTCTCATAAATATTACACTAAAGAAATAGGAGGACTCTCATTCCTTGGCACTTTGCACAAAGGTTATAATTTATTTATTTTGCACAGATAGGTTTTTTTTTTAATGGTTTAGAATATAGTTCAGAGGTGCTACATGCTGGCAAATTGTAAATGGGTTACAGTAAAATAGACTTATTTACTGGAATGAAAGCTTGAAGAAAGTCTACAAAGCTATGTATAATCATCTCTTTTTCTTTGTGCTTCATGCTGACCGGACCAAATTGTTTTTGTTCTTTTTTAAAAAGCAGACACAGCTGTAGTAGAGCAGTTGGCAATCTTCTTTTGTTAAGGGACCCAGTTCTTAGATCATATGGACAGATAGCCTATTTCTGTCTCAGCAGGGATAATCTTGACAATTCCTGTGCTTCGCTCCTTCCGAAAGGTTATTTCGAACATAGTAGTACATCTGCATACTTTCATTTATTTGCGACTGACTAACTAGATTAGGTAGATGCAGTACAAGAAATAGGTTAGTGACACATTGGACAGAATAGGACCTATTGTTACCATAACCGTGATTGCTTGCAAAATGTAGGTGAATTTAGGTGATATCAGCTGAATAATACGGTAGCTGAGTAAAAAATATAAATATTTCTTATGTTTCATTATATAAACGGTAATGAGATGTCATAAGATGGTTGTGAGATAAGCAAACCATTTTTGATATTCAAAAGATCATGCTTATTAAGATTATATTAGAGTATGTATTGATAAATTGAGGGGGAAAAAGTATTCCCATTTAAAAAATAAGCATGGATTAGTTGCCAATTATGTATACACGTCTCTATTTTTACTGCTTTCATTGTTATTATTTATTTATTTATTTATTTTGTGAGATTTATATACCGCCTCACAGTGCAAGCACTCTCTAAGCGGTTTACACCAGTAAGCAATGTATATTTATATTGCCCCCAACAATCTGGGTCCTCATTTTACCTACCTCGGAAGGATGGAAGGCTGAGTCAACCCTGAGCCGGTGAGATCTTATTTATATTATTAGCAAAAATACATTTATATTTTTAATAGTAAATATTTGTAGTAGAATGTACATCAGTTTAAGTCATTGTTCATAACACAGACTATTCAAACAAGTCTTAGAATTATGTGCACATGTGATCAAAGTTTTAGTGACATCTTTCTACTGTATTAACCAGAAGAAAGTCCACCATTAGGAATGTACATTCAGTGAACAAGTTCCAATTTAATACTATTTGCAGACTTGGGTGAGTGAATTAAAAGTTAGAATGCCAAGATCATACATATGGATGGATTTTCACCATACATATGGTAAGCTAGAAGGTTTTTTTTGCAGGTAGTTCTTGACTTACGACCAGTTAGTTAGTGACTGTTTGAAATTACAACCAATTTGAACAAGGAGACTTATGACCTGAATTTGAAGTTCTGATAGTTCTGAAGTTCTCCACAGTCACATGACCCAACTTTGGATGCTAAGCTGTTTTTGAAGTAAGTTCAGTTCTCCTCCATTGCCTTTTCCCCCCAAATAAATCCCAAACTTTTACTCCTTCTTATAGAGAGTTTTGAGCGGTCTGTTAATTTTGGTAGTTCCTTTCTGCACTTTTCCATCTCTATTATATCTTTTAAAGATGCAATCTGAACTCTACACTTCACATACTTCATGAATGCCAAAGATTGTATTCACAGAATCATAGGGTTGGAAGAGACTTTGGAGATCTTCTGTTCTGTCAGATAAGAATAACTCTCATCAGAGGCGAAAATAGATCTTTACCTGGAACTCTGACATTAGAAAAGGAACCGCAGTTTAAAATTCTAAGTAGAAAATATTTATTTCGGTACAAAAACAATAAATCTCATTAATCACATCTTTGCTATAAAAAACACGTCTTGCTTCCACAGAAGCTGAAACAGAAGGACTGATCAAAGAAAGGAATGTACACCTGTGTACTAGGAACATATTAATCACGTGCTCAGGAATAAACCATTATATTAGATAGGGATGCAGCTCCCTGCATATACATGTAACAGGCAATATTCACTGCGTGACATGTTCCAACCTCTGCTGGAGTCCTCATTCTATCTTGGACAAATAGTTGTTCAATCTTTTCTTGAAAAACTCCAGTGATGGAACACCTACTACTTCAAGAGACAAGCAGTTCCATTGCTTAATAGTTTTTAACAGTTCTGTACAGGTATCTTTGACCTATGACCACAATTGAACCTGACAATTATGATCCTACATTGTATTTAAATTGGGTCACAGGACCTGTTTCTATGACCTTTTTAAAGTGAATGTGGCTGTCATTAAGCAAACACATTGTTTTCTATGGGCCAGCTTTTGCCAAAAACTGGAAATAAACATCAGTTTCCAACAGAAATGGAAATTGCTGTCATGTAATCATGGAGCACTGCAAATGGTGATAAATGCGGGCTGGTTGCCGAGCACCCAAAATGTGGTTATGTGATATGGAGGAGCGGTGACATCAGAATGTAAAAACCTGGTTGTACATCCTTTTGGGCGGGAGGGTCCGTCATAACTTTGAATGGCCACAAACAACTGGTTGTAAGTTAACTATTATCACTTGTACAGGTAGTTGATCTTGATGCTATCCTATTCATGCAGTGTAGGGCTGCATAGGGTTTTTTGGCAGCTGCAGGACACTGTTAACACATTCTTAATTCAATAGTGTCAAATTATTTTCAGATCTTTCCTTAATTGTCCCTAAAATGGGTTTCATCTTTTTCACAGCTGCCACACATTGAATTGGCATTGCTTTATCCTGAGATACTGTACATACACACATTTGTGTGTATGTGAATTTTGGATTTTCTTTTTGTTTTAAATTGAGTTGAATTGTCTTTTGAGAATTCACCCAGTTTGAAAAGATCCTAGGAGCTCTTCTCCCTAGCATGAATAATTTACTACATCTACCTTGTGATTTAGCCCAGGTTAAGATCATTTATGAATCTTAAATTAAAAAGCATTAGTGCCAACGCAGATTCTTGATGGACTCTGCTTCTTGAGAGAATTGCCATAAACCAGTTAGTAATCCCAAAAAAGATCCTGTGACTATTTAATTTATTCATAAGCCTGTGATCGGGAATTATGCCAAGGTTTTTTTTTTAAATAAAAATTTACAGTGCTGACAGGGTTACCTCCAATCACATTTCTGTTCATAAACTCAAATAAAAGGCTGGTGAAAGCAGGACTTACATTTCCAGAATTCATAGTGACTTTCTTCACTTGAAGGCCTTTTCTCTTTTATGATAGTTTTATTAGATTATTAGAAAGATAAAAACTAACAGAAACTAATAATTAAAATAGGAATGAGGAAAAAAAAGAGAATAAAACAAAAAACACAGAAAGGAAACAAAGGAAAAAGAAATGCAAAGAAATGACTTCCAGTTTTCTTTTACAACTTAGTATGAATTTATATTGACCTCTTCAGTTACAGTATAACTTTCATTGTTTTTATTATATATTATTTTTTCTAATAATCACATCCATACATAATAATCTCATTTTTTTCCTATTTCATGCAGAAAGTCCAAATGAAGTTTACAATCAGCATTAAAATTAATTAGTGTCTTTTCTCTAATCAAAGCTAGTGAAGCCTTTTTTTCAATGTTCATAGTTTTTTTTCTTTGATATTGTTTCTACTAGCAGATGATAAACTGACTTTTCTGTGAAAATTGATGTTACAATGCTAATCTTCTAGTCCTTTGGTATTTGAGGAATGTTACTTTTGGGGGGCGGGTTAGGCAATTGACATTGTTACATTTAAGTCATTTTAAGAGCTCTTCGTTGAATGCCACTGGGACCTAGTACTTTCTTATAGTTTATTTATTTATATTTATTTTATTTATTTATTTTGTCAAGCATGTATTAGATAACATATATAGGTATAAACATGGCTATTAATACATGAAATGGATCAGTAGTGGGTTCTAAAACCCATTGCTACTGGTTCGCGTGCGTGCTTGTGTGTGCGCACAACGCTTCTGCGCATGCACAGAATTGTCCTGGGCAGGTGGGCCGAGCCTCCCGCCGTCGCCACTACCAGTTCGCAGAACTGGGCCAAACCGGGAGCAACCCACCGCTGAAATGGATACGAATAAAAGGGGACATTATCCTAGAATAGTTCTATCCCTGTCCTAAGAAAATAAATACAGGCTTAGATACAGTGCTATAACTTCAGTAGTAAAGACAGATGCGGCTGTCTTGGGCATTCTTTTCATTTTAAAACAGTGAATCTTGAGTCTTTTTCTAGAATTAAATTAACTCCTGGCACCATTTTATCAAACTCATTTTTTAAAATGTGAGTCACATTGCTTCTCTCACCTGATATCATGAAAGTACCGATCAGACTCAGAATCCCACATTTTGTTCCATAAAATACTTTGGGTGAGGAAGAGAGGATCATCAAAACACATTTCTGATTAATTTCAGAAGTATGCTTAACCATGGCAACCAATATATTGCTTTTCACTTGCTACAGAGGCAACCTGAATCACAACAAAATTATTCAATATTGAGATTTTATAGTGAGTTAACCAAGCGGGCGTGATGGCTCAGCGGTTAAAGACACAGAGATTGTCAGCTGGAAAGCTGACAGCCCAGATTTGAGACCCGAGTGCCATGCTTCTGTTACCTGCCCCAGCTCTTGCCTACCTAATTGTTCAAAAACAGGCAAATGCGAATAGATAAATACCGTATTTTTCAGAGTATAAGACGCACCGGAGTATAAGACGCACCTTAGTTTTTGGGGAGGAAAATAGGGGAAAACAATCTGCCTACCAGGTATTCATCTGGCTAGCATCCTTAGTCTGGTCAGCTTCAGCACATTATTTTATCCCCTGGTTAGGACTTTAAAAAACCTTCTTCTGAGAGAGTAACAATGAAAGAGCATGCAAGCCAGTAAGAGCTGGGAAGATAGTTAGCATCTGGTTAGGGCTAGAAAAAAACTTATTCGGAGCAAGTAGAGCAATGAAAAAAAATTCTGCAAAGACTTAGGGCTGGAAAAACATTCTTTGGACAGAGTAACAATGAAAAAGCCTGCAAGGTAAGAGCTGGGAAGATCCGTTAGCACCTAGTTAGGGCTGGAAAAAAGGCTACATTCGAAGTATAAGACGCACCCAAATTTTCAGCCACTTTTAGGGAGGAAAAAGGTGCGTCTTATACTCCGAAAAATACGGTAGGTACCACTTCAGTGGGAAGGTAACAGCATTCTGTGTTCCTTGGCGTATAGTCATGCTGGCCACATGACTACAGAAAATGTGTTTGGAGAACGCCGGCTTCCTTGTCTTTAGAGTTGGACACAACTGGATAGTGGAAACCTTTACCTTTACCTTTAATCAAGGTAGAAAATTTTGATCCAACAAATGAAGTACATACTTCTGTTATGCCTTAATTGTACAACATATATTTGTAGTTTCATATGCAGTATTTTAATATTTAAATGACATTTATAGTAATGAGAGAAGTATGATGTAAGTGTAGTTTTATTTCTTAATGCATCAGTTAGAATATTGCTGTGATGACCGGGGGCAAGGCATGAAGGCAACACAGTCAGCTGATAGTTCAAACTCCCCTTTATTGTTCCAACTTTCCCTCAAATGCTCCCATATTTATGGCAACCACGGAGCAAAGCACTAACACACACACCTCCAGCAGCCTCTGGCTGCAAGTAGTCCAGCAAAACTCTGTTAGCACAACGGCTTCAAGGCAAGAAGTCCAGTGAGGCAAGGGAACAAGGCAATGAGTTCAATGAAGCAAAATATGTTGCTGTAGCATAACATAATATCCATTTGTGTGGAGTACTGCATTTTAGTATATTTTTTCCTAGATTACTAGGTATAATAATATGTATTGGTATATATTATAAACTTTGGAAAAAATGAGACTTTAAATTTGATAACATAAGAATCAGTATGTTGTTGTTGTTGGAAGCACCAAGGCGCTTCCAGGTTGAAAGGATTACCTGGTGAATCACTGTTGCCTGGGAGGTGCCCAGGTGGGGGCTCCATTCATGTCCCAGTTAATAAGGCCACCGAAGTGATACCTATTTATCTACTCTTGTTTGCACGCTTTCAAAATGGTACATCGGCAGAAGCTGGACCCCGCCACACAGCAGGGTCTCAAATACGGCCTTGTAGATTCAGTCCTAACCACACGAGTCATTTCGCTTTCCAGAATCAGTCTTATAGTGAGGCAGGGTACTGCTTCATCTATCCCATTTTTCTACATCTTTATAAAGGATGTTACATAGAAGAGGAAATGTTATACTATTGATCAAGAATTGGTCAATGAAGGATCAAGAATACTTAACTTGAATGAAAGTAAGCATTCAAATATTGTTCAAAAAACTTTTTTTACTATAGAGATATTCAAACAGACTGCTGAATACAGATCTATTGATAAAAGAACACAATTGATTCACTAAATGAATGTCTTAACGTTATAGCTATATATACATATTTAGCTGTAGTATATATATATGATGATGCTTCCCAGGAATCTTATAAAGTATCTAAACTGTGACCAAATACTGTATTGCCACAATAGTTAAAAACGAGAAATTAGACGAGAAGCATTTTAAAATGGCGCAATGTCATAATTGAAAAATGTATTTGACTGCAAAGCATTGTATTTATAGATTCAATTTTAAGTTAGGATATTTATTTTGGTTCTTTGAAAGTAAATTTTTTTATCACAAGAACATTTATTTGCAAACTAGCTAGCCTCCCAATGAGCTGCGTATGTTACCTGCTTGTAGTAGAAACAACAGTATAAAACTTTAAACAGAAAGCTATTCATTATTTTTAAGTTGCAACAAAGGTTTTGCAGTTATTTTTGTTATCTCAGCTTATGCATTTTCTGCTGAAATCACACGCTATGTGGATCCCCCTGTCTTATAAGACGTTGAGTCTCTGCTGATTGCTTCTTTGTTGTACCACAACTACAGTATCCATCCGTCTTAATAACCTTCCAGTAACATTTGAAGGTAGATCTCTGTGCCTTAATGGACTCTCCAGGGAGGCTACTGTGCATATTTTAAATTGGAGAAGCTTTGTGTCTTGTCATAAGTAGCAAGACGAATTATTCAGGCGAAAATAATTGCAGGGTCATATAGAATAGAAAAGCCTTACATCGGTCTTGCTCACATAATTTTGATGTGCTAATTGGTTCATTTTTGTCATGCTTGAAAAATTCACAGCTAGTAACATTTATTTTTGCATTTGTCTATGAAGAGTGCATTCTTCTTGAAGAAAAGGGTGACTATGATTGTTGACTGATAAAAAGAAAGAGACAGCATAACTCCACTCAGAGTAATCACAGTCCACTAGCAAAACTAATTTTTCATGAACTATTTGTCAGGGAGATTTTATGGGTAGGCGATAAATGCTTTGAAATTGCTAAAACTCTTGACTGAAAAATATGCTCCAAGAGTTTACAATAACTATGAGAAGAAAAGAGCAAGTGGCTGTGCAAAAGCAAATAGTAGAGATACTTTGTATTGCATCAGATAATGTTCTATTAAGTTGCCTTACAAATCTGTTTAATTTATTTCTTTTCCATAATGTATAATTGGCCTAATCTGAACAATTTAAGGCAGTGGACTTAGCAAGTCAATCTATCTAAAAAGAACAGTAGAAAGAGCCAGACCACAAACAACACAATACTACTATTATTAATACCACCAACATCTGCCTATTCCAGGTTTTCTTCAGAAGGACTTGATAGGTGGATAAAAATGCCAGATCCAGTCTAAACATCTGGCTGACTGTGCAACCAACCATAATACATATCCTATAATCATTGATGGGACCAAAGGGCCATTGAAACATCTCAATTGAGAGACATGCCATAGGAGAACTTACAGTGCTCTTTAATGGAAGCATTATGGTAGCCCAGGGGTCAGCAACCTTAAACACTCAAAGAGCCATTTGGACGACCCGTTTCCCATAGAAAAGAAAACACCGGGAGCCACAAAACCCTTCCCGTGCCTGACTATTTCCTGAGCGGCCACAGAAAGGGCGTTGTTCTTACCTGAACGCCTCTTCTCGTAGGGCGGAGCTAGCCTCCAAGATTGGGATGATACAATCCAACAGCCAATCAGGACTGAGTCAGACTTATAAAAACTGTCCTCCTAAGGTGCACCCCCTCTTGAGACGAAGGACGAAGTCAGACCCAATGTGTTAACCCAACCGAATTTTATTCAACAGACAACAACCAAGCTCACCCTAAACAGACAGGGTGGGACTTGGAGGCTAGCTCCGCCCTACGAGAAGAGGCGTTCAGGTAAGAACAACGCCCTTTCTCCATAGGGGGCAGAGCTAGCCTCCAAGATTGGGACATGCCAAAGCAGTAATCCCCTTGGGAGGGAATCATGGTAACTCCTCCAAACTAGACGATGAAAGCACCGTCTGCAACACTCGGCGCCCGAAGGCCGTGTCTCTGACCGCAAAGGCGTCCACTTTATAATGCCGCACAAACGGCAACAGAGACGACCACGTCGCAGCCCGACACACCTCCTCGATCGACGCGCTTGTCGTCCAAGCCGTCGTAGTGGCCGCGCTACGCGTAGAATGTGCCATAATGCCCACCGGTCTTGAAAGACCCTTCTGGTCATATGCAAAGGCAATCACCACGCGTATCCAGCGACCAACCATCGCGGAGGGGGCTTTCTTGCCCATTGACGACGATGAAAACTGCACAAACAATGCTTCCGAGCGTCGAAACGCAGCCGTACGGTCCCTATAAACCTCGACGGCGCGACGGACATCCAGTGACTCGCACAAAGGATCTCCCGCCTGAGATTCCGGAAACGCCGGTAAGATCAGCTCCTGAGCCCTATGGAAATAGGTATTGACCTTAGGAGAGAACGCCGGATCCAGACGCAAGACCACCCTGTCCGGATAAAAAATACATAAGTCTGATCGTACCGAAAGGGCCGCCAGTTCGGAAATGCGTCGCGCCGACGTAATGGCGATCAGAAAAGCCACTTTCCAAGTGAGTAGGCGCAACGGCACCGTCACCAACGGCTCGTACGGTTCAGCGGTCAGCGACCGAAGCACGGTCTGCAAATCCCACGTCGGAAACCTGTGAACCACCGGTGGTGAAATGTGGGACGCCGCCGTAAGAAACCTCCAGACCAACGGGTGTGCGGAAAGTTGATCGATCCCCGGGCAGGAGAGCACCGTCGACAATGCCACCATCTGGCGCCGTAAGGTGTTAGGTGCCAAACCCTTGTCCAGCCCGGCTTGCAAAAACTGCAGGACATTGATAATGGAAAGATCGAGGGGACACACGGCCACCGATGCACACCAAACACAAAAGGTTCTCCACGTCGATGCGTATGGTAGACGCCCTGCGTGAAGATAACAATGTCTGAATTATGTTTTCCGGGACCCCCCGTTGTTGTAGGGTACTCCGCTCAAGCGCCAGGTGGTCAGTTGGAACCAGGACGGATCCGGATGACGCACTGACCCCTGGGAAAGCGACCACTCTGTCGGAGGGATGCGCCAGGGCGGGCTGATGGACAACGACCTGAGATCCGCAAACCAAGGGCGCCTCGGCCAATGGGGTGCCAGTAAGATCAACTCTGCCTCTTCCTCCAACAGCTTGCGGATGACCCGAGGAATCAGGGGGAGCGGAGGAAAGGCATATAGAAGGCCCCTCGGCCACGGACAGCGCAGAGCATCCACCCCTTCCGCCCCGTAGCACCGGTAACGGGTGTAGTAACGCGGGAGTCTCGCATTCTGAGGGGTTGCGAAGAGGTCGACGGATGGACGTCCGAAGCGGTCCACGAGCTCCTGAAACAGGTCCCGATGGAGGCTCCATTCCGCCGAATCCACCTCGTGGCGACTGAGCCAATCCGCCGTGTGGTTCGAGACCCCCGAAATATGCTCGGCCCGCACTGACAGAAGGTGCCTCTCTGCCCATAGGCCCAAGGCCTCGGCCTCCGCCATTAACTGGCGCGAGACCGTGCCACCTTGCCGGTTGACGTGGGCTTTCGCCGTGATGTTGTCCGTCAGCACCAGCACATTCTGTTTCGACATGATGTGATGGAAGTGTTGAAGAGCCAGGAAGATCGCCCTCAGTTCGAGGTGATTGATGGACAGGGCCGCCTCTGCTTGCGACCATGTGCCCTGGGTCACGTGGGAGAGCACGTGCGCACCCCAGCCCTGGAGACTGGCGTCTGTGGTTACCGTCACCCGGACCGGTTCCAGGAACGGCCCGCCCTTGGAAATCGCCGGGGAATGCCACCAGAGAAGCGACCGTCGAACGGAGTCTGGCAGGGTTACCTTGACCAAGGAGTTGCTCAGGTGCTTGTGCTGAAAAGGCAACATAAACCATTGTAACTCCCTGGAGTGCAGTTGTGCCCATGGTGTAATGTGGATGGCAGAAACCATCTTCCCCAGAAGAGAGGACAGCAAGTTCAACGGAACTCGACGGACGTCCAGAACCTGTTGGACCAGTCCGACCAAGCCGTCCTGACGCTCCTGGGAAAGATACACCCTGCACTCCCGGGAGTCGATGACTGCCCCCAAATGTGTAATTCTGGTCGAGGGACACAGTTGGCTCTTCTCAAAGTTGACCGAGAAGCCATGTGCCCTGAGCGCTTCCAGTGTAACCTGAATGTCAACCTCCGCCTGTGTCTCCGAGGCTGATTGGAGGAGAATATCATCCAAATAGCATTGGAGTCTAATCGGTTGAGCCCGTAGGCTGGCCGCTAAAGCCGCCAGGACCTTGGTGAAGACCCTGGGGGCGGATGACAAGCCGAATGGAAGTGCCGTGTACTGGTAATGATCATTCTGATAGCAGAAACGGAGAAATTGCTGATGTACGGGGCGGATAGGGATATGGAGGTAGGCCTCGGTGAGGTCTATAGACGCCATGAGATCCCCCTCCCGAATTCCCCCAAGAATAGACTGTAACGTGTGCATCTTAAACTTCCTGTATTTCAGGTGTTTATTGAGACGCTTAAGGTTAAGGACAGCTCTCCACCCTCCTGAGGACTTTTCCACGAGAAACAAAATGGAATAGAAGCCCTGACCCCACTGGTCCTCCGGCACCCGCTTGATGGCATCAATGTCTAGAAGGTGCTGGATGGCGGTCAACATGAGTGACCGTTGCCGGGGGTTTGAGAACTGGGGGCACCTCAGAAAAAATCCCGGGGGGGTGGAGATGAAATCCAGGGCGAGACCAGATGTTACGGTCTTGCGAACCCAAGCATCGGTGGTAGTGTCCTCCCATCGCCCGGCAAAGAAGCGCAGGCGACCCCCAATGGGAGGACCGGGTTCACTTATTTGTAGCGGCGGTAGGGGCGACCACCTGCCCCCCGAAAAGGCCGCTTGCTGTTATCTCTGCGCCTGTCTTGCCCCTGGTTCTGTCTCCCGCCATACTGGTTCCTCCCCCGATTGTAAGAGGGCGCACGGTAAGGGCGCCGGGGGAATGCCGGAGTGGTGGTGGTTGCTGCGGAAGTGGCAGGCTTATTTTGCCCTTTGCGTGTGCAGTTGGGCAGGGTCTTTCTCTTATCCTTATCTTCCACTAGGTATGGCTCCAACGCATCCCCGAAGAGCGACTGACCCTTGATTGGCGCGATGGCAAGGCGCCATTTGTGGCGGGTATCCGCCGGCCAGTTGCGCAACCAGTGCATGCGGCGAGCTACAACTGTGGACCCCATGGCCCTGGCCGCAAAGCGGGTCGCTTGTAAAGTGGCGTCCGATGTGAATTGACTGGCCGCCATCAGCTTATTAATATCTTGTCTTGCTCTAACATCCGTTGGCGAAAGATGATCTTGCAGCAAATTCAGCCAACGGATAGACGTGCGGCAAAAGAATGAGGCCATCGACGCGGCCTTAAGCGCCCAAGCCGCCGCTTGATGAGCACGCTGAAGGGCCTGCTCCGTTCTCCTATCCTCTGGTCGGAGCAGTTCCTCCGAATCTCCGGGCATCTGCGCTGTGGTATATAAAGCCTTGATGGGAGGATCAACCGGCGGGACGGGGAGATGTTGCGCGAGTGCCTGCGCCACGTTAAAATATCTTTTATCGAGGGTAGAGGGGAGAGCCCCGCCCTGGGGTGACAGCCACTGTTTGAGGACTGAGTCCACAAACAGCTTAGGGGCGGGGATCACCTCCGCCTGCGAGGTAGCTTCCTCGAAGAGGGGATCCATCTCCTCGTCCTCCGCCTGTTTGGGTTCGGTGACCTTGGCCGCCGCCTTGGCCTTGTGGAGCAAGGACTTAAACAAGCTCGGATTAAAGAGCCCCGTTGTAACTGGGGCTTCGGGGGCAGTGTCCTCATCTGAAGACAGGTCAAGGTCTGGGCCCTGGTCGTCCTTATCTTTGACTGAGGCGGGCGACCCCAGAGGGGACAAGTCCTCGGCCGCCGAGTCCAGCCGGGTCGCAGAGGCCTGCAGACTGCTCGTAGGGGTGGACGTGGAGGGTGTCGCCCTCTTCAACCCCGCCGCTATGCCCCTTTCAATAGCAGCCTCAATCATTGCCTGGACCTCTGGACTGTTGAACTGCGCGGCTGCCGAAGCGGTCTGCCGAACCGGAGGGTCACGCTGAGGCCCGGGGTCCTCCCAGATATCCCCCTCCCCTAGACGCAGATTAGGATTGTCTAGGGAGAACGCCCCAGACGATTGTCGAGATCGGGGCGGGGGGGGAATCTCTGCCTCCTTGGAAGGGCGAGGCACTGGGGTGGCTGCAGCAGGAGGTGGCTGAGATGACCCTTGCTTGGGCGGTGCTGTGGCCCGGTGGCGCTCCTCTGATCCCCTGGAACGTGAGGAGCCCCTGGACCACTCTGCAGATGAACGTACCAGTGAGCGGTCCCTGCGGTTTGGGGAGGGGGCTTTAGAAGTCTTGCCCCGTTCCCCCTTCTCAGAGCTGTCCTTCCCTGATTTGGACCGGCTCTTCCCTGATTTGGCCTGCTTATCTGCCATAACCACGGTTAGAGGGCAGTGGGATGCAAGGCCAGAAGGTGTGGGCCACAAGTCGGGGGGCGAAGCTCAGCTGGCAGTTGGTGGGCCGATGCCGACGTGAGGGGACCCTTCCGCGCGGCTACGCTGGTCCCGTCGGCTTGCCGGGCTTCCCTGAAGGCAACGCTGCGCTCCGTTGGCTGGCTGCTGACGTCAGCCTGGAGGAGCCCCTTAGAGCGCTTGCGCGAGCGTGACAGGCTTGCAAGGGATTCCCCCGATGAAGCCTGTGACGGAGCCGGCAGCTGCTGGGCAGGGTGATGAGGCGCGCCTGCGCAGATCAGAAGAGCGGCAAGCAGCGAAGAGAGCAGAAGTCGCTCCGGCGGACGGCGGTTGGAGCCAAAATGGCCGCGGGCGCGAAAATCTCGCTGAGGGGCTCACTCTTGACAGGTCCGTTCACCAGCGACCCGGTTTGTCGGTCCCCGACGCCGACGGTAGCCCCGGCCTGCGCGATTCCCTCCACCACCAGTCACCTCGTCTGCGTAGTCTTTCAATGCCCAGGCCGCTCAAGCGCACGACTTTTAGCGGTCTTTCGAGGGCAGAAGGCAATAACGGATAGGCAAGTGGCACAGGCCACCCTGGGTGCCGGCCACGAAGCACAAGGCTTTTGTGACCCTCCTTGGACGGGAAAGCACACCAGGCCTCAAGGGAATCGCTATAAGGGCAGTCACACAAGGTGGCTAATCCAGCCCAGGGAGGCCGAAGTCGGCCCCCACGCTCTCCTCCCCCCAGTCAGCGATGGTCAGCAGGTGTCAAATGGGGGGGAACACACTCACTTCGAAATCCAGTGTAAAATACTCAATAAGCAATAGGTATAACCTCAAGGTTGGGAACACAATCCTGTAGCCAAGGACTGAGTCGAAAGAGGGGGTGCACCTTAGGAGGACAGTTTTTATAAGTCTGACTCAGTCCTGATTGGTTGTTGGATTGTATCATCCCAATCTTGGAGGCTAGCTCCGCCCCCTATGGAGAACTAGCATATGTAGTTGAATTAAACATTCTGTTTTCTTCTGAAACTTTACTTTTCTTGGATTTATCCATGGTTGGCCTACCGGGGATTGAAAAACTCAATAAATTGCATGCCGGTGGGTATCACACATTGGCGGTTCTGACGCATATTTTGAGCGACAGGGAGCCGCAGCAGAGGGATGAAAGAGCCACATGCGGCTCCAGAGCCACGGGTTGCTGACCCGTGTGGTAGCCAATGCAGCAAATTAGTGCACTTCTTCAAATACGAGTTTCCAAGGACTACTGTATATATAAACCCAAAAGTTTAATAGAAAGAAAAACTTGCTAAAGCCTTTTAGGGAAAGAGTATATAATTAGCTGGTATTTTTAGTCTTAGAGAAAACTGAGACACAGCATATTCTACCAGCATTTTCAAATTTGGCAACTTTCCTAGAACTTTTCTATAAAGCAATATGATAATAAAAGATATGCAGTCTTCTCCACAAACTTTGTATAGGGAGCACGTTCTATGAGGGAGGAACCCAAGGTAGTAGTGACTACATAGTCAGTTGTTAATTTCCACGATATCTTTTTACACCATAATTTTTAACTGAAAGGATGGGACATGGGTTCATTTGAATAGCAAAAGCCTGATACCAGATACTGAGTATCATTGAGTGAATCTCTTATTCTTCTAGATAACATGCTTCTAGGTAAAATGTCTTCTTTTTCAGGTTTTCTTGTCATATTTGCCAATGCATTCCAGTTTAGTGAATGTGCATTGGAGAATTCTTTTTAAGCTCCTTTTTAAGTGTCTTTGGTCTGTTATAGAATGTCCGTGAGTTTGAAAACATTCTTCACTGATTTTTGAATAGTATCATTTTATGACTGATTTGTCTCTACTAATATGCTTGTAAATATATTGATCTGCCTGTATAAATAACAGAGGAATATATTTCACAGTTGATGACATAACTTATATTAGAAAATGATCAGGTATTTACTTGCACTATTGATCTAGCTAAGCCTGCTCATCATCCATGGTTGTTACCCTAGGATGAGTCATAGCCATGAATATTGGATTTTATGTTTGATGCTTCCACAGCTTACTGTGGCCTGTATCTTAACATTTTGAAGGCAAAATGTAAATATTCCTTTGTCATCATCACCTTATCTCTCTATTCAGGATACATATAAAGTAGTCCCCAACATACAAATTTCAACTGGAATTGAAATTTCCATCATAAATCCTTGCGGTCATAAATCAAGTCAAGTTGAATCTGATTTTATGACAATTTTTACAACAACCTTTAAGCAAATCACAAGGTCATTAAGCAAATCCAGCTTCCCCAGTGGGCATTTTTGTGTGTGATCACATGACTTCAGGACACTGCAACCAGTCATAAATGTAAGCCAATTGCCAAGCACATGAATTGTGATCATGTGACTGTAGGGGGTGGTGCAATGATCATAAGGGCAAGCCAGGTCCTAAGTTAGTTTTTCCAAGCCCATTGTAACTTTGACCCATTGTTAAATGAATGGTGGTAAGTCGAGGACTGTAAATTTACACCTACATATTTAGTGTTGCATATCTGATGAAAGAAAGTGTGATCCCTGAAATTCTCCTCCTCCTCCTCCTCCCATCCTCCTTTTTTTCATTAGAGTTGGTTTCTGTGTGATTGTCTTTTTGCTGCAACAAATATTTATTTATTTATCTATCTATCTATCTATCTATCTATCTATCTATCTATCTATCTATCTATCTATCTATCTATCTATCTATCTATCTATCTATCTATCATTTGGGAATTTTTCTATGCCGCCCTACTCCCTAAGGACTCAGGGCGGCATACAGCATTTTAAAGAACACCAAACAATAACATCATTAAAAACAATTTTTAAAAAAGTTAAAAAAAAGACATACAACACCATGCATACATGGGGGAGACCTCAGATGTAAAATTGTCTCAGAACCCTGCCTGCAGGAAGAGCCATGTCTTAATGGCTTTTTGGAAGGCCGGCAAGGTGGGGATGATTCGGATCTCTGGGGGAAGTTGGTTCCAGAGAGCAGGGGCCCCTACAGAGAAGGCCCTCCCCCTAGGCCCCACCAGTCAGCATTGTTTGGCTGACGGGACCCGGAGGAGACGCACTCTGTGGGACCTGACTGGTCGAAGGGAAGTATGAGGTAGAATGCGGTCCCGGAGGTAACCTGGTCCTAAGCCATGTAGGGCTTTAAAGATGATGATCAACACCTTGAATTGTACCTGGAGACCAATAGGCAGCCAATGCAACTGGCGGAGTATGGGTGTTACGTGGGTGTATCTTGAAACACCCACCATAGCACGCGCAGCCGCATTTTGCACCAGGATAATACCCTCCACCTTAGTGCTGTTGTCTTAAAAAGGTATTTGGAAATGCTGGATTTGGGTCTCACCATTGGGTACCTCGAAGCATTGAAGTGAATGACTATGCTCTGCCATCTCAATTTGTTTTTGTGTTTGAATCTAAACTGGTGAGGATGGAACTTGTCAAGTTAGATGTCTCTAGTATTGTCTTCAGAAAATTCTACATGAGAGTGGCTGGAATATAGTGAAAGAGGAAGACATCTGTCCCTGGGGCTACCCCATTGTTGACTGGTAAAGGCATTGTTTCCCCCAGTGTATGAGAGCCACAGTATGCATGTGGGCATTTTGGAATGAGATCAAAGAGGTAAACTGAGCTCAATGAAAGGGCTCTATAGGTGGCACAACACTTGACTTAACAGCCACCACCACATGCCTAGCGAAGATACATTTGTGAATATTACATGCACATGTGTGTGTACAAATAAAATGTGCATTTTATTCTGTTTCTCATAACATTTCCCCCTTACGTACCTTGGTGCAAGATATCCTGCCCACCCTGGTAGGAGCAACTAGCAACCCATGTGACCAGAATCCTAAATAACTTTTAACAGAAAGACCTTTGCTTTTCTTCATCTCAAATGAACCTTTATTAGAAGTCTCCATAACACCATGTAATCATGAATGAATGCAGATAAAGCACTTCAAGGAACTCTTAAGTTCACAGCCATTTGACCAGTGTAGCAAATGCTTGTTTTCTCAGTGCCCTTGCCCTGCTGTGATTCCATCAAAGTCTAGAGAATAAAAGGCTTTTTTTCCCACTTCCCCATAAAAGAAGCTTTTGTTGGCGAAGAGAGCATTCAGAATGTTCTAACAGTGTCTGAGAACATGCCATTCTTTCCAGTCCCATTATTGTCTTTTCTAAACCAGTGGTAGGGTTTTATTTTTTACTCACAGTTGCAGCTTGAGATCTTCCCAGGTTTTAGAAATAGTTTTTATTTTTAAATATATTGCTAAGAAAAGAAGAGGTCCATGTCTAGCCAATAATGTTAGTCTTCTAGAGTGAGGTGATATTTCTTGATGGATCGGGAAAGAAGAATTATATCCGTGTTATTATTCTTTGTTTACCCTGGCAGTAGCTGACGACAGAATCTTCATATTTTAGGAAGGTTCACCGAAAAAGTGTTGTGTAAGCCTGGCAGAAAAGTGCACCCTGGGCTTTTTTTTAAAAAAAGTATTTATTTATTTATTTATTTATTTTGGTTTTCTTATATGCCGCCCAACTCCCGAGGGACTCAGGGCGGCGTACAGCAAGAGAAATACAAGAATAACCAACAATAAATTGCTAAAACCAAATATAAAAATTAAAAATACAGCATTAAAATCATCAGACATATCTGGGGGAGAGCTTGGCTGGAATTAGGCTCTACCCTAATTGTGTCTTTACGGCTTTTCGGAAGGCCAGCAGGGTGGGGATGGTTCGGGTCTCTGGGGGAAGTTGGTTCCAGAGCGCGGGGCCCGCCACAGAGAAGGCCCTCCCCCTAGGGCCTGCCAGCCGGCATTGCTTGGCTGACGGGACCTGGAGGAGGCCAACTCTGTGGGCCCTAACCGGTCGGAGGGAAGTATGAGGCAGAATGCGGTTCCGGAGATAGCCTGGTCCTAAGCCATGAAGGGCTTTAAAGATGATGATCAACACCTTGAATTGGACCCAGAGACCTATGGGCAACCAATGCAGCTGGCGGAGTATAGGTGTCAGGACAGAATTGAACCATTTTGCCAAGCTTTTCTTTTGTAATGGTTTCAGGATGAAATTTTCTCATCTTACTTCAAAACTGACTCAATGTTTCTAAGAAGATCCTGAGTAAACATTGCTTACAACTTGTTATCCATAGACTTGTAATATGAACATTAATCAGCTCAGGAAGAGATGCTTAGAGTTCACCCCTTGGGAGATAAAGGATGGAAATAACAAGTCTTTTCACTGGGAGCCCTATTTTTATGGATCTTAGTGCATCCTAGAATTCATAGGTCAACCCACACTTCTATTTTTAATAAGGAAATGAAGACCTGACCTTTTAACAGACATTTAGAGAGCTAAAGATCTTGTGCCATAGTTATTTTTGACCCTTACATATATTTTAATCATGTTTTGCCATTTATGTTGATATTTTATGTTAGCTGCCCAAAGTCTTAGAAATTGGGCAGGGTATAAATTTTAGAAAAGAAGCAAATGGAGAAAGGTCAGCAAGTGTGAAAGCAAATAGTTGTTGAGATGTTAGGATGCCTCTGCTTCCCGTTTCTCCTTGGCACAATAGTTGCTGCCAAGCAATACTTTTTCCAGGGAAGACAGTCTTTCTACAAGGCTGCCCTTTCATCTCTTCTTCATTTCAGCTCATTGGAATAGATATTGGTTGTATTCACAGAACACAGTTAACTAAGCCAACTATTCCCTTAAGAGAACAGATTTATGATCATGTAATGCAGGGGTGAAATCCTCCCGGTTCGCCCGGGCCAGTCCTTCGGCGTATAGCCGATGGAACTGGCGGCGGTCGCGGCGTGGAGCTTCTCCCGCCCGCTTTCCTGGCCCGGCTGAACGCCGCCATTCGGGTTATTTTTCCCTCTGTGCATGCGCGCGCATGCACAGAGGGAAAAATAACCCGAATGATTGTGTTCAGCCGGGCCGGGAAAGCGGTGATTGTGTTCAGCCGGGCCGGGAAAGCGGGCGGGAGAAGCTCCACGCCGCGACCGCCGCCAGTTCCATCGGCTATACGCCGAAGGACTGGCCCGGGCGAACCGGGAGGATTTCACCCCTGATGTAATGGCAGTACACAATATAGATGTTCAGATATGAAGTGGCATCTTTGAAAGCCTCCTAACCGCTACAAAGGAGATTGGGAGGCTGTTACTTCTTGTTTTTCTTTTTCCCAGAGACTCATCTCTAAAAATTCAAATATCTGCTATGCCCCAATCAGAATCATTACCACCATACATGGATTTGGAGGCTTCCTAAAGATCTTTTACCTCTTATTCTTTCATGTATTTGTGATGGAAATTAAAATAGGGTCAAAATTATTATTATTATTTATTTATTTTGTCAAGTACGTGTTGGTAATATACATAGATGTAACATTGTTTATATACATAAGATTGGTACTGAAAGAGGGAACATTAGGACAGGGACGGTAGGCACGCTGGTGCACTTATGCATGCCTCTTACTGACTTCTTAGGAATCGGGTGAGGTCAACAGTGGACAGTCTAAGGGTAAAGTTTTGGGGGTTTGGTGATGAAACAACAATGTCAGGTAGTGAGTTCCAGGCATTTACCACTCTGTTGCTAAAGTCATATTTTCTACAGTCAAGTTTGGAGCGGTTCACTTTGAGTTTGTATCTGTTATGTGCTCGTGTATTGTTGTGGTTGAAGCTGAAGTAGTCATTGACAGGAAGGACGTTGTAGCAGATAATTTTATGAGTTATGCTTAGGTCGTGCCGAAGGCGACGTAGTTCTAAGCTTTCTAAGCCCAGGATTTCAAGTCTGGTTGCGTAAGGTATTCTGTTGCGAGTAGAGGAGTGGAGGACTCTTTTCGTAAAGTATCTCTGGACACTTTCTAATGTATTTATGTCCGATATGCAGTGTGGGTTCTAGACAGATGAACTGTATTCGAGGATTGGTCTGGCTAATGTTTTGTATGCTCTGGTTAGTAGTGTGATATTACCGGAGAAGAAGCTACGTAAGATTAGGTTAACAACTCTTGAAGCCTTCTTGGCGATGTTGTTGCAGTGGGCTTTGGCACTTAGGTCATTTGATATAAGTATTCCAAGGTCTTTGACAGAGTGAGACTTGGTCCAGGTGTGGACTTTAAAAACCTGACTTGTGTTTGTAGTCCCTTGTGCTGATATGAGTAAAAGATTGATAACTTCTGCTCTTATGTATCTATATTTCTTAAAGCTGGAAACTTTAGCAGACAATTCTGTGCTACTGGAGGGTATAGATAAGAGGGAGCTATGGAGAAGAAGGGTTCCCCCCTCACCCGACTTATCCCAAATTAAAGGAAAGCTGGAATGTAGCAAATGATTCTACTTATGCCTATTTGGATAAGTATTTATTAGGAAGTTGTATGGTATGGTATGCTAATAAAATATCAGCCTGGGAATTCAACCTCCTGGAGCAAAGTGTTTGATTACTCTAAATCTCACTTGTGGGAAAACAAACCTTTGTTGTTGGAAGGAGTTATATCTACCATCTGTGGTCTTAGTAACTATTGATAAAGTTTGCCCAACTTTGGCATGACACATGGCTCCTTTAGAATTGATATACTGTATATACCTATTATGTAAATTATACTCTTAGCTTTAAGTTGCCTGTTTACTTCTTTGTTTGTTAGATTCTTCTATTGCTCTAAAAAGAAACACTATGCTGATTTCCCCTTTCTGTTTCAAAAAGGATAGAACATGAGGAAATAAAGATCCATGATTGATGTTTTGCTAAATATAAAACTAATAACATTTCACATGCCAAATTAATTGACATTTATCAGAACTTAAAGATAGTTTCTTCAGCCTATTTGGTTTCACTTTCTTGGAGAACAGGAAAAAAGGACTTTACATACAAACAGACTGTATTTCTCTTACAGCAAGGGTCAGCAACCTGTGGCTCTGGAGCCGCATGTGGCTCTTTCATCCCTCTGCTGCGGCTCCCTGACGCTCAAAATATGCGCCACAACTGCCAATGTGTGATACCTGCCGGCACGCAATTTATTGAGCTTTTCGACCCCCGGTAGGCCAACCATGGATAAATCCAAGAAAAGAAAAGTTTCAGAAGAAAACAGAATCTTTAATTTGACTGTATATGCTAGTTTTGTGGCCGCTCAGGAAATAGTCAGGCACAGGAAGAGTTTTGTGGCTCCCAGTGTTTTCTTTTCTGTGGGAAATGGGTCCAAATGGCTCTTTGAGTGTTTAAGGTTGCCGACCCCTGTCTTACAGTATGAAGAGGAATGTTGAATTGCAACATAAAGTAGATATAGAAGCAAACTGTAAATAATGTATTGTCTTTTACAACTTGGTAGTACTAGAGGTCTAGGATAATATGTAGACAAGTGTACCATTATATTTTTTTCCTATGCTTAATAATATGAAAATAGTGATTGTCCCTGATTCAGAATCAATGCCCAGCTTCTCTAAGCAGATAGCAAAGGATTTCTGGTGAGCCTATGTAGAATGTGACAGTTCACTATCATTTAAAATTCAATAATGTTCTAGAGCAGCGGTTCTCAATCTGTGGGTCGCAACCTCTTTGGGGGTCGAACGACCCTTTCACGGGTCGCCTAAGACCATTGGAAAACACATATTTCCGATGGTCTTAGGAACCGAGACACCGCTCCTCTATCCGTCTCCAGGCGGGTCCACCCACATGTCCACCCACATGCAAATAGACTACTGCAAAAAAAAAATCTGTACCATGGGAACTTCTGAGCATGCGCAGAAGCCGAATTTCCGGCACTGCGCATGCGTCGCCATCTTGTTTTCTGCTTTTTTTTGCAATTAAAATTTTTTTTCGGCACGTAAAGCACACGCACGCCCATGAGGCGCGGCCACACAGCGCAGGACGAAGAGAACCAGCAGCAAGGTAAGGTAGAATCCACCACTGAGTTTCCTAATAATTTTATTATTTTATGGTTGGGGATCACCACAACATGAGGAACTGTATTAAAGAGTCGTGGCATTGGGAAGGTTGAGAACCACTGTTCTAGAGTAAATGATACTATATAACTCCAGGGCACTGTAGGAAATTTCAATGGATGACTAATGGGACTTCACACCAAAAATAAGATTTACCTCAAATCTGATGTTAGTCTCCTATTATTATTATTTAATCTTCCTTGAAATCTAGACTTACTTACTGGTAAGTAAGATATATTCAACATATGTGAAGATTACATTTTAGGTGCCCTGAAAAAAACGATTGTTTCAAAACAAAGGATTTTAAATCTTTCATGAGGTCCCGTCGTTAATTTCCTATGATTCCTCGCTCCAAAAGTCTGTCTCAAAATGATTTCTGTTTCGGGATTGTGGTATCCAAAACAATCACAATGTTTCCATGAATTATAATCCTCAAGTCAGGTTTAGATTTATTTGTCAAAATTCACAATCACCTCGCATGTTATGGTGAGAGAGGAAGCTTTTTCAAAGTCATCTTCCCCTTGATACTATCCCCTTGATAGCCAATAAGATGAGATTTTGCTATTAGAAGACTTGATGTACATTTCCAAGTATTGTTTATCTATTGGTAAGACTGAATGGAGAGATTTATAAAGAATAACAGAGTTGGAAGGCACCTTGGAGGTTTTCTAGTCCAACCCCTGCTCAAGCATGAGACCCTATACCTATGATGGCGAACCTATGGCACGCGTGCCACAGGTGGCACGCCGAGCCATATCTGCCGACATGCGAGCCATTGCCCTAGCTCAGCTCCAGCGCGCATGTGTGTGCCGGCCAGCTTATTTTTAGCTCACTCGGAGGCTCTGGGAGGGCAATTTCGGCCTCCGGAGGGCCTCCAGGGTGGCGGGGGGGAGTGTTTTCGCCCTACCCAAGCTCCAAGAAAGTTTCTGGAGCCTGGGGAGGGCAGAAAACGGGCCTACCAAGCCCACTGGAAGTTGGGAAATGGGGCAGTGGGGGGGTCATGCATGCATGTGCAGGGGGGTGGGGCGAGTGGGCGGCTTTGAATTATGGGTATGGGCATGCAAGCACGTGGGACAGCATGCACGCGCACTATTTTGGCACCCGAGGAAAAAAAGGTTCGCCATCACTGCCCTATACTATTATAAAATTTCTTTTTAAAAACCTCCAGTGATGATATACTCACAACTTCTGAAGGTATCCCATTCCTCTTATTAATTGTTCTCACTGTCAGGAAATTTCTTCTTATTTCTAGGTTGGATCTGTTTGATAAGTTTCCGTCTCACAGATTCATCTCACAGTTACTTCCAGTTGAGCCAAGTACCACCTATTCTATATCTGTGCACAGGAGTGGGTTCTAACTTACCTCACCGCCGGTTCGCTTCCTCCCATGCCGTGTGGCTGCATGTGCATTGCACACCGTGTGGCTGTGCATGCATTGCAAGCCGTGTGGCTGCGTGTGCATTGCGTGCCGTCTGGCCGTGCTGCATGGTGGGGCACTTCGTGTGGGCACATGTGCATGCGCAGTGCCAAAAAACAAGCAAAAAATAGCAAAACAGAAGCTGAAAGCAAGATGGTGGCGCATGCGCAGTGCCGAAAACTCAGCTTCTGCGCATGCGTAGAAGCAAAAACCAGCAAACAATTCCAAACTTTAAAAAAAAAAATTCCCAAAAAAGATGGCGGCATCCACGGACCGGCACCAACAGAACCGGCTCTGTGACATTACCACCAGTTTACTACCGGTTCTATAGAACCGGTGCGAACTGGGAGAAACCCACCTCTGTCTGTGCATTTGATTTTTTTCTTGCCTAAGTGTCAAATCTTACTTTACTCTCCATTACCGTATTTTTTGGAGTATAAGATGCACCATTTTCCTCCCTAAAAGTGGCTGAAAATTTGGGTGCGTCTTATACTTCGAATGTAGCTTTTTTCCCCAGCCCTAACTAGGTGCTAACAGATCTTCCCAGCTCTTACCTTGCAGGCTTTTTCATTGTTACTCTCTCCAAAGAATGTTTTTCCAGCCCTAAGTCTTTGCAGAATTTTTTTTCATTGCTCTACTTGCTCCAAATAAGTTTTTTTCTAGCCCTAACCAGGTGCTAATGATCTTCCCAGCTCTTACCTTGCAGGCTTTTTCATTGTTACTCTCTCCAAAGAATGTTTTTCCAGCCCTAAGTCTTTGCAGGGTTTTTTTTCATTGCTCTACTTGCTCCAAAGGAGGTTTTTTCCAGCCCTAACCAGGTGCTAACGATCTTCCCAGCTCTTACTGGCTTGCAGGCTCTTTCATTGTTACTCTCTCAGAAGAAGGTTTTTTTAAGTCCTAACCAGGGGATAAAATAATGTGCTGAAGCTGACCAGACTAAGGATGCTAACCAGATGAATACCTGGTAGGCAGATTGTTTTCCCCTATTTTCCTCCCCAAAAACTAAGGTGCGTCTTATACTCCGAAAAATACGGTAAATTGCATTTTTGGTGAGAAATGATGTTCTACAGTGACATTCAGTTTATTACAATGATTTTTGCAAAATGCACTAAAGTTTGAAGAATACATCTCTGCTTATACTGATAAAGATTATTCTTCTTGAACATTAAAGCAAATATTTCCAATCCATTGTAAATGAAAACACATTTGAAAGGTATTTTCAAAGCAGACAGTTAGTGGATGTCTTACCATTCTTTCTCTTCTCTTTTAATTAAATCTTTCTGCTTTATTTTTTTATTTTTTGCTTGGGCCTTATTGCAATATTCCAAAACTTTCACAGATCCTTCACAAAGAGCCACTTCTAATTTAACTGGAATATATTGTTTTCATTCTCAGTTTTTCTGGTTACAGAACTTCCCTTCTCCTTCACTCATCATTTCTCTCTTTAATGATGTTTGTATGTACTTGCAAGAAAATGAAGCATTTAATTTTGGAGCTGCCCGGGCGAGGGCAGCCCACCTTATTCAGGCCCAGCTTCATCCCGAGTGGCTATTCCAGCACTGGTCCGGCGGCCACCATCGCCTCACGAGCCAGCCAGCCTGCCTAGTCCAAGCCCACCAAGCACTCCTGGCCAGTTTCCCGGGGACCAGGCTCAAAGGGACGATCGCGTCCAGTTCTGCATTGCCCGGAAAGGCTGGCAGGCAAGTCTTCCAGATCCAACAAAGGGGCCGGGGAGGAGGCCTTCCTCCTCTCCCTCTTTTGGGGCCTTCCTCCTCTCCCTCTTTTGGGGAGATTTTTAAACAAGGGGCTGGGAACTTCAAGCGAGGCACAGCGCACCTCGGTCGCTCTGGGAGATGCTCCATGTGCTCTCTGGGTTAGCGGCTGCTTCTCTCTGCCGCTGCTGTTGCTGGGAGAGCGTCTTGCACAGCACAGTGCAATTTAGCAGCCCTGAGCTGCCGCTTTGGGTCCTGTAAGTCTCATCCGGAAAGCGCTGAGGCGGAGAGAAGCAGCTGGGTTGAATGCTGCTTGTCTCCGCTGCAGCGCTTTCCGGATGGGACTTCTTACAGGACCCAAAGCAGCGGCTCACGGCTGTTAACTTGCGCTGTGCTGCACAAGATGGTCTCCCAGCAACAGCAGAGGTGGAGAGAACCAGCCTCCAACCTGGAGAACACATGGAGCATCTCCCCGAGCATCCGAGACTCACCCAGCACCAACAAGTGCCGCAAGAAGCTCTGCAGCCGCAAAATGTTGCTTTCAATTATTCTCATATTAAGGGAGATATTTAATATAGATAAAAAATAATTAGAATGAACAACATAAGATGGAATTTGAAATGAATTATATACAAATGATTGTGTACAAAAGGTGATTGCTAAAATGTACAAACTTCTGTTGAGAACAAATTAAAGAAGGTATGATAAAAAGGGTTAAGAATTTTGGTTACAATTTACAAAGGACCAATGCTATTATCGAAGGTTGATAGGAACACTATCTCTTCTGCTGATGACATATAGATATTATGGTCTCCCTTCTGTATTTGCTATTTTCCATTAAGCCCTCTTTGTTTTCAATAGTCAATATTGAAAAGTCTTATGGGACTACTTACTTCTATGGAATGAGAGATAAATTTTGCATGTATTTCATTACATGCTAACTTGCCTTAGTAACAATCTTATCTTTCAGACAGTGGAAGAAAGAATAAAAGATTCCGTTGATCTTCTCTTCCAATCAATAGAGAAAACTTAAGTTGCCTTTTCAGTTTGTCTTGTCATGACTGTGGGCCACCAACAGTTTTCTTGCAAATGAGAAGGGATGTCTTCATTAGCTCCCCTGCCCCTCTTGCAAATGCATATTTCAATGCGGTTTTCCTGCTTCATATTTAAATGTACATTTTTTGGCTTGTAGGGTTCAAGGATTGCAGTCTAGTTTTCCTGATATACCTTAATATCTTCTAGGACTAGGTAACTGTTCCCTACATTGACGATTATATGCAATAGCAGAAGATTACATTATTATTTCTAATTAATGTCATGCTAGACAAACAATGCAATACACATGCTAGACACACAATGTAATACTGACAGCCCAGAGTGCTACTTCATTCTGTTCAGTGCTTATGTGCCTATCATTGCTGGACCATGGTCGGTGAACTAGCTTTATACTATAGTAGCTATCTAGTAGTGCTCAGGTTGCTGGCTCTTCCGGGTTCTTTCACTAGTCTCGCCTCACCTTATGCCATGATGCCTTGCATCTAGCCAGGCTCAATGCCAGCTTCCACTGTCCGTGCACACAATTGCATCAGAGGTGGTATTCAGCTGGTTCTGACCGGTTCTAGCGAACTGGTAGCGGAAATTTTGAGTAGTTTGGAGAACCGGCAAATACCACTTCTGGCTGGCCCCGCCCCCATCTATTCGCTGCCTCCTGAGTCCCAGCTGATCAGCTGGGTCTTCTTTTGTTGCCCTGCACAGGTGAACGGAGCTGGAAAGTAGGTTAGTGGGGTGGGGAAGGAATGGGAATTTTGCAGTAACCTTCCCCAGGAGTGGGGAGGGAATGGAGATTTTGCAGTATCCTTACCCCAGGAGTGGGGAGGGAATGGGGATTTTGCAGTATCCTATCCCTGGAGTGGGGAGGGAATGGAGATTTTGCAGTATCCTTCCCCCAGGAGTGGAGAGGGAATGGGGATTTTGCATATCCTTCCCCTGGAGTGGGGAGGGAATGGGAATTTTGCAATATCCTTCCCCCAGAAGTGGGGATAGAATGGGGATTTTGCAGTACCCTCCCCCAGGAGTGGGGATTTTGCAGTATACTTCCCCTGCCACGCCCACCAAGCCATGCCTACCAAGCCACATCATGCCCAGCAAGCCACACCCACAGAACCGGTAGTAAAAAATTTGAATCCCACCACTGAAATGCAGCTAGATTTTTCCTACTGAAATGATACCCATTTATCTACTCACAACATTGCATGCTTTCATATTGCTGGGTGGGCAGGAGCTAGGAATCAAGCAACAGGAGCTCACTCTGTTTCACAGAACCGGGCTCAAACTGCCAGAATGTGGGCCATTTCTATCTAACAATTCCCGGAGCTGGAGAATTGTTAACCCTTTGTGCCATTGTGTCCCCTAGGATATTATTGTAACAGCAGCAGCAGCAGCAACAACAACAACTGTCCTATAGAGAAAATCGCAAATTGCAAAAGTTCCTTCCTGGTATTTTCTCAATGTTGGCCTCTAATAATCTCCACTCTAGTTACTCCTAAAGGAAAGTTTTCACAAGAATTAAATCTCAATTTTAAAGTTTCGCATAATAATTGTAAATTTCCAGAACTCTTCACCAAGCAGAATTATTTAAAATCAGGGGAAAAAGAATGGTTGGTAATGGGGGAAAAATGTTACTGATGAGATTCTTGGGACATGACAATTGGGTGTTCACATGTACAGAAATAGTGTTGAGTTACACCAGGATATTGCTTTCTGGAGAAATGTTAATAAATATTTTTAAATAAAAATATATCTGTTAAAAACCAAGCCTATTTTGAAATTTTCTGAGATCTATAAATATTTTTGAGATATGCTTTATGGCATCTTTTATGAGATATAGGGATGTAGAGGGGGAAAAGACCATTTAAGAAACTGGAGGTAATTTTAGAAATATCTGTGGTGCTTTCTCATTTATTTTTCCCCTAACACTATATTATTATCATTTTCTTAAATACATAGTTCAAAATGCTAATATTCATAATTTTGGTAATCTACTCTAATTTGAAGGACTTGACATGTTGGGACAGATTGCACTGATTCAGAACTGGATCAGTATATTTGCTCCTCGAATACTTATCTTTTTTTTTCTTGAAGTAACCAAGATCTGGAGAAATACTACCAAGTTTAAGAAGAGACCAGCTATTGAGTGGAATAGCAGGAATGACTAGAGAAGCTATCTTCAAAATCAGCTTCTACTTTTATTTTGGCATCATCTTTCAGAATTTCTAACTTCTAGCTTTCTGGAAGATCATTGAAACTGCAATTCCAGTACAACAAATTGGATCAGATGCAGCTTTTCCAGTTATTATTCCTTTGCTAAAATAAAATGAAAAAAAAAAGTACCTAGGAGTAAGAATCTGATTCCTATATTATTTTAATCTTGGAGGAAGGACAGATTGTAATTGCTCAATGTGGGATTTAAAGGACTTAAAAACCAAAATAAAATAATTACTGCAGTCATGTACTAGTAACATAAAAAACCATTACACTATACCAGTTCCACTAATACAATACAAATTTCATGTACTAAAAGTTATTTCATGCAAAAAGAAATAATACTGTAGAAAATTTATTTTTAACAGGTATAATAGGGTAAAATATAGCAAACATGTAATTTGTTTTATAGAAATGAGAGAAGTTGCTATAGTGACCTCAGTAGTGTGACAGATTTGTATGAAGGTTTTATCATATTTATCTATATATTTCTCTATCTCTCTTTCCCTCTATTGTCATAACACTTATTTCTCATTTCCATTCTGGACTCTGTACATTCAATTCAAACATTTTGTACTGTAACAGAGGACCGAGATCCTATGCTAATTGGATAAATCAGATTTAACAATGCAGTCAGATAAACAGTTGTGGTAGCTGCTACCATAGCAACTTCATCACGTTCATGTCTTCTTCCCTCCCTCCGTCCTCCCTCCATCCTCCCTCCTTCCTCCCTCCCCCTCTACCCCCTCCTTCTATCCAGTAAGTGGCATATTTGCTGATAGTCTGTATGTTTGCAAGGGTTTAATGGCACAGCTCTTTGCTCTGAAGAAGGATTCAAAATGATGAATGAGGATGCAGCTCAGAAGAGTGATGGTGGGGAGAAGTATAATGGAACTAATCAGAGGAAGAAAAGACCCAAGAAGGTAACGTAGATGGGAAAAGCAAGATGTGTGATGGAAGAGTCAGGCAGTAGGAGTGGTCTGAAGTCTTAAGAACGAAGGTGCAAGCTCTAGCAGCCCTTCAACCTTTGTATTTTCATATCATTAGTGATTTTCATGTTGTGTAAAACATGGTTATGTTATTGGTGGATGGTGGATGTGTGATATTTTGCAAAAAGAAAGCAGTAACAGCAGTGTAATCATTAAAGACATTATGGCGGGTAGAAGTCTCTGGTGTGTAAAGGCTGTAGTAGCCGTTTGTTGTCATTGCTGATAAATAGCTAATTTGCTGATAAAGAACACAGATTTTGAGTGTTGTTAAATGTTAAACAATACAAACATCAATCCCAATTTGCAGTGAACAAAAGGGCTTTTAAAAAATACATTGCTGCCTGTTTCTTCAATTACTATTGTTATGCCTTGCAATCTCAGTTTTGTGATATCGTGCTCTGTGTTTTTAAGAAGATAATACCGTTGTGTTGGAGAATATTGTGAATGAATGGTTAGGCATGGCACCTTGCTTTTTCTGGATTTGACAGCAGGTATTTTCTTATCTTTTGAGATTTATCTCAAATATGTTTAATCAGACAGGTGCAAAACTACAGAAAGCTAAATAATTATTCCCTTTTTAAAAAAAATATGCCTGTAACTAAATGCTGATGATAGTAGGCTACTACAATACATGGCCACACCCAGCTTTCAGCCAGTATCTCTATGGGAAAGAGTGCATTTATGAAAAGATTTTCAGGCTATAAGTAGAGATGCATTTTTACTCAGAAGCAATTGTATTATATTTGGTGAGACTGATTTCTAGATATTTCTGAGTATGATTGTGTCCCCGGTATTATTAAATTAATATTTACACAGCTTCATCTGTCCTTACATTGAGTTATTCTTAAACCTGTTTCATCTACATGATTACAATTATTGGTGTATAAACATAGATTGCAAAAATGAAAATTAACTTCAGAATAAATATCAAGTTGCATGCTGCCTTTCACCAGATATTTTCCTACAAGAGAAGTGATAATGAAACTCCATAGTTTTATCTTGATGAAGATGCTTGGTTTTGGTAGACTATATAACCCACAGGGGGAAAATGCAGCAAATAATCACTGATACATCTTGTAGTCATTTGTTTCACATTTGTGTAGAATTTACACAATGCCATAACATAGATTTCCAAAATATAAACCTCTTTATTAAATATAAACCTGAGAAGAACTTAGTACATTAGGATATAAGAAAAACAAACTTGTCAAAACCCTTGAAAATGGGAAGATGAATTTTTCCATGCTTATGTATCAAAGTTCCTAAATTTAAATAGACATTTAAATATAAATTATAGAAATAATAATTTTTACTCCAACTGAAGAAAACAGAAGTAGCGAAAGATATGGTGACCCCACCTTGCTGTATAGTGAAGATTATTGTAGTATACCATAGAATTACTGATTTTCACACCTAAGCAAAATGTAGTTATATCACATTATTACTAATTATAGGTTTACCCCTTTATAAAAACTAGGATCCAATTTATTTTAAAGTACATTTAAAGTACATTAGTAAACCCAACATCAATGAAAATATCTATTCATGATCCAAATGGGATTTAATATATTAAATAGGTGTGTTTCTTTCATTATCATTCCTGATAATTTTAGACATACAACTTTTCTCTTGATATTTTAATATCAGTCAGTTCAAAGGTGCTAACAAAGTGTATTCCTTAGCTGTATATGTAAATGTCTGGCTATATTTCAAAAGATACACACTATATTATTTATATATCATGATTGGTCACATACTCAACCAGATGTTCAGATTAGACTTGGCATTTTTATTCACCAGGCCTCTGGGATAGGCAGATGTTGTTTGATGATGTTAAAGTTATTGTCACAGGATGTAAGCTGTTCCAGGTAAAAGGTGCCTTTTTCAATTGATTTATGGTGATTTTGTCAATCATGATGGTATTCAGGTGGTGCTCCAGATGTTTTGGGATTGTACCCAAGATGACTATTACTATTGGTATTATCTTTCCTTTCCTTCCCACAATCATTCTACTTCTGCTTGCAAGTCTTTGTATTTTGTAATTGTCTCCAATTCTTTTTCTTTTGGTTTCTGTTTCCTCCAAGTATTACAGGGTCCAGTATCCAGACTATTTTGTCTTTTTTTTAATCAATAATTGTTAAACCTTGTCTGTTTGCATTCTAAAGTTCCAGACCGCTTTAAGCTTTTTCATTTTCTATTACTTTGTGTATTCTGTAGTCCCATCAGTTCTTGTTTACAGGCAAGTGGCATTTCTTGCAGATACTTCAGTGCTTCTGTAACTTCTGCCATGTTGTTATTTGTATCCAATCTGTGTGATTTTAAGAAGCTGATAGAGGGTTCACTGTTTCTTCAGTTCCTTTACAGAGGCATCATCTGCTGTATGTTCTCAATTCTGGCTTTGTATGCATTTGTTCTTAAGGCTTGGTCTTGTGCAGCCAGAACTGACTCCACTGTTTTTTTTTTTTCAATTTTCCTGCTCTTATTTATTGCCAGGCTTTGTTGTTATCTGCTTCGCCTGCTTTTTTTTTTGTACTGGTTGTGCAATACTTTGCTTTGTCATGTCTCTTTTCTTTTATTCCTTCGGTCCTTTTTGTAGGCCAGTTTCATCTCTTGAGTATTCAGTAAGCCTTCATGGTGTAACTGGCTCAGTGCATCTTCTTCACCGTCCTTCAGATTATTAATTTAATTGGCCACTCAACTGCATGGGATTCTACATTGTTTTTGTAATTCATGTAAAGGTTATTCCAGTGGTATATACAACACACATGAATAGGGCGGGGTTTCAATCATACAATTATGGATGCTATCTTGACTTTTTTGACTGCCTTGAAGATGGCATTCCAAGAAAGGAGGGAGAAAGAAATATAGGCCAGCCACTCTCTCTCAGCCCAACTCACCTAATAGAGTTGTTGTGACCTTATCCGGCTTTGTGCCCTCTCTAACCAAGCTGACATTTCCAAAGGCAGAATTTGCAATTTCAGGGTAACTACCGTATTTTTCAGAGTATAGGATACACCGGAGTATAAGACGCACCTTAGTTTTTGGGGAGGAAATTAGGGGGAAAAGATCTGCCTACCAGGTATTCATCTGGCTAGCGTCCTTAGTCTGGTCAGCTTCAGCACATTATTTTATCCCCTGGTTAGGACTTAAGAAAACCTTCTTCGGAGAGAGTAACAATGAAAGAGCCGGTAAGAGCTGGGAAGATCGTTAGCACCTGGTTAGGGCTAGAAAAAAACTTATTCGGAGCAAGTAGAGCAATGAAAAAAACCCTGCAAAGACTTAGGGCTGGAAAAACATTCTTCGGAGTGAGTAACAATGAAAAAGCCTGCAAGGTAAGAGCTGGGAAGATCGTTAGCACCTAGTAAGGGCTGAAAAAAAAAAGCTTCGAAAAAGCTACATTCAGAGTATAAGACGCACCCAAATTTTCAGCCACTTTTAGGGAGGAAAAAGGTGCGTCTTATACTCCGAAAAATACAGTATAGTGTTAACTGTTATCTCCTTTAGCCCTGTTTAACTGTGGCCACACACCCTGAACTGTTTTGTAAGAATGTCCTGTCAAATGGTTATAGACAGTAAGCTAGCAAATGTACCTATTCACACTCACACAATGTTTAAAAGTGAGTAAGGTCTTGTATGAGAGACACTCCACAATATGAAAGAGTACAATCCAATATGCTGCAGGTATCACAAAGTTTAGGCAGGTTTGGGGTAAACAAACTGGGGTTCAAGAAGCAAACAGGATTCAGGAACATGAGAGCAGAAAGCCAAAGTTTGCTGCTGTTGTTTCTAATGGAAAAGCTGGTTTTATTTATTTATTTGTATCCTGTCTTGGTTGCTTTGGACATTGGCAATTCCATTTCTTGAAATGTTGGTGCAGAGCATCTCTGCAGCGCTCTTTGGAGCTACCTGTGTGTTTTCAGGAGTATTAAAAAAAAGTTATATCTGGATTTCCAGGCAGAGACTGTTGTATATTATGGCCGTGTTCATACAAACAATTCTTCCTGGCTTTGGCTTTATTCTACACATGGAGGTGTGGATGGATGCACCAAGAGTATCTTGTGGGATGAATGCATTGAATGGAATGTTTCAAGCTGGAAAAAGCAGTCCTGACAATAACTTGCTCCCAGGCAGTACCCACACAGCCTCTTTTCACCCTCCCTGCTGTGTAACTTATAATAATGCTTACTATTGCCACCACCATTGTCAGCTACCTTCGTCCAGTCAGGCACCATCAAGTTCTAGGCAATATTTCTTTTTAACTCTTCTTTGCTGTTGCCTTTCTGTCCACTGAGAAGTCACTAAGATGGTTTTCTGGGTAGGCAATCCCTGTAGCCAGAACCTTTCCCTATCTTTGCTCCAGATCTAATGCCATTTGAAGTCCTGTTAATAATAGTTAATAATGATAACTACTGTACCATATACTTAACTTGTCATTTTGCATGTCACACCACCAAGTAATGGTAATATCTACCATAGAACACTACCTTCAAGTCTGATTTTAAATCGTCTGTTCAACACATCATTTTTGAAGAAGTCCATTTAGAAAATTCTTGAATTCCTGAATTCATAGTTTATGGTCAGTTGGGTTTGGATGTAAGAAGCAGTTTTAAGAGGTAACCTCAAATCCATCCAAGTGTCCTAATGCATAGTGTAATATTTATAAGATTTACTAGACTGTAACACCTGTTTTTTTTAATGTTGTTCTGTGAAATAGATTTTGCTAAGAATGATTGCTTGGACAGTTTTGTCCATAATAGCTACATGTGATCATTTTTGTTTTTTACATTTCAATAGTAATGTGCTTAAAATTGATTTAAGTAATAAATTCATGCTATTTAAGTAGCTGTGTTTATGTGACTATAGCAGTGCTGGCGAACCTATGGCACGGGTGCCACAGGTGGCACGCGGAGCCATATCTGCCGGCACGTGAGCCGTTGCCCTAGCTCAGCTCCAGTGCGCATGTGCGTGCTCGCCAGCTGATTTTTGGCTCACGCGGAGGCTCTGGGAGGGCGATTTCGGCCTCCAGAGGGCCTCCAGGATGGCAGGGGGAGTGTTTTCGCCCTCCCCAAGCTCCAAGAAAGCCTCTGGAGCCTGGGGAGGGTGAAAAATGGGCCCACCGGGCCCACTGGAAGTCGGGAAATGGGGGAGTGGGGGGTCACACATGCATGTGCAGGGGGGTGGGGCAAGTGAGGGGCTTTGAATTATGGGTGTGGGCACGCACGTGCGTGCAATAGCATGCACGCGCACTATTTCGGCACCCGAGGAAAAAAAGGTTCGCCATCACTGGACTATAGCAATCCATAAGAACTTATGGCAACTGAACATTACAGCAAAATATGAATGTAATATTTGGGAAACCTTATAAATACACTTATTGGAAATGCAACAGTCTTTGTATAGCTCTGATTTAAACTAATGAACTTTGAAACAATGAAGAAAGATGACTGATGAATTGGCAATTCCATTAAGTTTTAAACAGTTTACTCCAGTTGATAACACTGTGGTGACAGCCAGTGAGTGAGAATGCAAGCAAAGATTAGAAACACATTCTGTTCTCCACATTCTCCAAATGTCACTGCTTCATCAGAGGCATAATACTTCAGTTAGAGAACACAGATCTTCTATTCAGCATCATGAATAGAAGACCATCAGGATATTTTATGGGAAATATAATGTCCATTTCTTCAGTACAGGGATTGGTTGCACTTGGAACGGCTCTAGGAAACTTGAAAGCCTGATGGTTTTGAAAAGGAAAGTTTCCCATGTAGAAAAGGTCAATAGATAATACTGTTGTCTATTTTTCGGCTACATAATTTGGACAGGTTTCTTCTCCAGAAAGAAAGATATTTGGGATCATTTGCAATAGCAGTCCTAAGTCTTTTCCCAGTGCTGAATTGAAGTACTATCCACCCATTCTTGAGCTTGCAGAAAACAATACCAGCATGAGATGCGTTGTTCTTAATTAATTAGCAATTAGAAAAATAGAATAAAATGTTTTCCAAAGCTGAAATAAGTTCAGCACTTATACAAATATATCTGACTGCTTTTTCTACAATTAACTGTTTTGCATTTTAGAGATGTAGCCCACTTCTTTAGATAAATAGTAACTGTAAAAAATACTGCTTGGTTTTTTAGAACTACCATAGAATTTAGGGACTTAACTATCTTTTAACTACCTGTTGTGTCCTTTGTACTTAAAAAAAACCCCCCAAACAAACCTGGTGCTGGAATGTTTTGTAATGTCATGGGATATGAGTGCAGCTAATAAAATGGGAGGTTAGTAAAATGCACTTTTATCTGCTTATATTTTCTACATTCATATTATTGTGTAGGTTAATTATTGTGCCAAACAATGTATATGAAGGTGAATCTGATTTGGTTTTGTTAAGCTTAATCAAAAGCAAGCAGATTTCTTCTGGGAACTCCTGAGCCCATCAGGAGAACGATGAGAAAATTACCCAGTTTCAATAAAGCAACGAAAGGTTAACTGCCTCATTTAAATGTTCATCTAAATACATTTTGTGGCACAATGAAATATCACAATTTTAAGGGCAGAATTCTTGTGTCTTGCATATGTTCTGAAGGTGAAGGCAATGAATTATTTATTGAGAATACCATTAAATCGTGTTCTTCTGGGAAGGCTTGATTCTTCTCATTGATTTCTTAAGAAGAATAGGTTACTTCTTTTTTAGCAACTATAACAATTGTGTTTAGTTTCTTTGATGCCATTATCTGCATTTTTTTTACTGTTTCTGAGTTCCTGAAATGTTTTGCGTGTGTGTGTGTGTGTGTGTGTGTGTGTGTGTGTGAGAGAGAGAGAGAGAGAGAGAGAGAGAGAGAGAGAGAGAAACTTAAAAGTACAAAATGTGGTTAGTTATCTGTTTGTTTTACATATGAAATGCCCAATAATACAAGTTATCGGGTGGATTAAGAAGTTACTAAAACATTGTAATGCCTCATTCCATCCCAACCACAGAAACACTTAATGTGTGCAAATTTGTTTTATCAGCTGCACATAGATAAAAAGAGTTTATAATTAGGCATAGGTGTCTTTTGATAATGACAGTGATACCAAAATTTTGAAAAATGTATCATGATGTAATGATGAAAGCTCCACTTTTTTAATATTTGGGTTACAGTATGGAGGTAAAGTTGTGATGCATGTTTTGTTATTGTCCCCCTTGTCCCCCTTGTTCTTCTTCTCAAGAGTACCTACGCAGTAGTTTTCCATTTTCCTTTTCCCATAAATGTTGTAAAATATAGTTGTACTATTTAATCTAGATAAATATGTATCAAGACTTATTAAGAATCAATAATACTTTTCATAGGTTTTACTGAATATATGAGTTTTAAGCAGGCTAGAAGGTTGGGACCATATCTGCTGGCATAATCTATTTTTCTCTGTGAACATCTCACAATCGGTGTAAGCCAGGGAGGAGATGTGTTGAGTCTCATAGGGTCATATATTTTGTGATTATCAGGGGTTGTGGTTGTTTGTAGCCTTGTTCAAGGAAGTGTGCACACAGTGGCTCCAGATTTCCTTCCTGGTTATGAGGATGAGCAAAGGGAGAGATACAAAGATACGTGAGTCTTACTTAATGTGCATACCTGTATCCTTCCATCCTGTACTAGCCTCTCTGCAGATAATTCTATTAACTTAGTAATTAAATTGTTGTAAAGCTTTCATTGCAGATTTACTCATGCAGAGCTATTTAAAATTTAAACATTTAAAACTGAATTAAAATTTTGCACTATTTATATCAAATAATATGTTCCAGTCCCTTAATACTAAATAATCAACAATTGTCCCAAGCATTAGAAAAGAATATTAAAAATATATCAAATTTAAATCCTAATATAATTACACTTATCTTTAAATCTTTAGTAGGCAAAGATTTATAAATCTCCACATATTCTGATTGTGCTGTGAAATTCAGACCTAGGGAATCTGTGACATTAGGCAATATATTAACTGGCCCAAGTTTCCAAAACAGGCTCATTTATCATAAGAGGCTCTCTCTTATACATCAGACAAAGAACTTTTCTGAGTGCTGAATCACTATTAAAAGAAGCATCCAGTTTATCATCACCAGTGATACTGCATAAGACACCTACATTTTATTGAACATGCTATTAAAAATGATAGTGTTGTTTGTGTGCCAGAAACGAAAATGATTTGGATCCAACTCATTTATAATGGAACCTCACAATGCCATTACTTATTATTTAGCATGGATCACAAATTTCTAAAACGGAATCTCATCAACATGCCTTTTAAACCCTGCCAAAATCAACATTGGAGAGAAGAAGTTTTAGCTTTTGAAAACGATGTCTTCAGGGTGGCCCAAGAGGACTTTCTCACCTCTGCAACCTCTACAGTCCAGTTTTCTGTTAGATACATTCCTCAAACAGCATTCAGATCTGACTTGGCCATGGAAAACAAACTGAGCCAGCTGGCTGGTAGGAAAGATCATTAGTTTTCTGCTGTTAGAAACAGGAAACCATTGCTTTTGAAAAGAGTGACTGTGAAGAAGAGAATTTGTCGTCTTTGCCAGTGATTCTGTAGAAAATCAATGGTTTCTTACAATGGGAAACCATCAATATACCAGAATGGCTCTGGGAATGTGGCATTAATTCTCATTCCTTTTTTTCCCCTTCCCATTACTTCTGCTTGGAAGAAGGATGGGGCAGTGGACTCCAAATACTGATCCAAGAACCAATGCAACTTTTTAGGATTATCTCTTATAAACATGCAAACTCACACCTCTGCCAGCTGAGAAAAAAAGGACTCTTGTCTATAAAGCTTATGCCATAAAATTTTGTTGCTTAACACAAGTGGCATATCATGCATTCAGCTCTCCTCAGCATAGCACCCTTGTTTTGATTTATCATGTTATTTTGGTCTATAAACTAGGAAATTCCTACATGTAGAAACAAACTATCTTTTCAGGAAACCCAAATCCGTTACCCAAGGAAATTATATCATTTTGGGTAATGGCAGGGCTGGCCTGATCTTCATGATGCTACAACAGCTTTTTGTCACATGAGGGTAATACAGAGTGGCCGCCTTGATATAATTTATATGGGACTTTCACATATGCCCTTGATTGGCGAGGACTCTTGGAAAAATTTTGTTAACTTTTCATTAAGGTTTCCAAAACTGTTATCAATCAAGTATCCCTAATGCAAGAGTTGTGCTTCCTATGCACACAAAGAACAGTGAGAACTGGAAGCCTGGATTCTGACAGTCCACCCTCTCTGAATTAATGAGCAGTATCTCAACTGACAATGGCACTGCATTTACCTTTTCTTCCCTCTGTGACAGAGGGTCCCTTCCTCCATTGTAACCGAGGCCTCATGGGCTGCAACATTTCGCCAACTATAGAGGTGTATTGTTTCCTGCATATTCAGCTGCACTCATTTTGTCCAAACATATTTAATTGTGGAGTTATATATTATGTTCACAGTGCACATGGTGGAAAGTTTTTGTTAGCCTTTATATACTTTTAATGCCGATGGTTTTTTTTTAACAAGAAGTGGAATCGCATTAGCAATAATAAGCCTTGTCCTCTGTATTATTATTATTATTATTGCATCTGTTGTGGTGCTTGCTTCTGCATGATGCTGGAATTAAATAATGCTACTGATTATATACCAATGAATGTTCCTGAAAGGCGTAACAGCCCAGGAGTCCCTATTGCTTAGCATCTCTCAATCTATAAATAAAGGACTGATGCAGAGAGCTCCTTAGCAAGTATCTGCCCTAGGGACAGCCCAGTCAGTAGGACTCAATGTCTCTTGCTGCTGGAAATGTTTCTTCTCACTTGGCTGTAAAATACATAAGAGTGTTTAAAATTCCTTTATGAATCAAAGCTAATTGGTTCTACTAGTTCCTTATAGACTGCTCCCTCACTTAGGATAATGATAATATAATCATAAATTATTAAATTTATAGGATGCCTCACTCCCAGGCACGCTGGGTGGTTTTAAGCATTGCAGTGGATATATGTTACAATATATATTCACATATAAATATAGCTGTAACACTCTCCTTTAAGGGGCCACTACGAGCACATTAAAGAGTTCCTCTGTATTTCCTCTACCTACTTCCCCACAAGCAAAGCCTGCTGATTTCTTCATAGCAGCACCTTTCTTTTTGTTACTGAAAACTTGGATAAGTTATTACTACTCGTAGTATCACACAGGAGACCTGGAGCAAAGAGCACAACTCATGACTTCATTTTTGTAGCCGGATTCCTTCCATGGATATTTTAGTGGGCCTCCAAACTGTCATGCCTTGTCATTCTTTATTAGTTATGGCTTCCTCAGCTTAGTGCCTTCCAGATCTGTTGAGTCACAGCTCACATAATCTTAACCAGTGCCTGCAGGGTGGGAATTACAAGGGTCTTAATTTCAACACTTCTAGAGTAGGGGTCCCCAAACTTGGTGACTTTAAGACTTGTGGACGTCAATTCCCAGAATTCTACAGCCAGCTATGCTGGCTGGAGAATTCTGGGAGTTGACGTCCATAAGTCTTAAAGTTGCCAAGTTTGAAGACCTCTGTTCTAGAGGATACTAGGGAGGAGAAATTTAGATGAAAATAATGCTGTGAAAGTCTCCATGGCCTAATCTTCATGGACTGACTGCTGATGGAAACTTTTGCAAGATTATAATCAGGTTTAACTGTGATTTTTATTGAAAACGTTATATTCAGCACACCATATTCGCAAAGCATTGCAGTTTAATTCATTTACTGACAGGACTGCAAGAGATCCAGGAATCAGAAACCAGGAGCTCATAGTTTATCATATAGGATAGCCAAATAGCAAACAAATGGTTGTTGGACTTAAGTCCAGCAACTCCTGATTAGGTAATTAGACTTAATTGAGGATAGAGATTTGCATGGGGATCCTTTAATCAATTTAACTGCAATTCATCTCATGCAGAATAAAATTGCCTTTTTAATGGCTTTTTGAAAGCCTACTAGCTTCAAATGGTGTAACTAAATCACAATAAAATATATATCTAACATATTCATCACAGTTGTTTTCTTCCGTTTCATTTGAGGATTATGTATGCGGCATGTTTTCTACAAACCTATAAATTTCCTAAATGGATTTTTTCTAGTCTGTGTCCATTACTTAATGTAGTCCTCTATAAATAATGTAGAATCATTTGCACCTTCTTCTTAAAGTATCTCTATTGGTTTTGCAGCCATATTTCAGTTTCAAAAGACAAATATTTTGCAGTTACCTATTAATGACAGATAGATGTCTTCTATAAGAAAGTTGATTATATTTTGTATTGTGGACAAAATAGCATCTGTAGATCAGAAGTACAAGACTTGCTTATTATGTCTTCTATTGAATCACACAGTTCTAATACTCCTTTTTCTTCATCTTTTAAAGTTTGTTCCTTATTTCTGTAGTTTCTGTAAATCATACTTATTATTACAAATTATATATAACTTTTTATATATAAGGACTGTTTTTAAAGACTGCTTGATAGAAATAGAGGCCTAGGTAGAATTTAATTGGGCAGGACAATAAATATTGTGCATTTTAATGACATACTTTTGAAATTGTGGGAACAAGATAATACAAACAAGTGTTTCCAATTGACTAAGGTATCCAGAGTTTTAAAAAATGGGCAGCAGTTTCTATATGATCATGCTAAATTGGAATTAAAAACATTGTATGTATCCATTTTGTAATTCATGCTCTTCTGTTTCAACACTTTATTGTACTTTCAGAATAGATTTATCTTTGTGGAAAATCTAAGCCAGGACTCCGAACCATTTCGGCTCATGCTTATTTAGACAATTTATTGGAGATTATTCAACTTGTCGTAAAGAAACTTTTGTAACAGAGTTTTTAGCAGGTTTATTGATAAGTAAAGGCAAAGGGATTTATACACTCTAGTAAATGTGTTTAGTATTGCAGTCAAATGGTTAAAATGAGGCCATGCAAAACCCATATAGCCTATTAACAATTAAATGATTCTTTCAAACAATAATATGTAGATGGTGGTCAGAATTAATCTTTTAATGGGAAGGAATGCTTGGTGTGCTTTCATAATTCCTGAGATGTGGGCTTTACTTTGAAGAAAGCCCTGCTTATTAATTTGAAAGAGTGTTTCTTTGCTGTAAATCAATTTCTCTTAAAATTAAACTTGTTTGAAATTCACTAACAGGCTCTAAGTTGCTTTGGTTTCTGTTTTTCCCAGCACAATAGCATTCCTATTCTTTCCCATCCAGCTTGCTCTCTCTCTCTCTCTCTCTCTCTCTCTCTCTCTCTCTCTCTCTCTCTCTCTCTCTCTCTCTCTCTCTCTCTCTCTCTGTGTGTGTGTGTGTGTGTGTGTGTGTCTGTCTGTCTGTCTGACTGACTGACTGACTGACTGACTGATTCTATCTATCTACCTATCTACCTTAGGAGCTGAAGTGGTGCAGTGGTTAAATGCAGCCATTGCAGGCTGACTGCTAGTTCAACAGTTCAGCTGTTCAAATCTCACTAGGCTCAAGGTTGACTCAGCCTTCCATCCTTCTGAGGTCGGTAAAATGAGGACCCAGATTGTTGGGGGCAATAGGCTGAACTCTGTAAAACCGCTTAGAGAGTGCTGTAAAGCACTATGAAGCGGTATATAAGAAAAGTGCTATTGCTATTGCTATTACCTATCTATCTATCTACCTACCTACCTACCTACCTACCTACCTACCTACCTACCTACCTACCTACCTACCTACCTACCTATCTATCTATCTATCTATCTATCATCTGTCTGATTTATTGGACACCATCTTACCACAAGGTAACTCTGGGCAGCTTACAATATAAAAAAAAAAATAAAGCCATATAAATAAAATACTACAAAAGTATAAAAATGTAAAAATAGCTAAAAGATGGGGAGGGAAAGAGTAGGATGAGCAGGGAGGGTAGGGGGCCTGGGAGAGGTGGTGTGAGATCTGATATTAATCTTTCAATTTATTTATTGCATTCTTGCAGTTTCTTCTCTTTTACTACTTTAGAACCAGTTCTCCTGTCTCTTCAAGGCCAGTTCCTTCTGGAGAGTTAGAGTATCATGTCCTCCAGACATGCTTGAAAGAGAAATGTTTTTAAAAATTGACCTCATACAGGAACGTGCAACCATCTGATATTTCACCAGAAGTGAAATCTGTGTAGATTAGAAGGCACTCTTTTAAATGCAGTATTACGTTGTACAAGTAAAGAAAGGGAGGAAAATAAAGCAAGAGCTTTTATAGCGAGGTACTGTTTCTTTGCTTGTATCTGTAAAGTAATATAATAGTGGAGAGTTGAACACTGATTAGAAGATCAAACACCTAGTTACTATGGTAACTGTGACCTGCTGCAAGAATAATTAGCAGCAAGGAGTAATAGTGTCAGAAGGGATACCAAACCGCCCAACAAATCCTAATGTAGTTACTGATCTGAATCAGTTCCATCTGGTTCAATCAATGCAGACATATGATAGGGGCATTCTTTGTTCCTGGAGTTTGCCAATATCTTTTCTTTGTGTGATCTAACACCTGTGTCATTCTTTCTGTCTCTCCCTTGAGGCTATGACTGGAAACCTTGCATGTTTTGAAGCAGAACACTCTTGTGAATTGCCTCTGATGATATAATAAGAGGATTTGGCAGTTTAATTCATAGAAGATGAGGTTACATAGACAACATATCATGACCATTCGTTATTATACGAAGAATAAATTACGCTTGGTTGTATACTGTATATCCGGGCATCCTCATATTGATCATTTGCAAAATAACAATGCTTTAATATAGGGATTCTCCAAATTTTAAGACTTGTGGATTTCAATTCCCAAAATTCCTCTGCCAACCATGCTGGCTGGGGAATTCTGGCAGTTGGAGTCCACAAGTCTTAAAGTTGCCAAGTTTGGAGATGCTTGCTTAAAAACGATGTCGGTGAAATTGTTAAGCTACAACTGCTACCAATAAACTCTATATAGTGAGAGCTAATAGCGGAGGAAAGCTGAAACAATTGCACAATTTATTATCAAAGAAACATAATTTAATGAAGAAAAATAAAGCACAATTTATTGATATAATTCATAAGTCACAATCAAGACCCATCCCTCCCTCCCAAATGATCTACTACTATATGATATTGTAGCGTAACAGCACAGCGGAGGGTTCCGGTTATTTTTGCTACCGGTGCGCATCGCGAGCATGCGCAGAAGTGAACTCGCGTTCCATCGGGCGATTTCACTTCCGTGCATGCTTAGGACAACATTACAAGCCGAAACACAGCTGAGGAGCTTCTCAGCTGTGCTTCGGAGGAAGAATAAAGGTCCGTATTGAAACAAGGGCAGGTGGGAGGGCTTTTTCCCGACAGCTCAGGACGCGGAGAAGCGCCAGAAAATGACATCATCGCCGGGCTCCTACCGGAGCTACACTCCATACCGCACCGGTAGGAACCCACCACTGTAACAGCACCATATATTTTAACAGTCCTGGTAAATTATTTTCAGCACATTTTTTTGCCTATCATCTGTAATCTTGGCAAAAATGCCTGTTTAGGAAATAGGTATGAGTGTAATATGTTTGCTGAGTATGGCTATACTTAGCAAGACACATTGTGCGAGATACGTTGGAGACAGGGTTTCTTCCACACATCATTCTCTCCGTGCTCCACTTTCACCCCCTCCATTTCAGATTGGAATGTGGAAATGTTGACAACCAATTGCCACTTACAAGTGGGAAGCAGAAAACAGATATTCCACTGAGCTATGGAAAATATGGGTGTTAGAATTAGTTCTCACATAGTAAAGAACAACATGATGACAAATTTGATGGTTGCAAAAATACAGGACAGATAGAAACAAACCAGCATAAAAAGGGGGTAAATAGTTTGTTTCTTGGATAAGAAAATAAAAATATGCAGCAGAGTTTAAATATTGTTTTATAGACATATTTTTTCCCCTTGAAAAATAACTTTTAGGGTTGTGGCTTCCTAACTTTTTTCTATTAGTTATCAGAAGTTCCTGGACTTGTGAACTTGTCTAAGTGGCTCAGGCTTGTAAGTATGGTGAGGTATGACAGTGGGAAGAAAGCCACTAAAATTAATCCAAAGTTATAAAATGGGTCAATAGCTTTAGTTATCACAAACAACAACTGCTGGAAATAATGTCCAGACTAGTATTTCAATAATTATTGACTTCCAACAGTTCCATATTCAGTTTCTTGGGAAGCTTCAGTTAAATTCAAGCTTGCCTAGAACTTGATAGATTGTTGCCTCAGATTGTGCCTCTCTATTCCTTCAGGAACAGGAGGAAAGCTTGCATATATCTCCAGAATATTGGAAGGTGGTCTTGTGGCCCACTAGGGACTTTGCTGATGAGTGATTAGCAAGCAAAAGGGTTTGAAGGTGGTAGAGCAGTGTCAACTGTAAGGCATAACTACTGGAAATAGATTCTGTGCTATTGTAGAATCAATCTACAGTATAAATTGCTTTGCTATGTTAACTTCTTGGGAACTTTGGGTTTGATAATATAGGAGATACTGGTTTGTCCCTAAAGTGTATCTCTTTATATTTTATTAAACTGAATTACCACCCTGACTAATTTTGTACAGTCTGAAACTTGACAAGTTTGCTTCTTATGCCTATGTTGTTAATTTTTAAATTGTTTAAGAAGCACTAACCCCAACTTAGGACAGTGAGGAACTTCAATACTTCCTTCCTACCTTAAGTCTCTTGCCTGTTTTCTCTTATTCTTGGCTTTTAATTCTTTTTAATATTTTACCAGTTCAAATAGACAGGCTCCTTATCCCAGCTACCAGCTCATCTTCATAAAATATATCCTGTAAAAGACATGTCTAAATCATAATGTTTATGGTGTCTAATGAAAAGAGATAAAAACGAATCTGTTTTCTATCTACAGAAACATTTTACAAAAAAAAGAAAAAGAAATGGAGAAGTCCAGATATATTCAACAGATGCAAATTAATAGAAAGGATTAAAGATGAATGAAATGAGACATTGAATCAAGATAGAATTAAATTTAGCTAGATAAAATATAACTTGATATGCCTATTTGCTATCTGCATGTGGCATTCAAAGCTCAGGCCTAACAGACAACTGGAACAAGAATGAAAGGAATTACGTGACAAAAATGGCCTTGAAACATAAGCAGAATATGTTTGGGATTTGAGCTTTCAGTGGAAAAACATATGAACATTGATCACAAGGCCTGTGCAGTTTTATTGTCAAGTTTGTAAGCAAAAGAAAATACAGATAGTCCTCGATTTATGACCACAATTGAACCCCACATTTCTGTTGTTAAGTGAGACAACACTTAATTGAGTTTTGGCCCATTGTACGACCTTTCTTGCCACAGTTATTAAGTGAATCACTGCAGTTGTTAAATTAGTAATCTGGTTGTTAAGTAATTCTGGCTTCCCCATTGACTTTGCTTGTCAGAAGATTACAAAAGGGGATCACATGACTTTGGGACACTGCAGCGGTCATAAGTATGAACCAGTTGCCAAGCATTTGAATTTTGATCATATGATCATGGGGATGCTACAAAGGTGGTAACTGTGAAAAACGGTCATAAGTAACTTTTTTCATGGCCGTTGTAACTTTGAACCAGGGGTGGGTTCCTCCCGGTTCGGACCAGATCGCGCGAACCATTAGTGACCCGCTGGTGACACGACGACGGCATCATGGATCCGGTTCGGTTGGTGCCTGTCCGTGGGTGCCGCCATCTTTTTTTGGGAATTTTTGGTGAATTTTTCTGTGTTTGGATGGCTTCTCCTCTTCTGCGGCTTGAAAAAGAGCCCTCCCGCCCGCCCCCGGGTTAATATAGATCCCTAAAGGAAGAACAGATAAAATGGACATCAGAAAAGGCCCTCAGTGTTTAATGGGTAGGCAAAAGACAGAGAACAAGAACTGACAACCCTGAATAGAAAGGAAATCTGGGACATCAAGCTATGCTGGTCAGCACGGAGCTAGAAATAGCAACAAAAATGTAAAGCAGAGCCACAGAACTCTATAAGCATTTGACCCGCAACACAATTATCAGGAGGATGGGATGGGATTGTTTCATAAGGAAGAGACCTAAATCAAAGCCAAGCACACAAACACAGCTGCTCTTTTCAGAAAGAGAATGATAGATCAATCCTTTTTTTTTGAAGGCAAAAAATTCCAAAGCTGTTCAGTGTGATGCTTCCTTATGTATTAGGGATTCCAATGGGTTACCTTTCTTGTATTCATTTAATTTTTGGCTTTTACTGCACACAGTGATTTTAAGTAAAGATAAACAGGAGAAAGCAGGAGACTCCTTGTCACGGAGATTCCTTTGGCTACTGGTTTATATACAAAGAATGTGTTGCATTCTGGTATTTTTAAATTTCACTTTTATTTTCTGTTGGGAATTTTGCTGATACAGTTCTACAGAGGAATTATTGAGTCTGTCATCTGCACCTCTATAACTGTCTGGTTTGGTTCTGCAACCCAACAAGAGAGACACAGACTTCAGAGGATAATTAGAACTGCAGAAAAAACAATTGCTACCAACCTGCCTTCCATTGAGGACCTGTACACTGCACAAGTCAAAAAGAGGGCTGTGAAAATATTTACAGACACCTCACATCCTGGACACAAACGTCTTCAACTCCTACTCTCAAAACGACGCTAATGAGCACTGCACACCAGAACAACTAGACACAAGAACAGTTTGTTCCGGAACGCCATCACTCTGCTAAACAAATAATTCTCTCAACACTGTCAAACTATTTACTAAGTTTACACTATTAATCTTCTCATCGTTCCCATCACCCATCTCCTCCCACTAATGATGGATGACTGTAACTTTGTTGCTTGTATCTTTACGATTTATATTGACTGGTTGCTAATATGATTTGATTGCTTATTTGTACCCAGCCTATCATTAACTGTTGTACCTTATGATTCTTGATGAACTTTTCTTTTATGTACACTGAGAGCATATGCACCAAGACAAATTCCTAGTGTGTCCAATCATACTTGGCCAATGAAAAATTCTATTCTGTTCTGTTCTATTCTATTCTATTCTATTCTATTCTATTCTATTCTATTCTATTCTATTCTATTCTATTCTATTCTATTCTATTCTATTCTATTCTATTCTATTCTATTCTATTCTTGCCAATAGGACAGCCAAAAAATTGTATACAGACATACCAGCTGGATTATATATTCTCTTTGGGCAATATTTCCCCCGCACAATTCTTTGGTTTGTTGGTTTGTTTATTAGATTTATGTTTGCCACCATGAGATTTTCAGTAGTTCATAATAATATTAATAATAAATAATTAAATTATCCATAGTCTGGAATTGGTTATGCTTAGTTTAAAGAAAAGAAGGACTAGGAGTGACATGATAGCAGTGTTCCAATATTTATTTTATTTTATTTTATTTTATTTTATTTTATTTATATATTTTTGTCAACTACGTGTTGGTAATATACATAGATATAACATTGTTTATATACATAAAATGAGTACTGATAAGAGGGAACATTAGGACAGAGACGGTAGGCACGCTGGTGCACTTATGCACACCCCTAATCTCAGGGGTTGCCACAAAGAAGAGGCAGTCAAAGTATTCTCCAAGAAGCAATGGGTGGAAACTAAGGAAAAATTTCCTGATAGAACAATTAATCAATGGGAACAACTTGGCTTCAGAAGTTGTGAATGCTCCAACCCTGGAAGTTTTTAAGAAGAGATTGGTTAGGGTTTCCTGCCTAAACGGGGTTGGACTAGAAGACCTCTAAGGTCCCTTCCAACTCTGATTCTATTCTATTCTATTCTATTCTATTCTACTCTACTCTACTCTACTCTACTCTACTCTACTCTACTCTACTCTACTCTACTCTACTCTATATACATTTAAGTTAAATAAAAAGCATTTAACAGTATGAACTCTGCTCTCCATACCACTACATAATACATCAGAATAACAGGAACTTTAAAATAGATGGCCTTGTAGGAGATGATGAGGGTGAGTCCAAGGGAGGGGTCAAACATGTCATCTGTCATGAGTCCCTTCCCGCCCACAAGAGATCTAAGTCCAGCCCACCTTGAATTCCTTTTATTCTTAATTCCCGCTAATTTCCCTTGACTGTTAGTAATTCGGATTCTTGTAGAGAGTTTAAGCTTACATTAAATCTTTATGCAAATTAGAACTATATGGATTTCCTGATTTCCCTGGTATTTGACAGATATCAACTCCATAAATCCCCCCAAATCATTCTGTTTTTAATACCACTAAGAAGAGTAATAAAGTGGGGGCCCATGTGGTTTCCAGAAGGAAGCTATTCTGCAATGCTGATGCACCAGCAAAAAGTTCCTGTGAGTCTCATGCCCAACTTTGCAAAATGAGGAGCCAAGAAGAGCTCTCTCAGGACCTGTGAATTGGAATTGTGGAATTCATTAGGAGCAAATGATCCAGTAAGTATCTCAGTGCAAAGCCACACAATATTTATTATGCCCCCTAGTGGCCTGCTGCTCCTATTGTGAACTGATCATCATGTTTATATCATCTTGCTGGAGTTTCATGTTTAAATTAAATAGTTGGATATGGTGTAGAGCAAGGGTGTCAAACTCGTGACCCGCGGGCCGGAAGCGTCATGCGCTGGTCACGGCCACCCTGGTTTAGCGAAGGGGGGGAAGTTGCGATACATCACGAGATGACAACGTGATGCCGCGAATTTGTCACCCCTGGTGTAGAGGGTAAATAAATAAGCAAAATATACATATACAAGCTGTATATTTCTCAATGTTATAAAATATACCCATCATAGAAATGATGTCAGAATTTCTGATACATAATTGCAGGACTACAGAAGGGTTTAAACCAGGATAGCAGCTGATAGTGTAGAAAGTTTGACTTATAAGACTATAGCACAGATAATCCTCACTTAACAATCACTCATTTAGTGGCTGTTCAAAGTTACAATGGTGCTAAAAGAGTGGGTTTTACAACTGATCCTAAAAGTTGTAACCATTATGTTACCCCTATAATTACATTATTGTTATTTGGTCACTTGGTAACTGTCCTGCATTACAGACCATCGCAGCAGCCTGCAGTCACGTGATTGTCATTTGCGGTATTCCCTGCCAGCTTCACACAAGCACAATCAATAGAGAATCTGGCAGGAAGTCACAACCACATGACATCCTTGCTTAATGACCATGCAGGTTTCATAAGCTGCCATCATAAATAGGTACATTCATTTTTTGGTTTATGAGCCTGTTGTTTAGTGACAAAGTTGTCAGTCCCTATTACTGTCGGTAAGTAAGGACTACCAATACAAACATCTATATCCCAATTCTGTGAGATTCACTCAGAGTTGAAAGGAACTTCACCTCAAATTTATAAACCATACAGGTAATCCTCGACTTACAACAGTTCATTTAGTGACCGTTCGAAGTTACAATGGCACTGAAAAAAGTGACTTATGACCATTTTTCACCCTTACAACTGTTGCAACATCCCCATGGTCATGTGATCAAAATTCAGACGCTTGGCCATTGACTCATATTTATGACGGTTGCAGTGTCCCGGAGTCATGTGATCCCCTTTTGCGACCTTCTGACAAACAAAGTCAATGGGGAAGCCAGTTTCACTTAATAACCGTGTTACTAACTTATCAACTGCAGTTATTCACTTAACAACTGTGGTACAATGGGGCAAAACTCACTTAACCAATGTGTCCCTTAATAACAGAAACAAGAAGTATTAAGAAAGATAATGGACTGTGCGGAAATGAATAGACTTACAATGAGAATTAAAGATAAAGAAGAATTGGAGTTTTATAAAATTTGGGGAAAATTTTATGAGTGGGTGGAAAAAGAAAATAGATAACAGATAGATAACAGATAGAATACTAAATGTAAATTTAATATAAAAGAAATAAAGAAATTGAGAAATATGATTTAGATAACCCGGAAGGCAAAAAGAGAAAAGGAAGCAGCATTAGACAAATATGTGACATATACCGAAAAATAAATTAGAATAGAATAGAATGGAAATAGAAATTAAGATTTAAGAATATGGCTATTAGAATAGAAAAGCAAGAAAAATAGTTCAGTTTGCTGTTTTATTATTAAAGTTATAGGGTATGGCTATCTGACGAGAGCTAACTAGCTCGAAATAGATATATAATAGTCTCCCTTTATTTTCATTTACAGCAAAAAATGCTACACACACACACACACACACACACACACACACACACACACACACACACACACATTGATGCAGGCTGAACAGTTGATATTGTGAAATGTGATTTAGGATGCTGTACTATTTCTATGTAAGGGATATTATATATATATATATGGTTGCTTATGGTATATGTGTTGTTAAGTATGTATTTTTAAGGTGGAGAAAAATAAAAAACTTTTTGAAAAAAAAAGAAATTTTGGGCTCAATTGTAGTCATAAGTCAAGGACTACCTGCATTTTAAAAGTTTGACTGGCAGAACTCACATAATGCTGTTTTTCTCCTTAGAAATGATAAAAATGAGCTACCAACTTTTCTTTGAATCAAGTCCTATTCATTGAGATAGTAATGTCCATAAGTGCAGAAAATTTTGTGATTTTTTTTCCCAGTACACAATTTTTAAAATACTTAATACTTTTGGTCACAGATGGATGTTTAAAATTAGGTGTGGTAGTTTGATACCATTGTTGTGGACTGAGCGACATCTAGTGGTGGTAAAAGAGAGGTGCTTTTATAACAATTCTTTTAAACTTTAGAAATAATCTACTCTCTCTAGAAACACTTTCATTATTCTTAAATTTAGAGTTGTTACTAGAACATATAATTATAATATGGCCATAGCATGTGGTTTTTCTTTATTGTTCATAGGGCTTTTTGCTATCAGCTTGAGTGTAGATATAAGTGCTTCTTTATTGATATATCAGTTTTCCTTTAGACTGCAGATGTTTCAGGTCTACTACTACATGCCAGGAATTATTTTATTTTATTATTTTATTATTTTATTTTATTGATATTTCCTATTTCTTAATCTCCTGCAAAAGTTTTATTTTATTAGCATGAAAAATAAATTCTGAAAAAAAACTGATGTTAACTGTCATACTATTGTATGCTTCACTTTTACTTAGATGTGTCATTGGAATAAGAACTGAGAGCTAAGATCAGGGCTGTCAAACTCCTGGTCTGCAGGCCAGATGTGTCACGCGCTGGCCATGCCCACACATGGTTTAGAGAAGGGGGGATATGGTGATGACATCTTCGTGACGACGCAAGTTTGACACCCCTGGTTAAGATAGTAAGAATAAAGCAACAAGAATGAAAAACTCTTGGCAAATTGCATCAGCAGTTTTGAGCTCATAGGTCAGGAATCCATTTTGTGGTGAAAAGGAAAGACTGCCTGTATAAGTTTTAAATTAGCAGTGCTTTCAGGTTTCCCCTCAGTTTTTCTATACTTTTGCAGCCTGTAGTGACTGGACCGGCTAAAGAATGATAGTAGCATTTTTAGGTTTTCCTGTCTGAAGTTTTAAGTCCTTTTCATACTTGTATCTTTTAGACCTGGATTATTCATTGCATCTAATATGTTAACTTGAATATCATTTTGTAAGTTATAATTTAATAACTCATTGTAATAAGATTTTTTAAAACCTGGTATTTAACATTCTATGTAACTTTACTTAATATGGCACATATCTATCTATCATCTGTGTGTGTGTGTGTGTGTGTGTGTGTGTCTGTCTGTCTGTCTGTCTGTCTGTCTGTCTGTCTGTCCATCTATTTAATAGATCTACCGTATCTATTAAAATTACATTGAAAAAGTTGGAAAATATATGATTTGGAGAATGCTTATTAATTTAGGAAGTCCACCTGGGTTTTCTTAATGAGTCTGTTAATTCATTACTCCTTCTTATCTCTAGCATCTCTCCATGCACATCATTAAATTATTTAGATTTAAACTATTTTGATCCAGATCAAATTTAGGAAATATGTGATTTTGTGAACGTCCAGATGTTCCAACCTACATCACATTTATTAGCCACCATGGAGGAAAGCAAAGTCAGAGTCCAACAAGATTCTGGAGCTGGAGACTGCATGTATGAAAATGATGATTTTTATATTAGAAATCTTGTGTGTTTGAAGAAAACTGACATTTCAAAATACCTTTAATCTGGACACAATACTTTTGTTTATAGGTCAAGTATTATTTCAAACAGTAAGTGTGACCTCTTGTGGCAGCTAGGGTGATAAGCTTTTAATTTAAACCATGAGAGAGATAAAAGAGATCTCTTGTCTGTTTTACAGAATATGGTTTAAGGCAGGTTTAAGGAATAACTTTATTGTAATTAGACTTAAGGAATCATAACAGTTTCTAATAATGGATTAAATATTTTCTATCAGTTAGCAAATTTGGTAGAACAATTGAAATAACTGAAAGTAGAAATATGAAACTAAAGAATTTATCCAAAAACAATACAAATACTTAGAACAGCAATTTGTCCTTGTAGTGGAACGTTTTTCAGAGAAATTGAAAAAGGGCTATGTTCTAGTTTAAAAAGCAGGTACTTGTTCACCTTCCTTTCCAACTGTCTTTCTCCTCTCTTCACTGTGAAAACAAATGGAGTTCTTTTTTTCAAGATAGGAATTATTGCTGTGGGGACCTTTCAAGATGTAATCATAATAATATTTATAGGATTTGATAATTCTGAATGATTTTTCCAAGAGATGTTCACTATTTTGGCAGCTGCTGAGAAGGTGAAGTGTTTGCATGTATTATTAATTTATGTTACTCTTTTACCACTAAGAGTTGTTAAGAAGAAAATGTCATATGAATCAGGGGTGACATTCAAAATTTTCCCCTACTGGTTCTGTGGGCGTGGCTTGATGGGGGTCATGTGACTGAGTGGGCATGGCCAACTTGACATCACTCACAGCAAGGTGGGGCAGCACTGCTACGCCACTCCCATCAACCCACGCCCACAGAACCAACAGAAAAGTTCGGCCAAGTCTTCTAGCGTTCAACCTGGCTGCTTCTTGTCTCCTTCTCATGTTTGCTCTGTGTGTATGAGCCCAAGAAGGAGGAGAGAAGCAGCCAGGTTGAATGCTGTGGCAGAGAGAAGCCGAACTTTTCTCCTTCCCTTCACAGTGGAGTTGCTCCCTTTATGGTCTCCCCCTGGCCCCCTCCCTCCCGGGGGTCAAAGTACCTTAAAGGGAGAGGCAGGCTTCCGCAGTTCCCTTCCAAGGCTCCCTTCCCTTCGCTGCGAAGGGAAGAAGAAAAGTTTGGCCAGGTCTTCTCCTCCTTCGCGGGCATACACACAGAGTGTAAAGCGTGAGCGGCAAGTGGGCGGGGGTGGGCGGGGCCAACCAGGGGTGGTTTTTACCAGTTCCCTTCAGATACTTTCACCCCCACAGCGGCTGAACTCCACCCATCTGAGCTCCCAGCCCAAGGATTACCTGTAGAGCTGAATAATGCTATTCTCAATACCATTACTATGGGGATTGAGGCAGTTCTATGGGGTTTGTTAGGCCAGGAGTCTAGATTTCCCCCTCAGAGTTACTCTCAGAGCAGATATTATATGAGAAAATCTCGTTCCCTAACTCCATCAGAGCACAGTGTCGCATCTCGAGGGGAGATGGATGAGAATTTGGAGGAAAATTTAGGGGAATTTTATTTTTCTGAGGATGAGATCACTTCCTCAGGTTGGCCTGCATATTCTGGTCTCTTCAATCCAGCCCAGTTTAGCTCATTGCTGTTTAAGGCCAAAGCCACTGCTAACTTGAGTGGTTCTAGTGCAGCGAGGGATCGACCTGTAGCCCCTCAGGACCTCTCCACCAGCCTGTTTTCAGAGCAAATGTCGGAGCAGGAGGTGGTTCCTTCGCCACAATATTTTGTGGATTCAGTCACACGGCAGTGGTAACAACCAGGTTCTATACCGGCTCCTAGTGGCATGCATAAGCGCATGTATTCCACTAAGCAGCAGATGGAGGAACTTTTGGAGCTCCCAGCCATAGATCCTCCCCTGGCCAGTTTGGCATCCTCGGCTCTTCTCCCTTCTGATTCAGCAGAGGGACTTAAGGCTGAGGATAGAAAGGCGGAGCTTTCATCAGGCAGCAGCTTGGGCTATTAGATATGCCACAGCGGCCTCCTTTATGTCCAGGACTCGCTTTTATGGCTCCATCAAATGCAGGATAGGGCTTCTCCAGATGATATCCGTTTGCAGCAGGACAATAGCAAATTAATACAGCATCTGCTGTAACTGAATATACAGCAGATGCGACCATCAATGCAGCAAAATTTGGCTCCAGGGCTCTGGCCTCGAATGTCACCTCCAGACGCCTCTTGTGGCTTCGCCAGTGGCAAGCCGATGTAAAATCCAAATGGCATCTTGCATCCACCCCATTCAAGGGTCGTCACCTTTTTGGAGACGCTTTAGATCCTATCTTAGTGGAGGAGAAGGACAAAAGGAAGGTTTGCCTCATTCATATAGATGGGCTGAGAGGATATCTTCCGCCTTCTCTAGAAGGCAGTCCTTTCATGGCACTGACTCAGGGGGTCTCACTCAGCCCTATCAATGTTAGTACTCCTACTATCCTGACAGGTCTCAGGACAGGTCGTCCTTTAGGGACAGGGCTCGTCAGCTTCAGTTTAGAAGGCCCTTCCGTGATGCCAGCAACTGCCCGTACAGACGCAACAAGTGACTTGAGGCTGCACATTCCCATTGGGGCAGGTTACAATAGTTTGCCGCCCAATGGAGAGAGACAACTACTGATGCATGGGCGTTGCAAACTGTGAGGCTCGGGCTTACTCTGGAATTTTTATCCAGCCCTCTGCATCGATTTCTTCAGTACCCGATTTCCAAGGAGGGTACAAAATGGGACCTCATGCTGGCCAAGATCCAACACTTGAGGGACATCAGGGCCATAGAACAGGTCCCAAAAGACCTGGAGGGAAGGGGGTTTTATTCAGTCCTCTTCCTAGTTCCCAAGAGTACAGGGGGTCACCGGGCCATTTTGAATCTAAAGGACCTCAACTTGTACATAAAGTACAGGAGATTCAAAATTCAATCCCTACTTACCATCCTGGGTTGCATCCGGGATGGGGATTTTATGACCTCCATAGACCTGAAGGAGGCATACCTCCACGTACCCATCAAACCCTCCCACAGAAGGTTTCTCAGGTTTGTTGACGCAGGCCACCATTGGCAGTACAGTGCCCTTACCTTCGGACTGTCTTCTGCCCCAAGGGTTTTCACGAAGCTTCTGGATGTTATAGCAGCGCACCTTCACACCAGGCCCATCTGTCTGCAGTGCTACCTGGACAACATGTTAATTCAGGCGTCGTCGTCTATGCAGGCGGAAAGGGATTTCAGTTTCACAGTTTAGACCCTTCAGGAACATGGATTCTCTGTAAATTGAGAGAAAAGCCATTGTACCCCGTCCACCAGGCTGACCCATTTGGGGGCAGTTATCGACACCCGGTCCTCCCTAGTATTTCTCTCACAGGAACGCAGGGACAGTATAAGGGACATGGTCCAACAGGTGCGATCCTTGAAAAGGGTGCCTCTAATACTCCTCTCCCAGTTGTTAGGCAAAATGATATTGTGCCTTTCCATCTTGCCCTGGGCTCGACTCCATTTCAGGCCCTTACAATGGCTGCTCCTGCTCAGCCAGAGGTCGGGTCGCAGTAACTCTCTCTCCCGCATCAAAGTGCCCAGATAGGTCCTGCACTCATTGGAATGGTGGGTATCGTCCTCCATGGAGAAGGGTTCGTTGTTTCGGGAGCCGGCATGATTGGTCCTGATGTCCGACGCCAGCCTGTTTGGTTGGGGTGCCCACCTTAACAACAAGGTCACTCAGGGTTGTTGGTCACGATGAGACCTCCTTAATGACATCAATTGGCTGGAGCTGAGGGCAGCCCACCTAGCGATTCACCATTTCTAACGAGATCTCTCTGATCAACACGTCCTTCTACTGATGGACAACGTCACAGCGAAGACGCATGTGAACAGACGGGGGCACACACTCCAGGTTGCTGATACATGAAGCACAGAACTTATGCACCTGGGAGGAGTCTCACCTGCGCTCCTTATGAGCGGATCATATTTCGGGAGTGGCCAACACCCAGGCGGACTGGTTGAGCAGAACAACGCTCGACCAGTCCGAATGGCAACTCCACCCAGCTCTTTTTGACCGGATCGTGGACAGATTCGGTCATCTGTCCCTGGACTTGTTTGCCAGCCCCCAGAATGCACAACTCCCATGCTTTTTCTTCCAGTTCTGCAACCCAGCAGCGGAAGTCAATGCCCTATGACTTCCTTGGCCGGCGGAACTATTGTACGTCTTCCCTCCAACCCCACTGATTCCATGGGTCGTCAGAAAGATCATGGAGGAAGAAGCAGAGGTGATCCTTGTGGCTCCTCACTGGCCATGGAGGCCATGGTTTACGGACCTGATGATGCTGTCTGCCTCATACCCTTGGAGAATTCCCTCTCACGAAATCTCCCTTCGTCAAGGAGCCGTGTGACACCCGGATCCCCAGTGGCTCAAACTAGCTGTTTGGCGGTTGAGCGGGAGATGCTCAGGAGAGGACACTATTCGGGGGATGTAATTACCACCATTCTAGTCTCCAGAAGGGCGTCGACGACCAAGATATACTAGGCTACCTGGACTGCCTTTAATCATTGGTGTGCCACTCGGGACTTGTTACCTACCATGGCCACAGTACCGCAGGTTTTGGACTTCCTACAGGTGGGGTTTGTCAAAGGCCTATCCACCAATACCCTTCGCAGACAGGTGGCCACCTTGGCCACCGTCATTCAGGATGAGGGCGGCACCCCTCTCTTGCATCACCCGAGAGTGCGTAGTTTTTTGAAAGGAGTTTACAATTTGCGACTGCCTCCTGTTCACAGGTACCTTACCTGTCAGTTGTACTGCAAGCACTCAGGACATCTTCATTTGAGCCTCTCCATGATGCTAGTATTAGACTGTTGACTTTCAAAGTTGCCTTTCTAGTTGCCATAACCTCGGTGTGCAGGATTTTGGAGCTTGCTGCTTTGTCGGTACGCCAGGACTTATGTATTTTTCATGCCGACAGGGTGGTCCTTCGATTAGACCCTACGTTTGTACCAAAGGTCAATACCTTATTTCACAGAACTCAGGAAGTTATTCTGCCGGACTTCTGTCCGAATCCTAGGCATCCAAGTGAGAGACATTGGCATACATTAGACGTTCGCCGGGCGTTACGCAAATATGTCAAGCAGACAGAACGATTCAGACGCTCAGAGGCACTCTTTGTTTCCTTTCAACCCAGGATGATGGGCAAGAAAGTATGACCATCCACCATCAGTCGTTGGCTGAAGGCCTGCATTGCGTTGGCTTATGAATGTCAGGCCAGACCACCTCCTTGCCTCATCACAGCGCACTTAACCAGGAGTACGGCCGCCACGGTGGCATGGGCAACGCAGGCCTCTATCCTCGAGATTTGCAGAGCAGGCACGTGGTCTTCGCCATCGCCGTTTGTGAGGAATTACAAACTGGACATGTTCGCAGAGGCGGTGTTTGGGAGATGAGTGTTGCAATGGGTTCTACCGGCCGAGGGGACCCTGGACCAATCTGTTTCCCGCCCTACATCGATTTAGCTTGGACTCTCCAAGCAGCGCACAGGAGAATGAACATTGGATTACCTGAACGTTCGTTCTATGTATGCTGCGGGAGAGTCCAATCCCACCCGGTTCTGGTATGGTCCAGGAGTGGTCGATGTATCAGATGGACTGCGTCTTCTCCAGATCTGAGTCTTCATTGAAAAAACTGGAGCTCAGCCGGAGGAAGAGGCGTGGCTAAAGAAATTGCAACTCAGTCCCTGGCCAATCAGATGAGAAGATAACCCATGCTTGGATTCTCCTGCAGTGCACATAGAACGAACGTTCAGGTAAGCCAACGTTTTGATAGGAATTGGTTACTTTCTGCCATAAAGACTTGAAGTTCCTTCTAATATTTTCAGGTGTCAATCCTAGCTTAGGTTTTGGGGTTTGAATAGTGTAGAGATTTCCCTATTCTCGCCATGATATTTCATAGGTCATGAACAACAGGGGACTCTAAGAAGATGCATGTGTTCTTTATCCCTCCACATTATAGTTGTAGTAATTGTAATTTTACCTTCTCCATTTTCTGAAAACATGTATCTTTCAACAGGAGTTGCTATAAGTATTGAATTTGGCAGTGGAAGAAAACACTCCGCTCTTCAACTCCATTGTTAATTGGGCGACTTCTTTCTTTTTTCTTCTCCCTCCCTTCCCAGCTTCAACCTTTTGAAATATTTCTCTTGTTCCATTTTAGAAATGTTTTTCTCCTATATATCCTTTTCATTTTTAAAGATGAATTGGCATTCCAATACCTTGACCTCAAGTAGGTCAATGAGTCCCATTGAATGTGTTGGCCTCTGAATGGATAAATATGGCTTCCCGTTGTTCAGTAGCATTCAGGAAAGGTGCCAGTCAAAATTGGTGTAATAACAGATTTCTTTCTCTATAAACATTCAACAATTCCCATATTATTTATAGTGAGGAGAGAGCAAAACTGGATATGTCAGCAGGCAATCTACAAAGGAAATTTAGTGAATAATGGGAAAGGACAGTTTTTAATCTGACCTGTAGCTCAGTTTTTTAGCTGCAACTTAAATCAGGTGTCTCTGTTCTCTTGGAATTCTTTTCCTATCCACAAGAAAGTGAAAAACCTAAATGCATTTAAAATAATAAAAATGGAACTCTTTTTATTTGCTATCTATCTGTGCTTCAAAAGATCGTGAAGTCCTGCCTATTGGGATACTGTTTTCTAGCACGTAATTTCTAAACTGTACATTGAGCAAAATCATCCCATGGCATCAGTATCTTTTAGAATGCATTTGCTTTGTAATTGCTGGTCAGCAGTTCTATTTAAAACTTCAAGATACGATGGAGATTTGGAATTTGGCTCTCTTAAAAATCTGCTTAGGGAAGAATTTTTTTTCTAAAAAATGACTCTTCCAATGTACAGCAGATAGATTTGTGCAATGACAATGTATAAACATTTGTGCCATAATAGAGTTTTGCTCTACACACACACACACACACACACACACACACACACACACACACACACACACACACACACACACACACACACACACACATATAATCTCTCAGTAAGTCTATAGATTTTGGATGGAGAGGGAAGATGTCTCCAACTTAATATAGTACTGTTCTGTTTTATTGTCATGAAGATAAAACAATCTTGTCTGCATATGGAATCCCTTGAGACCAAAGAAATAAGGATAAATCATTTCTTTGGTCTACCCATTGACCCAAGTAATCATTGCTCAGAAAAAGGAATGCCAACTTTTATAATGGAATGTTGAGTGGCAGAAAGGAAAGAATGTGTGGAAAACAGTGAAGTATGCATAGCAACAGTGCCTACAATTGCTGTTGCTCATATTGTTGACAAGAATTTCAGGTGCCAGGTGCTGAAAAATTTGTGCTGAAAAAAAAACTGTGTTTTTTTACCATTTTAATTCAGTCTGGTAAAAACGAAAAAAGCGCTCAGTCTGGTAAAAAAAAAGTCTGGTAAAAAAGAAAAGAGCTCAATAGTAGTAACTGTGAGAGGGATCTTCGAGTCCTAATGGACAACCATTTAAATATGAGGCCAGCAGTGTGCAGCAGCTGCCAAAAAAGCCAACACAGTTCTAGGCTGCATTAGCAGAGGGATAGAATCAAGATCACGCGAAGTGTTAATACCACTTTATAATGCCTTGGTAAGGCCACACTTGGAATACTGCATCCAGTTTTGGTTGCCACTATGTAAAAAAGATGTTGAGACTCTAGAAAGAGTGCAGAGAAGAGCAACAAAGATGATTAGGGGACTGGAGGCTAAAACATATGAAGAACGGTTGCAGGAACTGGGTATGTCTAGTTTAATGAAAAGAAGGACTAGGGGAGACATGATAGCAGTGTTCCAATATCTCAGGGGTTGCCACAAAGAACAGGGAATAAAACTATTCTCCAAAGCACCTGAGGGTAGAACAAGAAGCAATGGGTGGAAACTAAACAAGGAGAGAAGCAAGTTAGAACTAAGGAGAAATTTCCTGACAGAACAATTAATCAGTGGAACAGCTTGCCTCCAGAAGTTGTGAATGCTCCAACACTGGACGTTTTAAAGAAGACGTTGGATAACCATTTGTCTGAAGTGGTGTAGGGTTTCCTGCCTAAGCAGGGGGTTGGACTAGAAGACCTCCAAGGTCCCTTCCAACTCTGTTATTCTGTTTCTATTTCTTCTTCTTTTCCTAAAGCATTCCACTGAACTTTACATTGTGCTTTCCTGACAAAGGCAGTATCTGTTAACATAAGATGGTTTCCATCCATTTGGTTCTGCTTTGAAAGCTGCCTAAGATGTTATTTTTCCAGAAGGGTGGTTTTCTTAATCTTTAAAGAAAAAGAACAACATATTTTCTGACTTGTTACAGATTAATTAATATTTATTACTTCAACATCTCCCAGTAGCAACTCTCTTTTAAGCCTAAAATATTGGGCCTTTATTATATTTACCCATAGCACTTGCTAAGTATTGCTTCTCCAGCAGGGGGCTACAAATTACTATTACAGTAATTTTCTTGGACATAAGAATACATTTCTTTCTTATTTGAATCCACCCTGCAATCAGAAATGAAGTGAAAGGATTTAATATTTGGAACCTGGATTGAAATGTTTAGTGAATGTATGAATAAATATACATTTATTAAAATTGGCAGAGTCAATCTTTTTGGACCACTATTTTTGAGCAGTAATCTATGAAGAAGGATAATATTGATACCGTTTTTTTTCTTTTTGCAGGAATTAACAACATCTGTTTTTCCATCAATATTAATATATTCTGTTGCTGCATTAAATTAAAAATAAATTCAGACCTTGAGTTTTAAGTTAGTGCTGTCCATGGTGCTAGTTTTTTCAAGTCATTTGAAAAGAAATCAAAGTGTTCACTTCATTACATTTACAGTATAGCATATCACATTGTGTGTGTGTTTGTGTGTTACATATGAGAATCTATGTGAAACAAAATAAAAATCATAAGGTGATAAACACAGTAAAATGTGCTGCTTACAATATTTAATAAATCTGTACAATTTTCCAGGGAACGTTTTTTCGAGAAGCTTGCTGAAAAATTAATAATAGTTCTATTCTTCTTATTCATGGCTGTTCTTCAAAACTAATAGGCTAAATATATCCCTTAATATCTTATATTCAATTGCTAGTGTATAAAAATAGGGTAGAATGGGGCACATAATTACGACATAGTTAATTTACTCCAGTGTTTCTATTCAATTTTAGTGTGATAATAATAATTGGATGGAAATACAATAATTAAGGGTAAAATTGAAACAAATTGATTTGGGCTCAGAGTCTTGCAGGCAGAAGAGTTGAATAATATCTGTGTCAATTCATAGAATTGATCTACAATGTGATCTGTTTTTAGAAGACAAAATGATTTACTTATTACTGAAGATGTTAGGAATATATTTGGAGACTCAGAAGAAAGCCAATAAAAAAACCTTAAAATTGTTATTTCTGAAGAAATGGGATTTGAGACAGAACCAATAAAACTGATCTGAAATAAGTTTCAGATATAGTGAACGCTTAAATATCATTTTCTACTTCATGGGAATAAAATATTGTGAACTTTGTCACTGATTTGAGTGAAGGAATCAGATTTGTGGCTCTACTCCAACTCAACAAATGCAGGTTTTCCTTCTATGCATTTAAAATCATGAAAGTATTAAGGATCATTTTGAGTTTTTATATTTAGAGGCTGAAGAATTAACTGAAGAGCATACACTGGGGGAAGCTGTAGGCTGGATGAGCTGACCCAGAGAACAAATTAAGGTCCCAAGCTGAACAACCTGTCAGAAAGTATTAAGTAGGGCAAAGAAAGTCATGGTTTCTACTAGAAAGGAAAAAGAACATTAGTTAAACTGGTAGTCAGATCTATAGAGGGATAAAGACTGTGTGGAAAACAAAATTCTGTCATCCACTTCCCAAAGCTCCGTAGCTGTGCTGAATTTTTTATCTGACTTGTGAATTATAAACATTGACTATTGGATCCTTAACTCATTTGTTTCTTCAGACCCTTTTGGAAAAGTAATCTCTTGTAGCTTTGTTTTCTGTGCAAGAAATGTTATGTCTGAAATGTGCTTTATACTATATGAACTAGAGATTTAAGTATACAATAAACATCTTGAGTTTGTAGCAAAATTTGGTTGTACGTATAATTGGCAGCATAGAACAGTAAGCCATACATGTTAAGAGAGGTCATGTATATTAGCACATTTTTTATTCCCCTCTAAACTTTGAAGGAAACCAAGACAGCAATGTCAAATCTTCTCTGCCTGGAGGCTACTAATTTAGTTAAATAGTTTTTAGGAAAAAAGACACATAATAATGGATTTGAGAATGATTCTTCCAAATTGATTTTTTTTCCTTTAGCTTCTTGTTTAAGATTAGGAAATTCAAGAATCGCTTGTATTACAATGTGTTTGGCTAAGATCTTCCTTCGTTCCTTCCTTCCTTCCTTCCTTCCTTCCTTCCTTCCTTCCTTCCTTCCTTCCTTCCTTCCTTCCTTCCTTCCTTCCTTCCTTCCTTCCCCCATCTAACTCTGCAAAGCGACTCTGGGAACTTACATTTAAAAGAAAAATATTAAATCGAGACAAGTGGCAAAATCAGTACAGTGGTAACATCTTTTCTGTTAGTCCACCAGCCATCTCCAGCATAGAGGACCTCTGTCAGAGTCCAAAGCCAACTTGAAGAGCTATGTTTTAATGCCCTTCCAGTAGGCCAAAAGCCTGGGAACAAGGTTTTACTTACCATCTAGGATATAGCAATTATTCTTCCTACTTTTAGAGAATCTGAAGAGCTTGTCATTATGGAATAGTCTAGAAAGTAACATTGTGAAAACCAAAAGCAAAACAGATGATGTCACTTCACAGCATGCCCCAAGAAATTAGAATTACAATATTAGTAGAATGTCGACCTCACTGTCGACCTCACCCGATTCCTAAGAGGTCAGTAAGGGGCGTGCATAAGTGCACCAGCGTGCCTACCGTCCCTGTCCTAATGTTCCCGCTTATCAGTACCCATTTTATGTATATAAACAATATTTTATCTATGTATATTACCAACATGTACTTGACAAATAAAAATAAATAAATAAATAAATAAATAAATAAAATATGTACTGGACCAACAAAAATAAGTATTTCTTTTAAGACTGATAAAACCAACCTACTCCTTTACAAAGCACAGACTTTAGATATAGACTTTGCTGCCATTAGATGTGATGGCCAATGGACACTACTTTAGATGGTTTTTAAAGTGACTGGACAAATCCACAGAGGGTATGCTTTCAATGGCTATTAGTCTGAATGGATGTGTATTTCTGAATTAAATATACAGTAGAATATGTTAAATACTTGGAAAGTGCCATTAGGAGAGGCAGTTCGGTGTAATGGTTAGGGTACTGACCTAGAAATAGGATACTATAAGTTCTAGTTCCACATTAGGCATGAAAAACAGCTGGCTGACCTTGGGCCAGTCTCTTTCTCTCAAACTCACAAGGTTGCATTGTGGGGTAAATAGAATGGAAGGAGTATTGCCACTTTAAGTTGTATGTGGGGAAAAAAGATGGGATAAAAATATAACAAAAAACCTATCTGCCATGTTCAAACTTTTGATCTTTGTGAAAACTTCTGTTGACCATATGTGACACAGAATGCTGGACTTGGTGACTTAATTTCATTCAGCTGTGCTTTTTTTGTTCTTAATTGTTCCTTTCCTCAGTAATCATTTATTTACAATAAATGTGATGTTTTAGCATGAGTTCTACAGATCTGGAACACAGTTCTCATGTATTTGACCAACTTAAGATGTCTACAACATAGCAAACATATATTTTCTAAGGGCAGAAGAGACTCAGCTATAGGATACAGATGATCATTTGTTCAGCAACCATCAGCACTGAATGAGGAGACTAATGATTGGTTCTGGAAGTTGTGGCCATCACGGCATCCCTGCAATCATATCAAAACAATTGGAATGCTTGACAACCAGTGTTCAGTTAAAACAGTCAAGTGTCCCATAGTCACGTGATTGCCATTTTCAACTTACTGCCAAGTAAAGTCAATGGGAAAGACAGCAGCAAGTTGCGGTCATGTGACATTGAACTTAATAGCAATGTGTGATTTGCTTAACAACTGAAACGGCTGGTGTAAGTCAGCATGGTACATGATTTTTTTTTCCACTTTACAACTGCACTGCTTGGCAATGAAGTTGCCAGTCCCAATTATGGTTGTTAATTGAAGACTATTTGAATATACCTAAGATGCTGGAAAGGTGAACCTGGAATCTGAGTATCCTTGAAGAAATTCTGTTGCATTTCACCTTTTCTTTCCACAATTAGTTGCAATAAGCCAATGTCAGAAGAGGCATATTTTCTTCTGATCTTCTGTTCTTCTGAGCTCACTGTGCATCTGCTTCCTCTCCCACTCACCTCCTACATGCCATTTGTACAATAATTTTCAGCTCCACAGTGCACTCAAACCAGAGAGAAATAGTTAGAAAGGAGAAAAATGCTCTACAAATTTACATTCCCCCTCCCAGACAGGATGTTGAATATCTGGTCTTCTGACTGATAGTTACTTATCTCCTTAAATTCTGTGAGGTAGCATTCATTGGACAATGACTGTCCACTTCTTGATGTACTTTGATAAAACAAGGCCTGTTTTTTCCAACGTAATGTAGAACATCTTAAAGCCAATATTATCCAAAGCTTACCATCTTCTTTTCAATTACATTTGCTTGCTTGTGATGGGCTATTTAGGTGTCCCCCCCAAAAAAAACTACAACCACAACTCTGCAGCAGTTGTTATTAGGAAAGTTGAAATTATTTCTAGTTTGCATAGCTTTCAATATGCATTGTGTATTAGGTATTAGGGTTAGGGCCCACAGAGCGGGTCTCCTCCAGGTCCCGTCAGCCAAACAATGCCAGCTGGCGGGCCCTAGGGGGAGGGCCTTCTCTGTGGGGGGCCCCGTGCTCTGGAACCAACTTCCCCCAGAGATCCGAACCATCCCCACCCTGCTGGCCTTCCGAAAAGCCATCAAGACATGGCTCTTCCTGCAGGCAGGGAGTTGAGACTAGTCTCATCTGAGCTCTCCCCCGGTATGTTTGGTGGTGAACATTTTTTAACTTTTTAAATTCTTTTAACATTGTTTTTAATCATTGTTTATTGTTCAGTGTTCTTGCATAATGTTGTACGCCGCCCTGAGTCCCTCGGGAGTAGGGCGGCATAGAAGAACCAAATAATAAATAAATAATAATAAATAAATAAATAATAGTTCAGTGATCCATAAAATGTAGCTTAAGTCCCATATGTGGACTCATAATATTGTTTTAGTGGTCTCCTACAAGGAATGGAGCTCAAGTTTTGTTTCACAAACAAACAAACAAACCTTTGGCATGTTTAAGGTCAAAATGAGTATTTTGATGCTCAAAGTATCTATTTTATCCCCTTAAACCCATGAATTCCCTTTCCAAAACAGTCTGGATACTATAAATATGTCTCTTGAAGTACTCCTTAAACTGATGGAAGGTAGATGTTCTTACTTGCACAATGACTTGAATTTAAAAGCATTTAGATATGTGTGCCCATATAGTACTTTAGTACTTTAACACTACCAATAAAGCAAGAACTGCTAAAGTGCTAATCCAGCATAATCTCACAGAACCAATTAATATTACATGAACTGTAGACAAATCACCAGAATGGTTATGGTACACAATCAACCCAATTCCTAATGAGTCGGAGAACTAAGCTTCACTTAATTTCAGTGACACAAAATTCTAATCAAGCAATGAAGGAAACTGAAATGGGTTTTCCTACTCAGTTAAATCTTTCTTGGCAATATTCACTATATTTTCCAAGTGCTGCTGCCTACAATCTGAGGTGGAAAATTTTCCAGGCCTACTGTGGAATCTCAGGTGATCTTCTGCATGAAAATAATGTATATTTGCTGAGCAATAGTTTAGTAGGGCCTTCTCCTTCCAGAGAATGTTCCGAGCACAACTAATACACTTAGCATAAAAATTATGCATCAAATAGCATAAAAATAAACATAGCTAACCCATTCATAAAAATAATTATTAAAAGCCTGTGACTAATACCACCACAGTAAACAGTAAATTCATGTTTTTTAATACTTTTAGAATCTAGATGTAGAAGAAGGAAGAACCTTCACTCTTATAACAGTTAGCTCTACATTTGTCTCAGAGTTTCAAAAGCCCATTTGGGCAGAGGTGGTTCCTCCCGGTTCGGACCGGTTCTACGGAACCGGTAGTAACTTGGCGGCCTGGGTCGCTGGAACTGGCAGTGACCCAGGCCTGCCACGCCCCCGAACCAGCTCTCTCGGCGGTGCTATAGGCACCACCATCTTGTTTTTTTGCTTCTGCACACGCGCAGAAACTTTTTTTGCTTCTGCGCATGCGCAGAAGCTGGGTTTTTTAGCACTGCACATGTGCGTGTGGTGTCAAGGAGCAAACTGGCAGCGAAGAAAACCAGAACCCACCCCTGCCATTGGGACATTGTTATAAACTGTGGAGTGACATGGCACATACGGTTTTATCTCTTCTTAAAAACCATCTCCTTATTTCATGTGGGATGTAATGATTTTGTGAGCACTCCTGCTGCAATTTGTTATTGTTATTTTTTTCTCAAGAAGAAAAGAATATACTGTATATATTGAGGCTTATGAAAAAGCACTTTATGGAAGGCAAATCTAAGAGCCATTACTTTTCAGACTGCCATGGCATATACTGTATGTTGTTTGGTTTTGCATACATGATGCAAAAACTGTGCATGATGGAAAAACTGATTCATGCCAGAAGAAATGTGATTCTGCAAGGGCTCAGCTGATGCAAGTAGAAGATGCCATAAGGTATGATATTATGATATGATTTAGGAACTGAAGGAGAAAAAATAAGTAGTAATGAAAACATAAAGAACAAATGATTGGTATATGCAAACTGATCATTAGTAATGACAATTAAACATCCTAATGATGACACAATTCTAGTTGAATTGGTGAAAAATGGAAAGAAACACTTTGAAAGGTAGATATGAATATATTACCTGCTTAGATTAATACAGTCTGCCTTTCATGAATATGTGACTTTTTTAAACTATGGAACCCAGAAGAATAGCAATAGAAATAGCACTTAGACTTATATACCGCTTCACAGTGCTCTCAGTAGCTGGATTCCAGTTGGGTGAATATTATAAGCATACAATATGTTAATGGAAGCCTGGTAATGATCTCATTATCAATCTGATTTACAACAGGGAGATTAACTAGATTGGTTGAAGAGTTGAATGAGATCAAAGGGAAGGCTTTCACTTTGAAGCCTTCCTTCTTGGATTTATGCATTTCCTTAGAATAGCAATAGCACTTAGACTTATATACCGCTTCATAGTGCTTTACAGCCCTTTCTAAGCAGTGTACAGAGTCAGCATATTGCCCCCAACAATCTGGGTCCTCATTTTTCCGATCTCGGAAGGATGGAAGGCTGAGTCAACCTTGAGCCTGGTGAGATTCGAACTGCCAAATTGCAGGCAACCAGCTGTCAGCAGAAGTATCCTGCAGTACTGCATTCTAACCACTGCCCCACCGCGGCTCTCACCACTAGATTACTAGTGTTCTTCAATAGCTTTTCATCCTTCTCTGATAGAATTTCTAACTTTTTCTCTTATTTGGGCAACTAAATATATTTGTATTGATAATTCTAGTGTAGGTATCCCACCATACCTATGAACTTCCAAGCAATTGCCCTTTATTAAAACATCCAACTTTGTGGTTCTGTTTTAGTTAAGTCAGTTTGCCAGACACTCTTAGGTGTTTTTTTTAAGTTGACTGTTAACATATTATTAACACATGTATCTTATGGTCCTAAACATACAGAAGAACAACCATAAACATACAGATGAAAAAACCCACAAGAAAGAATAAAAAACAAAGTCCCCAAATGTTGTGTTTCTGTTTCCTTAAGATTGGTAACAGATTAAATTAGTAAAAAAAGATTAAAAGATTCCAATATTAATTTAGCAAAGTTTAGAAAGTTTATTTAGTACTTGACAGCATTCATACAAATTGCCAACACTGGGTGTGAATGTAGTATTAGAATAATAGGCTTCTTTGAAACATAAATAAATTTTAAAAAGATACAAGTTTGCAAGATAGCTGGATAGAGAAAGTACCTTCAACATGACTTTGCTTATCTGTTTTAATATTTGCTTAACTGTTCATATCTAATACATAGCTTGTATTAATAGGCAATAATTTTTCATAAAGGGCATAATAAAAAATTTAATAGTGAGTACCATACCATGTGCACTAATCAAACAGGTGGCAAGAAAATAGGGGCAGTCAGGCACAACACAGGTTATGTAGACAGTAAACACAGGGTCAATCAAAATGGACTCAAATGTCTATACACCAATGCACAGAGTATGAGGATAAAACAGGGTGAATTAGAAATTCAAGTAAATGAGGGAAGATATGATATTGTTGCCATTACGGAAACTTGGTGGGATGAAACCGACAAATGGAATATACAGCTAGAGGAATTTAAATTATTTAAAAGAAATAGACCAAATAAAAGAGGAGGTGGAGTTGCACTATATATAAGAAATAACTACATCTCTACAGAAATAGAGCACAATAACGAAAATTATCTTGAATGCATTTGGGTCAATATTAAAGGGGGGTGAAATGACATTGCCATAGGTCTATACCAGTGATGGCGAACCTATGGCACGGGTGCCACAGGTGGCACGTGGAGCCATATCTGCCGGCACGTGACACATTGCCCTATGTCAGCTCCAGAGCACATGTGCAGGCTGGTCAACTGATTTTCGGCCTTCTTTTTGTCCATTTTCGCTCTCCCCAGGCTTCAGAAAAGCCTCCTGAATCCTGGGGACAGCAAAAAATGGACCAACGGGCCTACCGAAAGCCCGGAGGCTTCAGTGAGGCATGTGCGCATGCACGGGGAGGCAGTGTGGGGGGTTGTGCGCATGCATGGGGGGCAGTGCGGGAGTTGTGCACATGCACGGGGGAAGGGCATTGCATTATGGTTGTGGGCACGCACACTATCACACACGTGCACATCCTTTTGGCACCCAAGCCAAAAAAGGTTCGCCATCATTGGTCTATACCCGTGATGGCGAACCTATGGCACGGGTGCCACAAGTGGCACGCAGAGCCATATCGGTGGGCACGCGAGCTCAGGTCCGGTGTGCATGTGTGCACCAGCCGGCTGATTTTCGGGCCTTTTGGGCCCACTGGGAGTCGGGAAACAGGCTGTTTCCAGCCTCCAAAGGGGGTGGGGAAGGCCGTTTTCGCCCTCCCCAGGCTCCTAGAAAGGCTCTGGAGCCTGGGGAGAGCGAAAAATGGGCGTGCCATTGCATGCTGGGAGCAGGGGGGTCATGCGTGCATGTGCGGGGGTGCATGAAATTATGAGTGTGGGCACGCACACACGTGATCCCCCGCATTCCCCCCCCCTTTTGGCACGCGAACCAAAAAAGGTTCGCCATCACTGGTCTATACTATAGGCCACCCAACCAAACAGAGGAAGTAGATAAACTTTTTGCTAGTCCGCTAACGAAGGTATGTAGGAAGCACATCACAATAGTAATGGGGGATTTTAATTACCCTGACATCAACGGGGAGACAAACTCTGCACCAAGTGGAAGATCCAACAGGTTCCTAACAAACCTAACAGACAACTTTGTTTCCCAAAAGTAGAGATGGGAACAAGGGGATCAGCCATATTGGACTTAATTCTCACTAACAGAGATGAAATGATAGAAGGTATTGAAGCTACAGGAACCTTGGGGGCAAGTGATCATGTAATATTGGAATTCAACATTATGCAAACACAAGCAGTAGAACAAAGTCAAACTAGAGTCTTGGATTTTAAGAGAGCTGATTTCAATAAACTTAGAGAGCTTGGAAGGATTCCATGGACAAGAATCCTCAAGGGGAAACCAACTCAAGAAGCTTGGGAAATTTTGAAAAGTGAGATTATAAAAGCCCAGACTAGCAGAATACTAATGAAGAAGAAAAATAATAGGTCTCAAAAGAAACCTTTGTTTTAGTGGAACTTCCATTCATTTCCCATATCTGTGTTTTGCTTTCTAAAGCAGTATTCTCAATTTTAGTAACTTTAAAGAAGTATGGACTTCAGTTCCCAGAATTCCCCGGGCTGCATGCCAGCTGAGGAATTCTGGTTGAAATCCACACACTTTAAAGTTGCTGAGGTTGAGAAATACTAATCTAAAGGCGATCTAATCTCCTTTCCAAATGCTTTGCTGACCCTAATAATTAGAAAGTAATGACACAGAAAAAACTCTTCCACATAAATTAAATCATATTGGGTTACATCCTAGTGATGATATCAGTTCAATTCTATTTAAACATGGAAAATAACTTTTGGAATATAGTACTGAACATTATTTTAAGATGCATAATTTCTGTCTTGGAGCACTGACATTGGATGGTTTTAATAATATACTGTAAAATAATTTCATTTTTCAGTGTACATTTTGGATGGGTTTAATCAGTTATTATCAGCAGCTATCTGATCAATTTCCCATCAACCTGTTTAGGTAAACCTAGAAAGCAACAGCTCTGCAATTTCAAAATAGCAAATTCTATTTTGGAATGTCATCTTGATATTTCGCTAGGCCACTTTTCAGCTATAGGTTTTGCCACTGAAGAGAAATTTCACCTATCTGAAATAAAAACAAGTTACTGTATCATGAAAACACTAAGGGAGAAGCAATTATAGTTTGGTAAGAGGCACCTTTTTATTTTTCTTAAATTCCTCTTACTGCCATCCTGCTTTTTTATTCCTAACATAAGCATTTCACAATTTTGTTTGGAATAATTATACAAATCATTATTCCAAACAGCTGATGACAGTCTTCAGCTCCGTATGATATAATGCAGGCACAGATACTCTATGCTTTATTATCCTTCCCCCTTAGAGTCCAGCTGAGTAGCATAATAGAAGCCCAGATTATGCTCCGTGTTTTTTTCTCCTTAAGTCCCTTCTCCAAGCAGAAGCAGGCTGACTGTTTAACGCAGTTCCCTCAGTGCAGCCTCTTGTGGAGTTGAAAATGACACAATAAGGATCCGACTGTTCCCAGACCTCCTCCCTCCCCTTCTTAGCTCAAGCACAGATTTAGCCAGAAAGCTGCTTTTTGCAGACAGAACAGACTGCAGCTGGTCTGCTCTCAATGTAGCAGTACTGGCCTCTTTTTATAACTTCTTTGCTTTAGGGTGGGGAATAGCTCTGGTAGAAACATGTAAGGGGGGGGGGGAACGGAATGGTGGCTTGTGTAGCTTGTCATCCGCTTCAGCAGAGACGTTTGCAGCAGTAGCAGCAAGTAATTAAGTCAGACTGCACCATTTTCTTCTCACCCTGTAAGAGGGTGATGGTGGCAGCAGCAGCGGCAGGGAGCTGTCCACCCCCATCTACCCACGGACCCACCCACTTCCAGCGGATGTGCAGAGGTGGGTTTATCTTGGCTTTCCTCTGAGAGGCATAGTCCATCTGGAGGAATCCCAATAGATCTTTTCATTGTGAAGAAACTCTTTTATATTGGATGGATTTTGTTTTCACCTGTCAGAGAAATTTCCAGATGCTTCATGCTTGCTGCAGGGAATTCTTTCTCTGCCACTGTGTGCGTATTCTGTGTTCATGCAAGGAGATCACAAGAGACTCTTAATTCAGGGTATCATGCTGAATTATGGATGCTGCAGAGGCTAGAGCACAGCTGTGACCTATCACAGACAGCTTGAGGAGGAGGAGGAGAGGAGAGGGTTGCCCAGTGAATATCTGGCTCCCAGCATTACCTCGGCAGTGTCCTTGTAAGATAAAAGAACCTTGGATATCTGGGTACAGGAACAGAGACCTCCAAGCTGATATCCCTTTTCCAAAATGGCTCATGCCGCTGCTTCTATCAAAAAAGTTCGGGAGGCAGAATTTGATGAAAAGGAGAAGGAGAAAGAAAAAGAGAGGAAAAGGCAGAGGAGAATATCTAGAGAAAATCGGAAGCGCAAGGTATGAGCAAACACCATTTCCCCATCATTTTCCTTTATTGTACTGCATAGTACAGGATACCTTCAGCAAGATAATAACAGCATTTTTGTTATTTCGTTCCAGAATTCGTTCTGCATGCCTTTGCTTTTCAAAAATTGTTCTATGCTTTTGGTAGTCTTGCTGCACTGAGATCAGCGCAGATGTGTAAATAAAGCTAGTGACACTAATACGTTGTTTTTTTCTTTATCTTCAAACCAAGCAAGTCTGGTTTGATCACTTTTAAGGCAGGTATTTCTTAGGCCTGACCTAAAATTGTTTACTGGCAGGCAGAAAGGGACTTCACGCTCCATTTAATCAGGTTAGGTTTTGAGGTTTGTGGCACTGTTTTTCCTCTTTCTTATTCTTTGCTTCAAATAGCATGCAGTTTCACATCAAACCCTGTAAACAAACTTAAGTTCTTCTGCTTGCAGTGATGACATAAATGTGCTATTAGGTTTTGATATTCTGGTAATAGCCACTCTTTGTATATTCCTAAATTTCTTAACCCATGCATGGAAAAATGATGTAGAGAGTACTTTTGTTTAAACTAAATTCAATTGAAAATAAAATTTGGCCTTATTCTTACTTACAGGTCAACCATTCTTGGATTATATCTTTCTGAAGCATTGTAATTCAACTGATTTTGAATTGTGATTAGCACAGGGAAACAATTGACAGTTGGTGTTTTTTTTTTAAGTAAACACACTCACAAATATCAGCCAAATACTAACAAGTTGTTCATTTTTCTGGTTAACAACAGTTTGCTGTATAACTATTTCATATATTGAATGGGAAAATAATAATTCTGAGCATATTCAGGAAATACTTCTGAAATTATATTGCTTAGAGACATTTCATGTAGAGAATGTATGTTATTGGGCCTAGAGATTTTAAAAATGTATAGTCACAGGTACCAATCGCACAAGTGTTTTTATTTCTGTATTTCACTAGTTAAGTAATGCAAACTGAATCTCTCCATAGGCTTGTTGAAATAGATATGAGCGTTTATTCCATCACATTCTGTTTATTTTGCACAAATGGTATAATTTCATATGGAAAAAGCAAATCTTTATATGTGAAACAACCATTAATATATAGGAATACCTGCCTATTTTAATTCTCCTTTATTAATACCTTATCTTTTGTACCAGTTGTTTGTATTCTATAACACTTCATAGCAAACTGCACATACATTCTATCATCTATACTATGCTTAAGGTCAAATGAATATGTCCAGTCATGCTTCATTTTAATTTACAGATCTTTTCACAAATTACTAGAATTACTCTTCCTGCTGTTCTTGTTTAGTATGTGCCTGGTCTGTTTATCATTTTCTTTTCCTGTCATTGTGAAATGAATTAATGTTAATGCTTTTTTCTTAAACTGCCAATTTATTATGTTGCTAAATACCTTTGTGGTACTTGAAGTGATATGTCCAACTCTTTAAAAGCTTTGTTTGCTGTATGTATTGAGTTGCAATAGAATTTTCTATAGCATAATGTAAGTATCATTTCAAGTACAGCCACAGCTTGATACTCCCAGACAGATTGTGTTCAGTATCCTAATTCTTCAAACAGAACGCTACAGAAATAATAATCCCTTGGTTGTGATTTTCTTTCAACCAACAGATATACTAAAACATATAACACATGAATAGAGCTCAAAAATGCATATAGGTTATGCTCAAGGATTGGATAGCTTGTGTTGATAAGATTATTGCACATCTCTGCTTTTTAAATTTAGTTTTAAATGCGATGCTAGGCTTTTAATTAAATTGGATATAATTAAATCAGTATCTTCTGACATTTCCTTTTTATACACTGCTCTACAGCCTTGATTAGAACCAGAGACACATAGGACTGGCCAAAAGTTACTAATATAGTGGCCACAGAAGATGGAAAGATCAGAATGTCCTGGTATAGGAATAGGCCAGTGTTGCTCAGAATATTCAAAGAAAATATTACAGTTATGTTTGTTTTGTTCCATTTCATATTCTGCCATCAGCTTCCCTACGCCTGTCTTTTACTGCAACAATACAGTATTACATAAATAGGTACCTTAGTTGTACAATACACTTGCTTTTTAATAGGGTGAATTTAGTTTAAATTTATTGGGGGGTTTTCCCTTGCAGTGGTATATATTAATGAAAGGACATGCATGATAATTGCCAGAATAGTACATATGGTGTATATATGGTTGAAAGTTGTAAAAGCTGTGGAAAACAGGAAGTGTCTTCGAATATTGGAATGAGAAATGGTCATTGTTTGATGGCTTCTTTTTTAACTTTGGAAAAAGATACAAGCTTCCTATATAGATATTTACACACATAAATTTGAGTTTAAGTCTGATAAGCTGGATGTGAGATACCATCATGCACAGAAAGAACAGTTTGGTGCAGAGGTCTTCAAACTTGGAAACTTTAAGACTTGTGGATTTCAATTCCCAGAATTCTCCAGCCAGCTATGCTGGCTGGAGAATTCTGGGAATTGAAGTCCACAAGTCTTAAAGTTGCCAAGTTTGGGGACCCCTGGTGTATCATTTTGTTCTGGCCACCGAAGAGTGAAGTCACATGTTTTCTCTGAGTGATTCATATAAACACAGGGGTTGTAACTCTTCCAAAAAGTTCATATTGGAGGAAGGAGGATGCAGGAAGTGCATATTGAGGGAGGGACATAGAAGAGGAAGAGATCTCAAATCCTAAAATTTATGCAGCAAATGAGCATGTATAGAAATATGTGGTTAGACTGACACAGGTATTGAATCCTATATGATCCCACTGCATGTCTGAACCTGATCATTATATTTGTAAACCATGATTTATCTCTTTGTACAATAGCAAACCCAACAAATCATGGCTTAGTACAAAAATTATAAGAAATTTTTATTTCTTATAAAATGTATAAAACAGAGAAGCTAAATAAGAATGTTAAATGATATATGATATGATTAATGAAATAATATTCACAATGTTGGGAGATGGATCAATTTCAGTGTTTCAATTTGGAACTCACTGGCCTATTTAAAAACTAAGATAGAGATAGGAAGGCTCTGGCTCTCCAGTTGAGCTTTGGTCAGCAGGATCAATAGTCATAAATATGCAAATATTCAGAAATGTGATTTCTGAAAACATTAGAAGGCTGCACGATTCCTACTGCTGGCATTATGGAATATATTTATTTATTCATTTAATTTATTAATTCTTTATGAATCAAACCAAAGTAGTAAAATAAACCAATATATTTATTAAAAGATTTCTGAGAACGATAATCAAGAAAAATCATAACGCAAACAATTTCCTCAGCTAGTGGAGGCTATTGCTGAGTTAATCAAGTCTTAGAGAGAAGCTGAATAAGAAGCCTTAAAAATTGTAAGTCAAGAAAAGAAGAAAAAGCTCAAAAAATGAATTGGAACATGGAATCCTGTGAAAAACAAGAAAGTACTGTACATTTGAATGTTTTCAATATGCTACATTACCTTTCCATTAGAAATTAGATAGAAGCCCATATTTTTCTCTGATATGGTAATTTTCTGTATGCATTCTAAAATGGAATAACCCAGATACGATTGTCTCACTTCAGTGACTTTTGAAGAAATTCAACACAACACAATTTCTCAACACAAAGGGCAAAATAGTATCATTCCCCATTTTAGACTTAGGATATGGATATGCCACTGTGTTCAGTATAATGGTTTGAGAGGTATAAAACTCCCCTGCACAGAAAACTCCAAGGGATAGCACAGTTGGGAGAGCTAAAAACAATTAAATAGCTATTTTTAGCACTACCTCAAAGCCATTCCTTTTATTCTGCCTAGTTAATTTTACTCTGTTTTAGTGAGAATGCTAGAAGAGACAAGGTAAATAGAAAGACAGAACAGATAGGAAGGAGAATCGTAGGTAGCAGGAGCTTCAGGAGTAAGGAAAATATGTTGATTTGAAATAACAAAAGGTTTTGCTACAGGTTTTTTTTTGTATCTGAAAGCTACCCATAATTTTGTATTAAAAACATCACAAAAGACTGTGGTGAGTGTAGAGCATTAGAATATTTCCCCCTTTTTGTGATATGATTATGGTTCAATAGTTCATGGCTCAAGGTTTTTCTTTTTCTTTGCTTCACAGTTCACACCAATACCTTTTAAAAATTATTTTCAGATCTATCCAAAAGCAGCCACACACAGACTGTTTGCCAAATGGAGGCATTCTCTGGATTCGCAGGGGTCTCCAACCTTGGCAACTTTAAGACTTGTGGACTTCAACTCCCAGAATTCCTCAGCCAGCAAAGCTGGCTGAGGAACTCTGGAAGTTGAAGTCCACAAGTCTTAAAGTTGCTAAGGTTGGAGACCCCTGCGTCTGGAGGACCCTTTCAGAGTGTTTACACATGAATTGCAAATCTCTAAATTTAGAGAATTTATTCCTTTGAATTCAAAGAGGGTGTGACATGGTCTCTTCACAACCTGGCGAGAAAAGCTGGAATTATTGTTTTTAAGCACTTGAGAATTTTACTATTTCATGTAGTTCCCATTATGTTGCCGGTCATGAACATCTTAAGATGTTTCATGTTAATAATGCACACACTGCTTAATTATTTAGTCTTTCTATTATGTTGTATAACAATTTTACGCTGCTTGACATTTCTGAACTTAACAGCAGATTGTTGGATTACCATGCAATGAAAATCACCAGGTAAACCTTTATGTTTCCCATAAAGTATATTTTCAGATCAATATTTAACTATGGTAAAGCTGGATTCTTTAAGTTGCTGGTGAAAAAGTTATAACAGAAAGAGTTCTTTGGGTCCACAATATATCTTTTAATATAGATTTATTCCAAACATACTATGTTTTAAGGTATATTTAAAGCACTTATCCAATAACTTTAAATAAATTGTGGAAAATTAACTTTTAACTTTGTTTTAAAAACAAATCTCACAGATAAATAACCTTTGGGAAGGCATTAAAACAGATACCAAATAGAAACATACAAAATGAAAGATTAAACCAAATCTAGTCCATGTCATAAGGCCATACTAACAATTATCAAAAAGTACTATGTATCAAAGGCCCAATCAAATCAAAAATTGCACATTAATACTAGGCCTTAATTATGCAGCTACATATTTAGTCTGTTCTCCCCCCCCTGTTTTGTTGTTATCTAGTGATCTTCTGAACTTTTATAGGCCTGATATGATTATCTTATGAAATACAGGAAACCATAAATAAAACAGTGGTATTATTTTTAATATTTCTGTACAGGCGTCTTCCCTCAAATATTGCCATCTAGCTGGGCCCAGGAAATACATTTTTCTATGGCAGCAGACTGACAGCACAATCAGGATTATGTTATTATAGCCAATATCAATAAAAGCAGTTTTAGCCTTCTTGTGGAGTTAATGTTATAATGTGGTGTACCTCCTGGGGCTGACACCCCCAACTTTTGGGAACCTTCAGATGGGTGCCTGAGAATTATATTTGGTGATGTACTGGAGAACATTAGTTGAGGTGGCCTACCTCAGATAACATGCTCCAATACATCACTAAATACAGTTAAAGACTTAAATTAATCTGACTTTAAATTAAATTCATCTGCATTTTAATGCATAGAATGTGTGACTATGTAAGTATTTTAAATGAATGAATAAAACGAATGAATGAAATTTTGCTAGAAACTGGTGAATTATGAAAATTGAACCCTGGCTTAATTGTTGAAATGGGATTGAAACAATGACAAACATCTACGCCAATGGAGACTACTATTCCCCTTTGTTTTCTTTGTTTAGAACACAACATCAATAAAACAGTGTTTTAAGTTACACATATTAAATTGTGCCTATATGGAACTAAAAAGTTTTCACAAATTGAGCAAAAGTATTGTGTAACTTTATATTTTATTCCAAGTTAGTCGAGTGGTTTAGAGCACTATGGTAAAACAGCTGTATTCACACATAGTTTGTTCCATCCATGTAAAAGTGAGGTACACATACAGTGTCATGTTGTAATAAAACTGTGTTAATTCTTAATTATCTTATTTCCTCAGTCATATTAATATATTTGGCTAGGCTAATTAATAATGTGTTTATTCTCACTATAACATTGTATTGGTATGACATGATTATTATGAGTCATTCTATGTAACATAAATACTGTATAAATAATCATACAAATAAACATTAGGATAGAGTGTTTTTATGTTTGAGTGCTGAATATAGAGACATATGTTTATGTCGGATAAAAGCTTGCTCTGTCTCTGGTACTAGCAAGAAGGGATTACTGTGATTAATGCACTGATGAATTCACATATAAGAACAGCCTTCTGGGGATTATTTTTAAAAGATGGCTAAAAATAAGCAGTTTTAATTGGTTGAGTACTTAATTATTAAACATTAATGGATAGTTTGGCTCTGATCATGGTCCACAAGATTGTTATTGCATCTTTATTGTCAAATCATCCACTAAGTTTATGGATATTATCTAAAAATGAAATGGATCAGTTTTCACTGAATATATGTCAACTATACCAAAGCTGATGGAAAATACTGCTCTTGCATTTTACTTTATCTATATGGATAAACTCATCAGTAGGATAAGAGCTCCAACCTTTTTCTATAAGAAATAATTTTGCTGCGAGAGGTTTGTAGAAGAGAGGAGAGATCAGTGGGATTTTGCACATATGGGTCAATGGAAAATATCTAATTATTGTTGGATTGCCTGCCATTGCTAAGTAAATGGTTGGTTTTAGAGAAGAATAGCAGTTTCATACATTTTAATGTTAATAAGCAATGAGCTTATTCTTAAATATAGTTAGATTGCTTCTGATAATTTTTTTTTAAATGACAGCAAATCCATACTGCTACTATATATACAGAGAAAGAGAGAGAGAGAGAGAGAGAGAGAGAGAGAGAGAGAGAGAGAGAGAGAGAGAAGTACAGCGTAAGATAGATATCTCTCCCCTCTTTTTTTTTTTTTTTGGTTCCTTGAAGTCAGTGTCGATTCCTGGAGACTGGCTGGGGAAGTCCCTAGAGTTAACTTGGGAAGATTTTAGAAATGGTTTTTCATTGTCTACTTCATAAGACTGCGAGAAAGTAACTGGCCTCTGATGACCCAACTGGCTTTAGGGTGTACACTCTCCAGAGACTAGAATGTATGGTCTATTGGTTTCTAGCCTGATACCCTAATCACTGCACCAAACTGGCTCATAGATATATCTATATGATATATCTTGTTCTATAAAGTGAAGAAGGAGCGAGGAAAGCAGAAATGGTGCTTGTTGGTACTAGTAATGGTTGTGGTTGATAGAGAAAATGGAAGCTTTCAGTGCCGCTAAAATTTGGTAATAGAATCTGGGCAAATGCTTGCAGGAAGGGGTACTTTTGGCAGGCTGAATGCAACCCATGATTATGAACCTACGTATTTGGCATGTGCTTAAAAATCAACAATAGAAAACTTTTCAGGCTTGAAAGGTTTTCAGCATAGGGAATAATTTTCTCATTGCTTTTCTTTGTACATGGGCAGCCAGTATTTTCACATCTCTTTTGTGTTTCTGTTAATATCATTGTCTTTTAAAAGGTTAGCATTGCTATCTTACAAAGTTAGAATTGCTATATCATGTAGGCAAAGCATTGTAAGATAGCATTGCTATCTTACAAAGTTAGAATTGCTATATCATGTAGGCAAAGCACTTTGAATATTTGTCATCCATTCTATAAATGCACAAATAGTGCTGTTACATCATTGGTAGCAGCACTGCTTTATATAGACTCTCTTGGATATATTTAGCAATATTAGTGAAATGCTAATATGTTTGGTCACTTCTGTTAACAATAATTAATAGTTCTCTGGTAGCAAAGACATCTATATTGTTTTAAAAGATACATTGATGTAAACAGTTAACCAAATGCCACACAAACAGACAAAAAATTGTATTTTAAGACAAAAATATATCCTTTTAGGACTTTGAAATGATTTCATGACTGTGTTATAAAATTGTGCTTTAATTGGTATATAGCTGTCTGTTCTATCAGGGTCTCAAGTAGTGTAATGCATCTACTTTTAATAAAGTGCTCTTTGAGGGTTTGTTTTTACGTCTTTCGTCTTTACTCAGTGTTGTGTGAGATCAATATGAATAGATTCCCAGATTAGAAAAACTGGAAGGCAAACAAATGTTCAAACAAGATAAATATTGTGAAGTGATAACGTACCTCAAAGTTTGTTAGAGAGAAGACCATTTCAGTAAAGAATATTTCAGCCTATGAATGAATCCCTGCAATCTGAATATATTATGTTTCTTTATAGTACATATTTTTAACTTTTTGACAAGAATAGGCCATTTCCTCTGTTCCCAAAACCTGGTTGACTGGCCAGCTCATATTCAATGCCTAGTTAATGCATTAGACAACCAATGACCCTTCTTTCAGTAGAAAAGGATTTGGAGGATATGTAAAGGAACAGAAACATATACAGATAGTCCTCAAGTTAGGACCATAATTAAGCCTGGAAATTCAGTCATAAATCATGCTGGTCATTAAGTGGGTCATCATATTTCTAGCAAAAATGACATAAATTGTGGTCATCTGACTGCAGATAGCTATAAATGCAGGCTGGCTGCCAACAGTCCAAAATATAATCACATGACCATAGTGAGGGGAGTTATCAGAATTTCAGTTCTGGGTCATATGTACCTTTTTTGGGGTCTGTCATAACTTTGAAAAGTTGCCAAGTGACCAGTCGTAAGTCAAGGATTAACTGGAGAACATTTCTTTGTAGAGTTTGAGCAGCATACAGTTATGTATAATTGAAACAACATAGGGACTTAGTTTCAAGTTTTGTGTTAGGCATCCTGACTACTACTATTTGTGAAAAAGGATGTACAAATTCAGTAAATAAACGGAAATAAAGCAATGGTAAAGCATAAAGCATCTTCTAATGATGTTTTTAGAACCCCTAACAAATGTTAGTTTTAAAAACCGAATGTAGAACTGGAATGAAGAATATATTAGTTCGCAAAGGGTACAGAGTTTACAAATCCTAGGACCAAATCATTCATGGCACAACCAAACCAGTTAGGTCAAAGATATCCTGCCCTTTTTCATGAATGGCTTTTAGGGTATTTTGAAAAAAGTTCAAGAAACTTCAACAGTGAAAGAAACTTCTGACTGTTTTGCATTGTTTGTGTTTTCATTGAATAATGAATTGATATACAACCTAGATTTCTATAACAATTGGCCTGTTCTTATTCCTTAGCTTCCACTGGATATGATATAACAGATCCACAACAGCTGTATTAATAACACAATCCTGGAAAATGTCCACCTTCTATAAAGACTTTGAAACTTTAAATCCTTAATTAGGACTTCAAGGTTGGAATGCTGTTTACTCTCTTAATCAGGCCAACAAATGGAATTATTTGCTTTATGAAGTATTGTCTTTGATAACTTTGAAACATTTTAACAACACTGAACTTGGAAAAATATGTATCCCTTTGTTTTGGATATCTATTTGGGTGCAAATAATGTGTATTACAGATACTACTAAGTATCCTATCTTTCTATTTTTCCCTGGTTTATAAGGATATTTATTTACATCTATATATTTATATACTGCAAAAAAAAGTTTTTTAAAAAAACTCAGCAATACCAAAAAACTTCTAATACCATAAATTGCTTAGGCAATTGCCTGTGTAAAACATGTTTCTCTTTAAATTTAAGATTATATAATAATGAGAATGGTTGGAGTTTGCTAAATACTTCGATTATCTAGCCCAGAGGTAGGTAAAGTTGGCTCTTCTATGACTCGTGGACTTCAACTCCCAGAATTCCTAAGCTAGCATGATTGGCTCAGAAATTCTGGAAGTTGAAGTCCATGAGTCATAGAAGAGCCAACTTTGCCTACCCCTGATCTAGCCAAAAGTGTCTGAATATCTACTTATTAATGTTTTAAATATAGATAAATTGAATTTGTGGAATTGTAGCAAAAAATCTTGAGATTAAAATGATATTCTAAATTGTCATAATATTACTAGTTGCCATAAATTGGATTTGAGAAATCAGAATTGCATAAACAGAAAATTAACTTGTTATATTTATAACATACATTCTACAAGATTTTGGGTTTGCCAAATACTATATCCAGAGATACATAAAATATAGGTAAAATATAGTCTATACAAAGATTGCCCTCTGCCAAATAACTGGAGTTGGATTTTGAGGAGTAAATTTAAATATAGGTTGCAGGAGGTTATTATGAGGCAGTTTCATCCATGTTTAGAAGTTGCATATATACCTACTGATATCTCAGAGGTTTTAAAGAATGAGCAGAACTTGTCATTCCTGAAGATAATTCTTTATTTTCCTTTATCCCCTCTGTTCAGGCACTTCTTCCCACTTCAAACACGGCAAACTTTTTTTTTTAGTAGGAAGAAAAGACAGGGGCGGCTTGCTTGCTTACTGGTGCCGGTGCGCTGTGCGCGCATCTCCACGTTTTGGGCGCGTGTGCCCCCTTGTGTGATTTTGCTTCTAGGCATGCGCAGAAGCAAAATCTCGCTGAAATCTCGCAAGGGGATGCGCGCGCGAGAGAGATTCCGGTGAGATTTTGCTTCCGCGCATGCGCAGAAGCAAAATCGCCCAAAAATTCACTGAAAAAGATTGCGATGCGCGTGATGGACCGGCGGAGAGGGCTCCGGAGCTACACGCTGGACAGCTCCGGCAGGAACCCACCTCTGGTAGAAGAGTACAGTGGGTGTAATAGACATGGAGAAAGAAATGAAGTAATGCCTTGGGTGTGGGAGCCAATATTGCAAGTATGAATGAGCATAAACAATTCTGGAGGATCCAATGTGGGTCACTCATCAGAATCAGAGGTTTAATCTTCTTAGTTGCCAGAGCCCATCCTGAGGCTCCAGCATGAGTCCGAAAGCTCAGCAGACTAAACCTCTGGTTCGGGTGACCGACCCACATTGAATCCTGCAACATTATCCTGAGACATGTATATTGGCCTTCGTTAAATAAATAATGTTAGTGTTTTGGTCATTGAATTAGAATAGAATAGAATAAAATAGAATAACAGAGTTGGAAGGGACCTTGGAGGTCTTCTAGTCCAACCCCCTGCTTAGGCAGGAAACCCTACACCACTTCAGACAAATGGTTCTCCAATATCTTTTTAAAAACTTCCAGTGTTGGAGCATTCACAACTTCTGGAGGCAAGCTGTTCCACTAATTAATTGTTCTAACTGTCAGGAAATTTCTTCTTAGTTCTAAGTTGCTTCTCTCCTTGATTAGTTTCCACCCATTGCTTCTTGTTCTACCCTCAGGTGCTTTGGAGAATAGTTTGACTCCCTCTTCTTTGTGGCAACCCCTGAGATATTGGAACACTGCTATCAGGTCTCCACTCTTTCTAGAGTCTCAACATCTTTTTTGCATCGTGGCGACCAAAACTGAACGCAGTATTCCAAGTGTGGCCTTAATTAGTTTAAAATTAAAATTAGTTAATGGGTGCAATTCTAAGTGCTGATCTTAGCTTCTCCATAATTGCACCTACCAGTCCATCTCTTCCAGCGGAGGGTTCCGGTTATTTTCGCTACCAGTGCGCATCGCGAGCATACGCAGAAGTGAACTTGCGTTCCATCAGGCGATTTCACTTCTGCGCATGCTTAGGACAACCTTACAAGTCGAAACACAGCTGAGGAGCTTCTCAGCTGTGCTTCGGAGGAAGAATAAAGGTCCGTATTGAAACAAGGGTGGGTGGGAGGGCTTTTTCCCGACAGCTCAGGACGTGGAGAAGCGCTAGAAAATGATGTCATCGCCAGGCTCCTACCAGAGCTGTGCTCCACACAGCACTGGTAGGAACCCACCACTGATCTCTTCCTATAAGATTCTGCTTATGTTATACATTCTTTCCAAAAAGGAATACCGAGTGTTACTGCACTATGTGAAATAAAGCTGATGACAGTCTGAAGGTGGATTTGACGGCTCCTTGCACTTTGTGGACTCTGGGTTCAGTAGCCTTTCAAAAGATTTTTGCCTCAACAATTTCAGTTGCTAATTGTCGTGGTCTGCCTTTTTAATAAGTTTTTTTAAAATTACATTTAGTTTCCTTTTCAGTTTGTTTGTCTCATTAAAAATGATGCAGTCGTTATTGTAAGTATCTAGAGTTTTTCAAGTAGGTGGTATAGATTATTTAGATCATTTAGAAGCATCAGTATGCTTCTAAAATGGTGTCAAAATTAAAACTATAAATTCCAATTACATTCATTATGCTGAGATTATATGCTGGATAGTTCCTAAATATGCTATATATTTGTTTATGAGACTGTTATATTGCCCCAGTTGCATTTGACTCTAACTGGCTCTTTGGAGATTAAGTACATATTTCTAAATCAATAATTACACGTCTAACAAGATTTTAGTTGCTTATTTTTAATGCATGCAATAAAATTATAAGACAGCACTGTTCTTTCTGAGAAGTCTTGATGGCATTCTGTGTCACGTTTCCTTGAAAATTGGAGGAAATAGCCCCAGCTTTCTTAAAGATACAGTACAGATATGAAAACATGGATTGATTGAGAAAATGCAACACCCCATGTGAGTGTTCCACAGCTCTGCTTTGAGTTGACTGGCCAAAAAAGAGATACTACTCTCCCTCCTTCCCCCTCCTCCTCCCTCCCTCCCTCCCCCTCCTTCCTCCCCTCTTTCCACTTGATCTTAGCTGAAAGGTCAAAAAGCAAGAAGCTAAGAGATCTTTCTTCTTTATGTGTTTGAGAAGAAGCAGGGAAATGATGCCTTAAAACTCTTACAGATTATATATAGACCCAGTCTGTTCCAAGAAAGTCATCATATCACCAATTACACCTTCCCAATTTAAGGCAAGAAAAGGTGTTCTCAAGACCAAATACTGTCCATCCCTACATTAGTAGAAACAACAATTATACATTGAAGGTCTTAGTATATATCCCTTTGCTTGATATTCCAGATATTCCAGTGTATGGTACTTGTCAAAAAAATGGCTTCTTTACCTTAAGCCTAGTCAAAGTATTTAAACTGTCTTGTCCAGCTAGGATCCCTTATCAGGATAGGGTTGCATGGGATAGGGAGATCACAACGCTGCAGACTCTTCTGGGGGTGCAGATAACTAACAATCGTAATTGGTGTCTCCACACGTCATCCTTAGTGAAGAATACAAACCAGTGTCTGCATTTCCTGCGTCGGGTGAGGAGAACACATCTTTCTCCCTTCTGTCCTGGCCACTTGAGGCACAATTGAGAGCTTTTTAACAAACTGCATCACTGTTTGGTTTGATGGCAGCAGTGCCTCAGATAGAAAGTCTATACAGAGAGTTGTAAGGACAGCCAAGAATATTATAGGAAGCCCGCTTCACATTATTCAGGATACTGCTTATAAGCGCTATGTGCTTAGAGCTCAAATTGTTAGAGACCCCACACACCCACTTTACGGTCTGTTTCTGTTGCTCCCCTCTGTGAGGAGGTTTCGAAGTATTTCTATCAGGGCTACCAGATTCTGTAACAGCTTTGTTCCCTATGCCATCCATCTAGTAAACTCACAAGATTCATTTCTTTTTCTCACCATATACATGTATACATCCGAACTAGACTGTGTTGTTTCTCTGTGTATATATGTGGGTATATGCATAGTTTTGTATTTATTTATTTTGTCATGTTTATGTATATTGGAGATGGTGACCCTTTGAGAGCTGTATGCAACAAAACTTCATTTTAATGTATGCCGATTAGTGTACATTCAAAGTGACAATAACGTTTTTCTAAGTCTAAGTCTAAACTTTCAGCAGATCTCGATGAGATCTTCCTTCATGGTGTTCTTCTAGAGATGTTTCAAATTTGGGTGAAGATAGACTTCTTATTGGTTTTATTCACTAGATTAAATGGGGTTCTCCCATTTGGGGAGATGGAAGAAAGTAGTTGACTATATAAAATTTCAGCATCCCTCACCTTCATATAGTAGTTATGATTAGGACTGTTCCCCAAAACACATTTATATTATCATAAATCAGATAGATAGTTTCATGTTACATTTTTGAGTTATTGTGTAATTTAATTTTTAGAAACTACTCAAATGCCATAGTCTTGCAAATTGTGAAAAAGAATTCTGTATGACTCATAAATGCTATGAGAGAGGGGGGAAAACCCACAGCATGAAAGAATATGCTATAATTGCATGAAATGTCACTTTTTAAAAGGGTCTCCATATAGTTTGGTATTGCTGGTATGATAAATTCCTAATAGTTATCATTTTACAGTAAAAGGTTTTTGGCCCCTCCTCTTAGAAACGAGCGGCATTAATGTAATGCTGTAAGCAAGCATTGATGTATAATGTAGTAGAGAGAAAAAAAACCAAAACATTCAAAGGCATGCAGCTGAGTAATTCAATAACCTCCGTATGTGAAGGCATTTCACACAGTAGGGCCTTAACTCAGAACTAGTCAGGCTGCCTCCCTCCCCATTCAATTTACATGCATAGCTGGGCCAGTAGGTGTAAAAATAGACAGGCAGAGCCTGAATTGGAATTGGTCACTGAATGCTGGCTATAGTTGTTAAAGTTTCTTTTTAACCTAGGCCAGTAGAGAGAGACCTCTGCCAAAGAAAACTCAGGAGAGCAAATAAATAGAAGTTACAAACATCATTCTTGATTTTCAAAACTCATCTGCCCTTTTGGAATATTCCATACTCTGCGAGGTCAAACCCACTACAGGAGTTAACAGAAGGATATGGGCAATGCACCCATATGCCAAGCTTGCGGCACAGACAAGGGTGTAAGAGTGCAAGGGAATGTGCAAGATGCAGATAAAATTCCAGACTATTACGGATGCAATAATGGAGTGAATAAAGATCCTGAGGGATTGGTAAGTCTAAAGAGAATACACAGCAGAGAGAACAAGGAACTTGTTATAGAAAGATAATGTGGAAATACTTAATGTTGCCATTTGGAATTAGTTAATAGCTGCTGAAATATAGGATGGTTGTGTTTTAAGATGCTGTGGGTTAGGCAATCTGGGATTGAACAAAATAGCTCACAGAATGTTTTGGTGTGTATATAAAATCTGTGTGTATAAAGTGTGGTTGAAATGTAAGATGGCATTTCACACTTATTTTAACATAATTGGGAATGTAAAATAAATAAATTGCTTTTGATAGAATGCAGTATGATATAAATATATTTTCTTGTTTTAGATGATTAAAGCAAACTTTGCTTTTATAAGTCAACATTATCAATGTTTATAGTTACTACGAGCAAGACAGACTGATGACTTTGTTCTGTACAGTTAACAGATAATGTTATAGATTTTGTTTGGAATTAGGTCTCAGTAAATTAAGTTAGATTTAATTTAAAACAACATTCTGCTTGAGGCTACAAACTTTGTAACTCTAGCAGAGAGAAACATGAATATGAATCTACTCTGAGAGTGAATAGCTTTGCTGCATGTTACAATAATCACTTTATTCTTGTTCTTTTAAAACTGAACTAGAATTTAATTGGAATGTTTTTATCTGCAGTTAGAAACTTTGCATTAAATTTTCACATGGTATGTTTGTATCTTCATTGTTGAAATTTCACTTCTCTCCTGCTTGTTTCTTTGCAGACAGTTGTTCTTAAGTATAATTTACCTCAATTAGTAAATCTTAATTTCCTAGGAGGCATTCAATTTTTATCATAATAAAAATAGCTCGACTATTTATCTGGAGGATTTTTTGTAGACATATGAAGACAGAGAAAACAAAACACATGATTTTTACAGATTAGTTAAAAAAAAATCCAAACACCATCTGTAACAGATGAGCTTTGAGCTTTCTTTAATCCAAAGGTTAACATGAAGCATGGTTCACCGAATCAGAGATATCTTATGAATTTTAAAAGTATCAATATTTTAAAAAACAATTAGTATTGCATGATTTCATAATTCCTAGTAATTTCACAAAAGTGAACAACGAACGAATGTATACTGTAATTACTAATTTATAGATATGCACTCCTGAAGACTGGACATTCTTTTATTTTAAATAAAGCAAATTATACTGTTATTTTTATATTATTGTTTTGATAGGTATAATAGTAGCATTAAATCTGGAATATCTATACTATACTCAACCTTACAAAATCAGTTTCTCATAGGGTCTGGTGCAATTCAGAGATTAATCCATGTTATATTTAGGGGACATATAATTAACATAAGCTAATACAATGTCTTTTGGAGGCCAAGAACTACATAGTTAGTATATATATATGTGTCAGCCTGCCATATGGTATATTATAACTCCTCAAGTGCTTTTGTGCATTTGTTCAGCATCACTATTATCTGTTTGCCATTGAAATTCCATCCCATGTTTGACATGTCAAAAATATGCTACTGCAGAGTCCTTGGTGCTCTCTGAATTTGATTGTTTTTAGACATTTTGTTAGCAACTCAGTAACACCTTTAGTAGTGGGAGTGGGTTTTAGTGCCTTTTTATATACAGTATGCTACTGTGCTGCAGAAACAAAGATGTTATTGATGAAGTCATTAGTAGCAAAATATATAAAGATGAATTGAAGATGTTGCCTGTGCAATTGCATATATAAATGGTTGGACTGTTTACATTATCTACATAGGAGGTGCATATATTATTTAAATGCAGAAGATTCTTCAATATCTCAAATTTTTTGTGTACAAGAAAGATGAACATTAGCAAAATCAATTTTCCTTGAATGGATTGATTCTTGTTCTATTACAGGCCAGTTTATTGTTTAGAATCAAGTTATGAAATCATAGGATTATTCTAATCCTTTAGTTTAAAGGCAGATGGAAATAGTTGATTTAAAATGAATAAACATCAACCTTTGAACCAGTTCCACAGGAACTTCATCCTATGTTTAAAAACATAAAGCTTCATGATTGACAGTCAGTTTCTACTTTATAAACACATAGAATAGCCATCCTAATATATGGTATCTTTCTGTTTTCAAGAACATCCTTTGTAAATTTGACATGAGACAATGCAAATTTAGTTAACTTGAATAGCTTATTTATGTCTGATTTATATAAAGCACTTCTTGTCAAGAAAGTATCCAAATGACATAATTAGTTTGTGTATAGTACCTTTAATTCTGATATAGAATAGCACCAAGTGAACTCTTCGGAGATTTTTTAAAATATATAAACATTTATATATAAACATTTTAATATTTCTATATAAATCCTGCTGCTTTACAACTTCTATTCCATTGGACTTATTGCCACCCTATGGAGAAACACATAATTCTGCAGTTTCATATTGAAAACATATGAAATCTTAAAAGTTTTGCTAAAACCTTAGCTATTAGGAAGGTCAGTGTTTGGTTTTTCAATCACTATGATTTTTTTAATTAGCACTGATTGTAGCTTTCCTGAAAAAAGATCTTGAAATCACATTGACCCTTAAATTCAGCAGAAAAATATGATGAATAAAGTAAACAATGAAAACTTTCTGCTTAATTCCCCCATTGCCTTATCTTTTTTTTAAAAAAAAAATCCTTTATTATAAATTGTTAAAGTTATGGCCACGTTTCTCTATAATATATCCCTGCAGTTGCTATGATGTAGGAACATAGTTCTTCATCTTAGTCACATATTTTCACAGTAGGTGAATGTCAAACTGCAGCAATAATTAGGCACATCCATATCCAATTTGATTAAAATCTTGATCTTCTCCTACTGAAATATGTCTTTATAATCTTGCTTTCATTTTTCCAATGCTGCAGAGAATATCTAATAATTAGAAGGTAGTTTCATGCTTTCCTGATCACTTCATGTTTATTTCTATTCCTTCCTCCAGTTTCCTGCCAAATGCAATCCCCACCACATTTTTTGAATTCTGAACAGCTACTCAGCTGACAGCTGAATGCTGCCCAGCCAACTTGGCTTCACAATCATGGTCCCTTCAGGTTTTGCCTTTCAACCGGAAAGCACAATTTCAGTGGATGCCATACCTTTGTTTGTTTGTTTGTTTGTTTGTTGCCTTTTGCAGCTCAAACATTTCATGATAACCACAAGTACCCTAAAGTAAGCCTTTCTCTTCTTTTTACCACTGCAATTTTACTATCTTCTCTGATACTATTTATTAGATGCAAAAATGTCACGATGTGAATATTGTCAGTTTGTGCATCTCTATGTTTTCTACTGTTCTCTTGTATTTATGGTCAAGCAGACGTATGATATATTCTATTACGCATGCCTGCATTCCTGAGGTTTCCTCCTCTCTTTCTCTTCGCCATTTCTACCGAAGGTAGAACTGACTTTTTCATTAGCCGATAAGATGTAGCCTTAATAAGGATTCTTTTTATTACTTTTCTACTGAAATAAATATTTTGTTAATTAGATTTGAATCTCGGGTTTTATTTTCTAAGTAAGTATGTTTTCAAAAGGGAAGCAACGATCCATCAACCTCCGGAGTGATCTCTCCGCTAACAAAAAAGCTCTTGTAGTTTAATGGGATTCGACAGTACTGATTGAGACATAAAATTACTGTATTTTAAAAGTCTACTAAAAGTAAGTTAATGTCTTGTACAAAAGTACATTATTGTACTTTTTACCAAGAAAAAAAATACCTTTTGGCTTGAAAAGTAATATAATTTGAACAACAAATTTTAAAAATCATATTAAATATGTTATTTAACCTTTTCTTGGTGATTTTAAATAATGTGATTCTGCAGAGAACAAAATTAGCATCACTTGTTAAAAATCAAAGCTAATTAGCATTTGAATTTGTTTTCAAAGTGACACCTTAATAACTCCAAAGTATTACCTTATGGTATCCTTTGACTGAAAGCAATCCATAGTCTTGATTCAGAATATGATTGCTAAGTATTTTTTATTATCATGTTATGCATTCTGGCTACAAGTGAACTGACTATTTGGTAATATAATATGCATCCTGAACATACAGACTGAAAACTAATTTGAGTTAGATGCAAGGCTGCATGTCCACTGCCAAATCCAAAGGGCAACCTAAGGCATTCCAAAGATCCTTCAGGGTTGCCTGACCTCAATGGCAGGCACACACCAAGAGATAAACATGTTAAGGTGGATTAAGGACAGTTTTCATGTTCAACTACAGACCTCATTGGTGAATTAATGCCACAAGGAAGGAAGCTAATATAAGCTGTTCAGATTGAATGTAGCACAAAAATACCATATTTTTCGGAGTATAAGACGCACAGGAGTATAAGATGCACCTTAGTTTTTGGGGAGGAAAATAGGGGAAAAAAATCTGCCTACCAGGTATTCATCTGGCTAGCGTCCTTAGTCTGTTCAGTTTCAGCACATTATTTTATCCCCTGGTTAGGGCTTAAAAAAACATTATTCGGAGCAAGTAGGAATGAAAAAAAGCCTGCAAAGACTTAGGGCTGGAAAAAATCTCCTTTGGATAGAGAAAAAGCCTGCAAGCTAGTAAGAGCCGGGAAGATCGTTAGCACCTCGTTAGGGCTGGAAAAACATTCTTCAACCTCTTTTAGGGGGGAAAAGGTGCGTCTTATACTCTGAAAAATACGGTACATTATTAGATTCTTTATCGGTATTAGAAATATATAGAATATTAGAAGTATTTAATATATTAGAAATATATATATATATAAGTATAGAAATGAAAATATTAATAGCCATTACCAAAAGGAATCAATAACAGCTTATTTTGGTTGTTAGTTAACTTAAAGTCAACTCTCTAGTTCTAGCTCTGTTTCTGCCTGTCTGTCTGTCTCTCTCTTTCTTTGCCCCTCTGCCTCTCTGCCTCCGTCTCCTCCTCTGCCTCCTTTGTCTTCTGTGTCATCTAACAAAAGTTCTTTGAAAGGGTCAAAAAGTATGTGTGTGTATATGGATTCTTTACTGGTTTGTTCGAATTAATCTTGCCTTCTACAGAACCAATGAGAACTCAGAAAATAGGAAGAAAGGCAAAGAGCTGTGGCCTTTCTTGCTATGCATATTTGTCCCACTTTTTCAGTTTTAGATTTTAGAGAAGTAGACATACAGTTATTATTAGCTGTAATATATACCTAGAATGGAGGCAATAAACTATTATTAGCACTCAATGTTTTGACACTCTTTCAGTAGTATTGGGTTAGGTTTTTTTGATGTAAGTTAACGACTTGTTCCATAAGTAGGGGACATGTGTTAAACATGAAGTGAATAGAGTGAAATACAAATGTGTTAAAATAATACGGGAAAAATCGGATGAGAATTGCTAGTGATAATGTATGAGTTTTGTATGGAGAACATACTATTTTGTCAAAGAATGTAATTAAAACAAATGATACAAATGTTAGTGTCCAAGGAAATAAAGATGAAATAAAATCATTAATTTTATTAGAATGTTGAAAGTTTAATTTATTCAGTTTAGGCAATGACCAACTCTAGATTGACACTGGACAGCTTAAAATAAAACTAAACAAGCTAGGAGATACAATGTAAATAGAATGATAAAAAAAGAATAAAGATGGCAAATTTGGCCAACAACACACACACACACCTGCAAATATATCCAACAAGGGCCACTCTAATCTGAGACTTAGGAGAATACATGGGTCTTTATGGAATGCCATCAGGGTGTGGAGCCGTATGGATCTCAGCAGGTGCCACAAGAGAAAAGCATGCTTTATGTCCTCATAGATCCGTGGTGGCGAACCTATGGCACGCGTGCCACAGGTGGCACGCGGAGCCATTTCGCCTGGCACGCCACGGGTCCGTCACTCTACTTCCGGGTTTCTGGCGCGCATGCGCAGAGCTACCCGAAACCCGAAACCGAACTTCGGCTGCTTGCAAAGCTCAAGCGAATCTTTCCCTTCTCCCTTCAGCTGCCGCTGCTGCCGCTCTTCTGGGGTGGTGGGGAAGGAGAGAGCCTGCTGCCGGCAGGAGAAAAGCGGCTCCAAGCGAGGAGGAGCCCCGGCAAGACCGCATGTTTGGAGGTTCTCCAGACGGCACAGGTAGCCCACCATCCCCACCCGGAGCGCGAGGCTGACAGCAGGAGGAGGAGGGGGCGGTTGCGCAGGCTGGGCGGCTCGCGGAACCGCCCCTTCCTCCTGCTGCTGCCAGCCTCGCAATCCTGCTCCTGCCCGGAGTGCGAGGCTGGCAACAGGAGGAGGAGGGGGCGGTTGTGCAGGCTGGGCGGCTCGCGGAACCGCCCCTTCCTCCTGCTGCTGCCAGCCTCACGCTCCTGCCCGGAGTGCGAGGTTGGCAACAGGAGGAGGAGGGGGCGGTTGCGCAGGCTGGGCGGCTCGCGGAACCGCCCCTTCCTCCTGCTGCTGCCAGCCTCACGCTCCTGCCCGGAGTGCGAGGCTGGCAACAGGAGGAGGAGGGGGCGGTTGCGCAGGCTGGGCGGCTTGCGGAACCGCCCCCTCCTCCTGCTGCTGCCAGCCTCGCAATCCTGCTCCTGCCCGGAGTGCGAGGCTGGCAACAGGAGGAGGAGGGGGCGGTTGCGCAGGCTGGGCGGCTTGCGGAACCGCTCCTTCCTCCTGCTGCTGCCAGCCTCGCAATCCTGCTGCTGCCCGGAGTGCGAGGCTGGCAACAGGAGGAGGAGGGGGCGGTTGCGCAGGCTGGGCGGCTTGCGGAACCGCCCCCTCCTCCTGCTGCTGCCAGCCTCGCAATCCTGCTCCTGCCCGGAGTGCGAGGCTGGCAACAGGAGGAGGAGGGGGCGGTTGCGCAGGCTGGGCGGCTTGCGGAACCGCCCCCTCCTCCTGCTGCTGCCAGCCACGCAATCCTGCTCCTGCCCGGAGTGCGAGGCTGACAGCAGGAGGAGGAGGGGGCGGTTGCGCAGGCTGGGCGGCTCGCGGAACCGCCCCCTCCTCCTGCTGCTGCCAGCCTCATGCTCCTGCCTGGAGTGCGAGGCTGGCAACAGGAGGAGGAGAGGGCGGTTGCGCGTGCGCAGTAGATGTGCGCATGCGCAGTGCGGGCGCGTGCATGTGGGTGCGCATGCGCAGGGGGGGCACGCATTGCATTTTGGGTAGTGGCACGCGGGAGCGCTGGTGGGTGTGCGCGCGTATTTTTGGCACGCGAGCCGAAAAAGGTTCGCCACCACTGTCATAGATGATACAAAGGGACCTGGAGCATACCAATCCTGTCAGCTCTTACTGAGTGGACATCATGGGAGATAGGTATTCTGTCAAATAACCAGGACTTACATCATAAAGAAATTTATAGGTAATTACCAGCACCTTGAACTGAATCTGGAAGCATACTGGTCATCAATGCAGCTCAAGAAACAGGGATGTAATATGGATATATTGAAGCGTGCCTATCACTGCCCATGCCACTGCATTCTGGACCAGGGGAAATTTTCAAGTGGTTTAAAGGAGCTCCGTTTAGAATACATTGCAAAGTCAAGCTGTAAGGTGACTATGGCAAGAGTGAGTGTCCAAAGGGCTTCCCAATCCAGAAATGAATTTTACTTTACTTTATTTTTCATCTATAAGTTGAGCAAGAGGGAAGAGTGTGAACTCTATAGCACCTCATAAAGGAGGTGCCAAAACTTACTGCAAAGTAAGGAAGGAAACAAATTACCATAAATTGGTGCAACCAAAACCCAAAATCCTTGGAGTTGAACGACAACAATATTGTGATTGACAGTGTCAAAAGCCTGAGAGATCAAGGAACACAAGGATCTGTATCTTGGCTCTGCCATACGTCCATCTACAAGTATGACCAAGGCTGTCTCTGTATTATATCCTGGCCTGAAGCCCAACTAAAATGTGTTTAGATAATTTGCTTTCTTTTAGAACAACAATACAACTATCTTTTCAATAACCATATCTTTTTAGGGAAGAGGCCATCACCACAACATGGACCCAAGTACAAGTCATGTCTCTGGCCACTTTAAAGGATCCTGAGTCAAAAAAATGAGGATGGGGGAGGGGGTAAACAGTGCAGAAAATTCTGTCTATTTCCTCAAGAAACTAGATCAGGGGTCTGCAACCCGCGGCTCTGGAGCCGCATGTGGCTCTTTCATCCCTATGCTGCGGCTCCCTATCACTCAAAACATGCATCACAACCGCCAATGTGCGACACCCGCCGGCACGTGATTTATTGAGCTTTTCGATCCATCTTTTTTTTTTCAGAGTTCAAAATGTTTTGGTTGCATGTGGAAATAAAAATGTGTTTTCTATGTAGCAGGTCATTGATTTCCTAAATGCAACACACTATAGTTTTTTTATACATAGCATAAAGGTAAAAAATGATATATGCAATATACTCTTTTAACTAAGGTGACCAGACGTCCCGCTTTTGGCGGGACAGACACGCTTTTCAAGCGTGTGTCCCGCGTCCCGCATTCTTTTCAAAAAGTCCCGCTTTTTTGAAAAGAATGCCGAAACAGCGGGACGTCTAGTCACCTTAAAAGGGGAAGCAAAAGAGAGGTACCGGAAGCAAGTCGGGCAAAGCGGAATTTCAGCGAGGCGGCTGCCTGCTGGGGAGAGGGGGAAGGGGGGCTGCTCCTCCTCTCCTTCCCCCGCCCCATCCCTAGCCCCGCCCTTGGAGGTGCCGCTGCTGTTGGGATGCGGGTGGAGGGGTGAGGGACGAGGAGCCGTCGCCGGTTTGAGCTCACGAGCGGCCCCTCCGGCGGCGCAAACAGCCCTTCCTCGTCCCCCTCCCCTTCCTTCCCCCCGTCGCCTCGCTGCCGCCATTGCCCTGGGGCCGGGCGGGCGACCGGGAGACCGGGGCGCTTGGATGCCTGGAGCTCACGACAGGTAAGCTGCCGGCTGCCTCCTTTCCCCGTCTCCCGCCTCCCGTTCGTTGCTTTCCAGCCCGGCCGAAGGGGAGGCGGGAGGCCTTTCCTCGCCTCCCGCCTCCCCTTCGGGAGCCGGCAGCCCTTCGGGAGCCCGCCTCCCCTTCGGGAGGCCTTTCCTCGCCTCCCGCCTCCCCTTCGGCCGGGCTGGCAAGCAACGAACGGGAGGCGGGAGACGGGGAAAGGAGGCAGCCGGCAGCTTACCTGTCGCGAGCTCCAGGCATCCAAGCGCCCTCCCGCCTCCCCCCCCACCTGGACGCCGACATTTGCTGTTTTGCCCTCTGCGCATGCGCAGCGTTCTGCGCATGCGCAGAGGGCAAAACAAATGGCGGCGCCCAGGCGGGCCCGCCCCCCCCGTCCCGCTTAAAAAAAAATCTGGTCACTTTACTTTTAACTTTTGTATGTTTTTAATCATTGTATTTTATATTATTTTATATTGCTGTAATGGATCTGAATATGTTGTGAGCCGCCCAGAGTTCCTAGGGAGTTGGGCGGCATACAAATCCATTAAATTAAATTAAATTAAATTATTAAATTAAATTAAATTAAATTAAATTAAATTAAATTAAATTAAATTAAATTAAATTAAATTAAATTAATTAAATTATCTTCATTTTAGATGTCAAAAGGATTTTGTGGCTCCCGGTGTTTTCTTTTCTGTGGGAAACGGGTCCAAATGGCTCTTTGAGTGTTTAAGGTTGCCGACCCCTGGACTAGATCCTATCTGAGATCACAGCCAAAGAGTGAGGCCTAGTCAGGGTAGCTAGACATGCCAATCAGAATCTAACCTTCTCATGGGATTGAATTACTTTATTCACTATTTAGCCAGAATAACCCTTTTAGTAGTCCTGAAGAAGATCCTATGGCCTCTCTTGGCCACTAAACAGCTATAAGGGTGGAGAAATATTAACATTTTTCTACATTAATCATCATGAGATAATCTCTGATGGGGCTGTTACTGGTGTTCTGTCATATTCACTTTGAGTCCTCCTCCAATAGCATTTTATGTGTCTTTTCTGGCATCTCTTAGAAAATCTCAGTAAAATAAGACCTAGGAAGTAAAATGTACCTGGAAAAGTATTTAGCAGATTCACAGTGTAGGCAAGATAACAATGTGTAAAGTTTGGAAGTATGAATGTGATGCTGAATGTGATAAGAGCAATACATGATAAAAAGTGTATGTATGTACATGTATGAAAATAATTGAAATGCTAAGTGAATGGTTCAACGATGATCAGGGAATAAAACTGGGCCGTGTGATTCTTCTTGTTTAATGACTTTGCTGATATTCAAATTACATGTACATATGATGATTATACTGTGTATTGGCCAAGAACTCAATTGATTCATAGCTAATGTCAGATTTTGTGAGTCATCAAAAAGTATGAATCTGAAAATTACAATACTAAAGACCAAGGAATTTACATTTGATAAAAAAATAAAGGAAATGATTGTTAAGTTAACACACACACACACACACACACACACACACACACACACACACACAGGAAATAGATGATTTGTATATCATGGTAGACTTTTAATAATGTAAAATAAAATGTGCAAATAAATGTAGTGGGTAATACTTTCTTTTACAAAGTATAAATGCCTACAAATATGAAAAAAATATTATAATGCTTTTTCTGTTTTTTTATATGCAAGTATAATCAATGTAAGGGGTGTCAAACCCGCAGCTTGCAGGCCAGGTGTCATATGATGTCCACATCCACACCCAGTTTACTGAAGGAGGAAAGACGCAATATGTCATGTGACATTGCCGTGATGATGCAAGTTTGACACCCCTGATTTATGTGGTTGCTAAGAGTTGAAAATGATTTGATGGCAGATAACCAGATAATCCTATGGAAATAATAATTGGGTGTGTCTGGTAAAACTTAAAAAAAAGAGGAACCAAGAATGCATAGGTGCTCAGTGAATGTGGAGTGAACGCAAAGAGTGATCAGTAAGAAGTACATTATTATTATTAGTGTATGGCATTATTACAGTAACCAGAAGACCACAATGCTAATGCAGGGTAGTAGTTTGGCTTGCCAAGGTACCAGCTCTGTTACAGCTGGTTGGGGAATTCTGGTATTTGAACTCCGTCCATCTTAAAGTGCACAAGGTTGAGAAACACTCATTTAGTTTTATTTTCCAAGCCTTTCTATTTATTATTGGCTGTTTTTCTGTTTCTTCTGAGACTTCAGTTGTATTCACTTTATAGTCTTCTGATAATGAAAATGAAAATTTGCTCCAGCTGAAATAAGTTTCTCTGCCCTTACACAAGTTAGTTCTCTGGGTTCAAAAACTTCAGATCTCATGTGCCACAAATAAAAATGATTCAATTTCAAAATGCTGTATTGAAAAAGACTAGCAAAATTAAGGGATAACGATATATACCGTATTTTTCAGAGTATAAGACGCACCTTTTTCCTCCCTAAAAGAGGCTGAAAATTTGGGTGCGTCTTATACTCCGAATGTAGCTTTTCCGAAGTTTTTTTTCCCAGCCCCAAGGAGGTGCTAACTATCTTCCCGGCTTCCTACTCCATCTTTGCAGGCTTGTTTTCATTCCTACTCCCTCTGAAAAAGGTCTTTTCAGCCCTAACGAGATGCTAACGGTCTTACTGGCTTGCAGCATTTTTTTTATTCCTACTCACTTGAAGTAGTTTTTTTACCAGCCCTAAGTCTTTGCAGGCTTGTTTTCATTCCTACTCCCTTCGAAGAATATTTTTTTCAGCCCTAACCAGGGGATAAAATAATGTGCTGAAGCTGAACAGACTAAGGACGCTAGCCAGATGAATACCTGGTAGGTAGATCCCCCCCCCCTATTTTCCTCCCCCAAAACTGCGTCTTATACTCCGGTGCGTTTTGTACTCCAAAAAAATATGATAAATATCTACTTTTATTGCATTTACTATCCTAAAAAGTATTTTGTTGTACATTTTTTTAACATTTTCACTTTCTCTGTCATAATTTTTTATGTTATAATCTGAATTTTCATATGCCTAGCTAATCCTTAGCGATTTGTTATGTTGGAGACAGTAGATACTAGGCGAATAGGAGACAGCCTTTTTTCATTCCATGTCTTGTAAACATGAATTTGTTGTGTAGTCAAATACCCAGCCCTGAAAAGTGTTTCCAAGAGTGTTCAGATAATTTGAGCATAAAATAAGTCTAAACATGAAACATAGTTTTGTGTAGCTCTGCAAAATATGGCTGGACATTTTTATACCTGGATATGAAACCATCTAGGTAGGCCAAGGAAGAAATGTGTTCTTTTTACATTTTAACTTACTAAAGGTAGTCCTTGTTTTGTGACCACAATTTCTGCTTTTTATTTCATAATTTTCCAGGAATACATAAACTTACAATGTTAACTTTTTCTCTTGCTTCCTGGATACTTGATAGGTGAAGATACAATTTTATTTTAATTTTAGTTTTTGTTTTCTTTGTTATACAAAAAAGAAGACACATATGAAACATATCAAATCTAGTTTTTTTAAACCAATGATATATAAAAATAATATTTTTTTCCATTTTGTTGCTAAAAAGCTTGAGCATAAACAAAAACGAACATTTACAGTATCTGTAATCCAAGGTGCTTTTGCTGCCCTTCCCTCATCCCCAACCCACATCCAGTCTTGATATTTCCATAATTCTTTCCATAATACTTTTGGTCTGTGATTCTATATATTCTTTTACACTTTTTACCTGTACTGCTCTTTGCAGCATCATATTAACAAACGTATGTGTCTCAAACAATAGTAGGTTCAAAACCCTTTACTACAGGTTTGCACGTGCACTCATGATGCTTCTGCGCATGTGCAGAAGCGTCCTGGGCAGGTGGGCGGAGCCTCCTGCCGCCGGTGCTACCGGTTCATAGAACCTGGCCAAACCGGGAGCAACCCACTGCTTGGTCTCAAATCAAAATGGAGCAATAGACCACATAATCAAGTATCGTGAGCAAACATTCCTTTATTTTTATGACATAATTAAATTAAAGCTCAGGTTTTTTAAAAAAACATTATCCGGAATGTCCAGAAAGCATTACAAACAATATTTTTGTTGAATTAATCTTTCCTTGTATTTTAATGCACATAGCTAATAATTTTAAATCATTAGGAATTCATTATTTCATTTGTGTGTGCGTGTGTGTGTGTGTGTGTGTGTGTGTATGTATGTGTAGCATTTTTTGCTGATAAATGAAAATAAAGGGAGACTATTATAGATCTATTTCGAGCTATTTAGCTCTCATCAGATAGCCATACCCTTACTGGGATTTGAACCTGGGCTGCCTGCCTTGTAAGGCAGCAGCTTAGCCAGTAGGCCACAGGCTCTATTCCCTATCAGCTCTTCACCAGGAAGGGTTATATATGTTTTTCTGTCATATTATCCTTGGTATAAATATTCCAACTCTGTGTGCTAGATATTTAGGAAATAATTAAAGTGGTTTATATTTTATTGTAGAAATAAATAATGATAGTGTTGGTCTTATATATAAATGCTCAAGAGATCATTAAGTTTTTTTCTCCTAATTTTTGTTCTTTTTCATTTTTTCCCATGAAGCATACTGTAAGTAATAACACAACTATATGAGTATCTTTTGAAGGCATCCCAAATAGCTAATACATTTACAAGTCTATAATAAAATATTCCTCAAATTTTGGTTGCTTTTGTATAATTAAAAAAAGTAATTTCTTATTTATTAAGACTTTTCTTTATATACTGGCAATAGATTTAATAGTAGTCTTCCCGTGCGGCTACATATATATTATGCATTTTGTGGCTTGATTTTGAGTCTAGTTGTGGTATAAGAAATGTGAAGCAATAATTAAACAATTCATAATTAAGGTTGACAAGCAATTCCCTAATGCCTTGTTGATCTGCAGAATGTGGAGTTGGCCAGAGTGCTGGATAAGATTGCTTCTGCCAGATCTCTGCACAGTCTTCAACTCCAAGGATTTCAAAAAGATGCCTATAGTAATAGTGGTAAAAACCAGTCACAAATGTGATTGAACACTAATGTGAGTTTATGTTCAAACCTACACAGTGCTGATAAAGCTGGTTAAACAGCAATTCTTCTCTGCGCTTATAGCAACTTCTAGGAAAGACAGGATGAAACTGTTCCAGGCACGCAGCATGTTGGTTGCATGTTGGTTGCTTTGCAACTAAAGACAATTGTGATATGATCTGGAATTACTTTCTACTTATGAAACTTGAGGAAGTCAATAGGATCCTTTATAGTCCTAACTTGTGCATTGGATCCATGCCCCTCACACTATCAGGTAGCTGAATGGGGCAAGAATGATTAGATTTGAGAGATTATTGATGCTCCTTTAGGAACATAGTGGTGCTGCATATTTTAAAGAAGCTACTTGGAAGTATTATACATTTTTAAAAGAAGTTCATGTAATTTTTCCAGAAGGGTAACTGAATCAATCAGAATTGGGAAAAACATCAGTAACATAACAAAAACACTTTCCTTTAGTAGTGTGTTTCTGTTCCTTATGTTCAGAACATTCAGTAATATTATTATTCTGTTTTGCTTTTCACAGTCGGATAGCAATGCAAGCTTCCTTCGAGCTGCCAGAGCTGGCAATCTGGACAAGGTAGTGGAATATCTAAAAGGAGGAATAGACATCAATACATGCAATCAGGTAAGTAAGAAGTCATATGTGGGCTCATGTTTTATAAGCTTCAGATTGTACTGTAATATTGAAAGATAAATGGGAACCATCTTTTCCAGTGTTTTCTATTGCTAAAGAAGGAAATCACAGATAAAAATACAGAGACCTGAAATGATTCCCCAAGGCGTGGGACTAATGGTCTTCTGAATTGTTCATTATATGTAGAGATTGAAGATAGGATATTGTTACAACCAGATTGTCAATTTTTTGGAACAAATCTACAAATGTTTTTCCTGTTGGTTATGGTTGTTGATTAACGCCAGTTGATAAGTCTATATACCGTAGTTCCGTCTACAGTACACAGTATCCGACAGCTAGAATATCAGGGGTATTATAATTATATTTAATATACAATTAGTTACTGCTGTGCAGTAAGTGTTCTTTATTATATTTCAAATAAAAATGTTAAAAATGTTGTCATATGTATGGACTTAAGCAATATTCTTCAGCACAATTTCCTCAAATCTTTTTGGCCTGGGAATTCCAGATTAAAAAACTGGAGATTATCATACTGTCAAAAGTTATACTTCCTATAAACATTACATGTTCCCTTTTATCACAGTGTTCTAAATAACTTTTATATCTATTTTGTTTCAAATACAAAATGGCAGAGATGGCATGAACCCTAACTCTAACCCTAAACCCTTAAATATTATTTTGTTGTGGAATATTTAGATAGAATTTTGGAACAAAATTTGCAAACTATAATGCATATAAATTTAGCCACCATAGCAATTACAGATCGATGTCAGAATGTTATATATTGTGTGACAAAGAGGATGTTGCTGGGAAAACTATTAGAGATACCACAGATTAGAATAGTAGCACTTAGCACTTAGCACTAGCACTTAGATTTATATACTGCTTCATAGTGCTTTACAGCCCTCTCTAAGCGGTTTACAGAGTTCAGCATATTGCCCCCAACAATCTGGGTCCTCATTTTACCCACCTCGGAAGGATGGAAGGTTGAGTCAACCTTCAGCCTAGTGAGATTTGAACAGCTGAACTGCTGAACTAGCAATCAGCTGAAAGTTGCAGTGCTGCTTTTAACCACTGCGCCACCTCGGCTCCTTTATATTTGTTTATATATGTGTTTATATTTTGAATGCCCCTGCAGACCATCAAAATAATTATAAATAAATCTATATACCTGAATGCAGTTGCTGCAAGAAATGCAATCCCAAATCATTTTTATTATAGTTTCACTGAAGAAGTAATATTGAACTTTCTTTAGCTGAAGCTTTTCTGTAGGCTAATAAAGTCTTAATCGAGAGAGCTTTGCTATGTATATTAAAATCTATGTTTTTGACAGATAACTTAGTGAAGCATTATCTTTCAGAATATCTTTTTTAAATTTGAAACTATTATCTGTCTGTCTATCTATCTATCTATCTATCTATCTATCTATCTATCTATCTATCTATCTATCTATCTATCTATCTATCTATCTATCTATCATCTGTCAATCTAGCTCCATCCATGCATCTATCTAATAGTTATAGAGCAGGAATATATATATTTTTAAATGGAAAATTATGACATTATTTCAAAGAGAGGGGACAGCTAGAGGACTACATAACAATAAATAAAAAAACAGACTCCAACCTTCATAGTAGGCTATACCCATCATACATTTAATGGCCTCCCTATATGTTTCAATAAAGTGATCTCACATTAATTGGTCTACAATTGCTGATTGATGCAGTTGGGACAACATATTGACAAGTGGACCAACTGTGAGGCTAGCAGTGATCAAATGGCATCGTGGTATATACTTGTGCTCCTCTAATTATGTGTTGGCACAGTAAATGAATAGACTCCATCTTTATTTCTTTCCTGTGCCAGCTTGATATCCTGTTTTTCTAAGAATGTTTTACTTCAAAATGGAGATACCAACAATTGTAATGAAGATGTTTATGACATTAAAGGAAATGTAACTCATGCTTCAACTCTAAGATATAAACCAGCCAGTTGTAAGCATGCATGATAAAGGCATTTAAATACAACTTATTTACCGGTATGTAGTAAATTATTTACCATATCACATGAAACAGGAGAACAGATTCTCTGTATCTTATGACTACACATAGATATAAATACATAAAGGAAAAGCAAAGCACAAATGGGCATATATTCCATAAAACAGTAACATGAAGTCAACATAGAAATATTTCAGAGACAGTACTATTTAATTAATTAGGTAGTTAAATGAGGTAGCATAGTGTGCAATCTTTGGCTTTCTACTACTCAAATGTATCATCTCCCAGATCTTTCTCCACAATGGACCTGGTGTTTAGTGATCTCACATGTGGAAGCATGAAATTTCTTTACTATTTATATGGAATATCGGGTAGTCAGTATTCTATTAGGAAAGCTTGAAGTATGATAGATAGAATAAATTTGAGGAGCTGATGTTCCTCTGTGGCAATCAGAATAGTGGCATAGGTTCTTCATTATAAAGCATAGTGTATGTGACATTAATAAAACAGCAACATTTTAGAAGCATGTTCCACTGAGTATGTTTATATTCTCATAATTTTTATATGCGTGCTATGAAATATTTTTTAAAGAGGTCATAAACAAAATAATTAAGTAGATTATTTTAAACTTTTGTACTCTTCTTCAGGGTGTGGAGGAATCCACCTAAACAGGATTTTATTTATTTATTTATTTATTTATTTATTTGGTAGCTTTTCTATGCCGCCCTACTCCCGCAGGACTCAGGGCGGCGTACAACATTTTATACAAAAACTCCAAACAAAATTATTAAAAGCACTTAAAAACAATTAAAAATATAAATATACACACATCATACATACATGGGGGAGACATCAGGAATAAATCGTCTCAACTCACCCCTGCCTGCAGGAAGAGCCATGTCTTAATGGCTTTTCGGAAGGCCAGCAAGGTGGGGATGGTTCGGATCTCTGGGGGAAGTTGGTTCCAGAGAGCAGGGGCCCCCACAGAGAAGGCCCTCCCCCTAGGCCCCGCCAGTCGGCACTGTTTGGCTGACGGGACCTGGAGGAGACCCACTCTGTGGGACCTAACCGGTCGAAGGGAGGAATGCGGCAGAATGCGGTCCCGGAGATAACCTGGTCCTAAGCCATGTAGGGCTTTAAAGATGATGATCAGCACCTTGAATTGTATCCGGAGACCAATGGGCAGCCAATGCAGCTGGCGGAGTATGGGTGTTACGTGGGTGTACCTTGAAACACCCACCACAGCACGCGCAGCTGCATTTTGCACCAGTTGAAGTCTCCGAACACTCTTCAGGGGCAGCCCCATGTAGAGCGCATTGCAGTAGTCCAATCTAGAGGTGACAAGGGCGTGAGTGACCGTGAGTAGAGCCTCCTTCTCCAAGTATGGTCGCAATTGGTGCACCAGGCGAACCTGTGCAAAAGCCCCCCTAGCCACAGCTGTAAGGTGTTGATCTAATTTTAGCTGTGGATCTAGGAGGACTCCCAAATTGCGAACCCGTTCTGAGGGAGTTAATTTTTCTCCCTCGAGAACCAAGGAGGGACAGTTGTCATGGTCCTTAGGAGGCAATATCCAGAGCCACTCAGTCTTGTCGGGGTTGAGTCTAAGTCTGTTCCTCCCCATCCAGATCCTAACGTCGTCCAGGCACTGGCACATCACATCAACCGCCTCCCTGAATTTAGACGGGGTGGTAATGTACAGCTGGGTGTCGTCAGCGTACTGTTGGAAACTCACCCCATGTCTACGGATGATCTCCCCCAGCGGTTTCATGTAAATGTTAAACAGGATGGGTGAGAGGACCGAACCCTGAGGCACCCCATAGGTCAGGGGCCTAGGAGACGACCTCTGCCCACCTGCTAACACCGACTGCATCCTATCAGCGAGATAAGAGGAGAACCACCGCAAAACGGTGCCTCCCACTCCCAACTCGCCGAGACGATGCAGAAGGATACCATGGTCGATGGTATCGAAAGCCGCTGAGAGGTCAAGTAGCACCAGGATGGAGGAGTTACCCCCATCCCGGGCTCGCCAGAGATCATCCATCAGGGCGACCAAGGCGGTTTCTGTGCTGTAACCGCGCCTGAAACCCGACTGATAGGAATCTAGATGATCAGTTTCCTCCAATAACCGAAGGAGCTGAGAGGCCACCACCTTCTCCACAACTTTACCTATAAAAGGCAAGTTGGAGACCGGACGAAAGTTCTTCAAATCCGCTGGATCCAGCGAAGGCTTCTTGAGGAGGGGTCTCACCACCGCAACTTTTAACGGTTGCGGTACGGAGCCCTCCCTCAGAGAAGCGTTGACAACCGCCTGGATCCAGCCGCGTGCCACCTCTCTGCTGGCCGAGACCAGCCAGGAGGGGCACGGGTCCAATAAACAGGTGGCAGAACTCACAGCCCCCACAGCCTTGTCCACGTCCTCAGGAGAAACAGGCTCAAACTCCTCCCATAATGTTAAACCAAGACTTGCCCCTGTCAACTCAATGGACTCTGCCCAGCTAGAGTCCAGGTTCGACCGAATCTGAGCGACTTTATCCGTCAGAAACTGCGAGTATTCCTCAGCTCTACCTTGCAAGTGTTCCTCGCTCCCCCCTTTAGCAAGGAGGGAGCGAGTCACCCTAAACAAGGCGGCTGGACGAGAATCTGCGGACGCAATAAGAGCGGAAAAATGAGATCGTTTTGCCGCCCTTATCGCCACTAAATAAGACTTAATAAAAGTTCTTAATAGTGTTCGATCGGACTCGGTTTTACTGGCTCTCCAGCGTCGCTCCAGACGTCTCTTATGGCGTTTCATCTCCCGGAGCTCCTCGGTAAACCAGGGAGCTTTCCGGGATCCACTGCCACGGAGAGGTCGCAAAGGCGCAATTCGATCTAATGCCCCTGCTGCCGCGGTGTTCCAGGCAGCCACCAGGGCATCAGACGAATTGTGTACCAGGGTTTCAGGTATTTCCCCAAGTTCCCTCTGGAATCCTTCCGGCTCCATTAGGCGCCTGGGGCGGAACCACCTAGTCGGTCCCGCCTCCCTGCGGAGGAGGAGTGGGGCTGTGAAATCCAACCTCAGTAGGAAATGGTCTGACCATGACAACGGGGTGATGACTATATCCCCTACCTTCAGATCATCTCTCCACTGTCCCGAAAGAAACACTAGGTCGAGCATGTGACCTCCCTCATGAGTCGGACCCTGGATTACTTGGGTCAGGTCCATGGTTGTCATGGAATCCATGAACTCCTGAGCTGCACCCGAGGTTTCGCCTGCCGAGGGTAGGTTTAAAAATTTTGACTCGTGAATAAGGGGCAGGTTCGTTTATTTATAGGTGTGTGTAGAAGCAAAGCCTCAGTTTTTCAGTGGACAATAAAATCTTTAATTGTGAATCATAATCCTAAGAAAGCTCTGACTTGTGTAGTATCTGATTCTTCTTGAAGGTGGACACCAAACTTATTTTTTCCTTGTCCATCCACTTACTTTTGAGATTGCATTCCAAAGATAAAAGAAAGATTGACACAATCTGTAGACTCTTAGGCCTTTGCCAAAATGCTTTTGCTAAGATCTTTTGTTACAGATATTCACTATATATGAAGCGATTATAGCTATAAGAGTACTAGTTTATTGCTAATTATTATTGCTAACTCAGTGGGTTAAAATTGCTAACTCAGTGGGTTAAAATCAAAATTTGGTCCCATCAATAGAATAATCTCCTGAGTAGAGTTCTGCTCAGATTACTTCTTCAGTGGAAGGATCTTTTTCTCCTTCTGCTGATCCTTTAGTTCTGAACCCATTGTTGCTAATGGAATAACCTTATAGGAGAATATCTTGACTTGTGAAATATCTCTACTGACTGGCTCAGAAAACATCTGCTGAATGTGTTCTTCCATTCGAAAGAGTATCTAAAGCCAAAAGATTCATGCTACAATTGGAAGGGCACTTTGAGATTTATTGAGAACACATTAATGGAAACAGGCAAGTTGTTTTTGACATGGTTTTTCCTTTGATTGTCCTAAATTACATAATCTCCTTCCTTTTGGATATATATGGCAAATGTTTGTCATAAAAATTACATTTTAAGAACTGCAGGAAAAATGAAATGCCTAAATGCACTGTTATTTATCCCTTTCCTTCCCTCCCATGTCCCTGTCTGTCATTATATTAAAAGATAAAGAATGTTAGTAATATTATAAAACCCTTAAAATGCCAATAAAAGCAGATGCTCGCTAGCTACCATAAATGAATTGTAGCCCTTCTAAATCTCCTTAGATAAAGAAGGCATAAACAATTTTATCTATACATATTACAGTGATAGTAATGGAACATGGTAAAATAAACACTACTTAGTTGTGTTATACTTTAATTCCTGTCACACTTTTCTATGTGACCTCTTTTAATTGTGGATCTGGTTCTTGGTTATATAAAGAAATGCAGTACTGAAGTTTTTAAGAGACTATCTTAATGCTAGACACAATTATTATTTAACTAGGCCCTGTTTTTCTATTTTCCTTTCATAAATATCTCTTTCCTGTAGGTTCACAGCAGTATTTTCTTAAAATTAAATAGGACACTTCAGTGTAAAGCTCAAAAAACACTGATCTTCTGTTTTCTGATCCCTAGAAAAACCTCTGGATAATGAAAAATCAACATGAGTTTTTTTTCCATCAGTGTCTTTTTTCCTGCTTTGATCCATTTAATCAGTTAAGCGGTATTTGGTTTCTAGCCAGTCTCTCTTCTAAATAGATTTGATTGTGCTCAACTGACCTTTTGCAGATTCCATTGATAATTACAACTAAATTTTACATGTAGCGTTGTGTTAATTTATTTCATGCTCAGTACCTTTGCCTATATGTATAACTTCCACATAACTGTCTCAACAGAATAAGCTTTTTCCCCCCAATATATTTGGTGCATGGTGCCCTATGTCATATTAAATACTAATAAATGTATTAGAAAGCTTGTGATCTATATAGCAAATCTATGCAGAGTTCTATAATCAAAGGAGAAAATGTGATTTAAAGCATGCACACTTAACACTTATATTTATATCTTTTCATGGACTTCCCTGTCTGTTCTCTGCAACTGATGCAGAATCTTCTCCACAAAATACTGTATTTTTCGGAGTATAAGACGCACTGGAGTATAAGACGCACCTTAGTTTTTGGGGAGGAAAATAGGGAAAAACAATCTGCCTTCCAGGTATTCATCTGGCTAGCGTCCTTAGTCTGGTCAGCTTCAGCATATTATTTTATCCCCTGGTTAGGATTTAAAAAAACCTTCTTCTGAGAGAGTAACAAAGAGCTGGAAAGATAGTTAGCACCTGGTTAGGGCTAGAAAAAAACTTATTTGGAGCAAGTAGAGCAATGAAAAAAAATTCTGCAAAGACTTAGGGCTGGAAAAACATTCTTTGGAGAGAGAAACACTGAAAAAGCCTGCAAGGTAAGAGCTGGGAAGATCTATTAGCACCTAGTTAGGGCTGGGAAAAAAAAGCTACATTCGAAGTATAAGACGCACCCAAATTTTCAGCCACTTTTAGGGAGGAAAAAGGTACGTCTTATACTCTGAAAAATACGGTATATTAGTTTTCAAGTATTTTCTGATAACCCTATAATTCCAGTCGCTGCATGCCATACTATTTAAATTACTAAGCAAAGAGTCTGGTGTTTATCCATGAGCTGGGCAAGTGATTGGAGACACACAGTTTTACTTCGAGGCTTCTCATGGTATCTTATATCAACAAACCAAGTTCTCTAAAATTTAAGAGATTATGCAAACTATTGGGAGATCACTTCCACAAATTTGAATGAAAAGTCATCAGTATTCTGATGTCACTCAAATGCAGGGGTGAAATCCTCCTGGTTCGCCCGGGCCAGTCCTTCGGCGTATAGGCGATGGAACTGGCGGCGGTCGCGGCGCGGAGCTTCTCCCGGCCGCTTTCCTGGCCCGGCTGAACGCCGCCATTTGGGTTATTTTTCCTTCTGTGCATGTGCACGCATGCACAGAGGGAAAAATAACCCGAATGGCGGCGTTCAGCCGGGCCGGGAAAGCGCCGAAGGACTGGCCCGGGCGAACCAGGAGGATTTCACCCCTGCTCAAATGTTACACTAAGGATGCTGTAGAAGTCATTATCTAGAAAAGCCTATATGGCAAAGCACTATATACCTGAAGAACTGATGGATTGAATCAATTCAAATCAAAGAATTGATGTACTGAATCAGTGTCAGTTCTTAATGACCATATAAATAAGTTATCACAGCCAAGCTGTTCCTGATCTGGTCCTTCAAATCTTCTGATGGTGTACCCATTGCTGCTGTAGTTGAGTTCATCCATCTCTTTCAATATATTTGCATTTACTCTCCCTTGCAATACATTTAGGAATGCGTTTTCAAATATAATTCTGCCAATCAGCTGTAATATCTACATGTGGCTTATAAAGTGCAAGTTGTGTGTGCTATATGTAAGGCATTCTTGATGAGGGCCTTTTCGTGTGGAGGTGCATCTGGACCCAACTCTGTTCTGGTTCTGAAAAACTCTGAAGACAATTTTATTTTGGAAGGACTTTGGACCTTGGTAGGATGGTAGGCAACCAATGAGTTAATTTCTATGTTTACATAGATGTTATCTCTATTTATATTGTTTTTCTGGTTGAATTCTTCAGATTCTTGTAAGATTGGAAAAGGTAGAAAAATGATACATTAAACACACACACCTAAATTATGAATGTTATTTGACTGTTTTCTTTCTTGCTTTGGACAGTACCTGCTCTATGCTGGTTTAATAGTTTTTCCACACTGGGAATTATTGCTCCCATCTTGCCAGGTCTATGATTTACACTGAAGTTGAGAAACAGTGTGCATAATATGACATTCTGACATGTCAATGTAACCTCCAAATTAACAATATAATTTATTTGTATACAGAATGGACTTAATGCCTTACACCTGGCTGCCAAAGAAGGCCATGTAGGTTTGGTTCAGGAATTGCTGGAAAGAGGATCTGCAGTTGATTCTGCAACTAAGGTACTATTTATTGTCCAGGTGCTTAGAAAAATATAATTAACCCAAAGGAGTGAATGGTAAAATCTATTAGTAAATGTTTTAATGATTTAAAGATTATTTAGGCACTATTATTTCCCAAATAATTTATACATGTTGCTTTCTCTTCCTAATCCTGAATGAAATGTCATCTGCACATGAATTACAATTTTAGTTCTGTAAAACTTTGCAAGACTTATTGCAAGTAATGATTGTTTTGGATTTATTATACTAAAATCAGGATTTAATATTTAACTAAGACAGGCAGGGCAAGCCTGAAACAAGTATAAACTTATTTGTTTCCCCATTCCCTGGTCCTTCTTATGTACAGCTGGTAGAATTTTTAATTTCTATTATTTTTTGAAGAAACCAAGAATTTGTTAATTGCTAAATAAGCCAACAGTAAATTTTGAATTAATTTCATAATTTCTTTCATTATAAATTAGAACCGTTGTTTTCTTTCAGCGGACATTCTAAAGTAGCTCAATACTTCTGAATTATTAGAAAATGGTGTCCATAATTATATTTCAATGTTCATGTTGTTGACAGAATTTCATAATTAGAAACAACTATTTAAGTAAATTATTCCCAAATTGTGGTGCTTCCTAATGAAAATGCCTACCAGCAGTATTTATTTTATTTTATTTTAAAAAAAGAATAAATATATTGCTTTCCTAGAAATGTGTTTGGATAATCTTAATTTAAATCAAATTATAAAGGAAATGGAAGATATGGAACATTTTATAATGGAGAAATTTCAACATTTAATTCATATTTTTATTAATATTACAGAGACAATTTAAATTAATGTGTGCATTTTTATTTTGTGCAAAGCAGAAGGGAAATACGGCACTACATATTGCCTCCTTGGCAGGACAGGCTGAAGTGGTCAAAGTTCTAGTTAAGGAAGGAGCTAATATTAATGCACAGTCTCAGGTAAGTTGACATATACATGTGCAACTTTCTGCACATATATGTGCACTTTAATCTAAATAAAAATTATTTCAAGGTTACTTGGTGACATATATAGGGAAGTACACAGTTTATTCAGTATCGTGATTGATGTTAACAATTTCCAGCAGATGCGGCTAAATAAACTATTTTATAAATGATGTATATTATCATCAATAATATCAAATAATCATTTCAAGATTATTTAAGCCATCCTTTATAATCTGGTATTCACATATCCTTCTGCAAAATCAGTCACCATTTTGCAACATACCAAGCATAAGGGTTTCCCTCCTAAATTTTAGATATAGCTTAAAAATACCTTAGTAACACAATGACATTTTTAATCATTCCTAAAAATGTTAGAAATTAGTTCATACACAGCTGTATGTCGAATGAACAAGGAACTATCAATAGAAGTGACCAAAGAATATGCTTCTAATTTTTTGGCTCTCTGTCCTAGGAAGGATTAGTCCATGCTTAATCACTATACCTTTGCAAATGTAAAATACAGACTTAAAATATAGTGTTATTATGTTTTGATTTTCTCTAAAAGTTTAAAGTTTTACCATAATAATGAGCAGTGATTATTCACAAGCCATAACTACAAGGTAGCATCTGGAATAATGCTTTCCTACTCACCCACCCCCTTATATTCAGGAAATGCCTTGGTATCTGAGACAGTATTCTTTGATCTATTTTTATAATTGCTGACTCACACCAGCAAAACAGAAGACGCCTCCTGTTCTGGAGGGAGGGAAAGAACAGAAAGGAACTGACAAATCTTTAAATAAAGGGGCATCTATAATCAGATGAAAGTTCTTAATCTGTGCATGATGGTACTGAGGTTCATCATATAAAAGGCCCTCAAGGTATTTAAGGTATAAAGTATGTATTTCCTTCAAAGTATATGAAGGGATTTCTATGTGCATCAGTATTTTTACAGCATTAATGTGCAATGATCATGTTCCCATGTCAAAGCAATCTCATGGTTGGCATTTACTTGGGAAAATGGCAAACCCATTTGCATGCAATACATTTAGAAACAAACATATGTACACACCAATTTTATGCCTGCATAATATTAGTATGGATAGTCTAAAGCAGGTGTGGCCCAACTTCTGGGCCGTGGCCCTCTACCAAGCTACAGCCTCTTCGGAACTGGGCCACACAAGTGGCGGGCAAGCGTGAGTGCAGCTCCAGTTACATGAGCTGCGGGCACTCATGCACGAAGCTTCATTTGTGCAAGTGGCAGGCACTGGTGCGGAAACTCCAAAACACCAATCAACTGAACCATCCCCTCCCCCCTACCAATACATCAAGTCCGAAAGGTTGGTGACTGCTGGTCTAAAGAGCATCAAACTCTAAAGGCTGAGCCCTCCCCTCTTCTCTTATGGTTGATAAGCTGTTTGAAATGTTAGAATAGCTGGGAAGTTAATCAAGGAATGTTAATTTCTAAAAGCTGAATCAGAGTTCTTTCAAAAAAAAAACTGCATGCGTTATTATGACTAGATTCTGCTTAGGCTACTTAGAGGTGGACAAGATACTTTATTAATATGCTTGTGGTCAGCTGGCCAAACATCATTGGTAGCTGACTTCAACTTTGCAAATAAGTGTGAGTGTACTGTATGTATTAAATCCATGTTGCGTAGATTTGGATCCTACATATTTTTTGCTGCTTCACAGGCAGCAGTGTTACATAATAGAAAGACTCACTGAAGATTCATATTATGCAAAGGAACTGAATGTCAAAGGAAGAGAAAACAAAGAAAGAACAGAACAGCATCTTCCAGATACATAATTTTACTTGTTTTCTGCAACAGTATATTAATGTCAACATACTTGCATATATCAATTGAATGCCTGCATAACATTAGTAGATGTGTCTACTTTTTTCCCCAGATCCTAATTTTTTTAAAAAAATCTAAATATTTGCTTTGCTGGATCACTACACCTGTGGTACTACATTAATATTAACACAAATATACATCAATAATAGTTTGTTAAATTTGCATGCCACTTGACTTCCAGTGATTGTGGGTGGTTTACAAATAGTTAAAAAACCTTTAAAAACAAGAACAAACAAGAACAAACAAATCTCTCCCACAAAAACAACACACAATAAAGGAAGAGAGATGGCAGAGAAAACAAACCTGCATAGGAACAAGGAAAATGTCACGATGTGAATATTGCCAGTTGAGCACCTCTGCCATATTTCTAGGTTTACTGTATTTTCTAATCAAACAGACATGTGATATGTTTTACTGCGCATGTGTGCATTCCAGGAGTCTCCTCCTCCCTTCTTCTCCTGTGAGCCTCGCCCGAGGCAGACGTGAACTCTTAGCTGAGAAAATGTAGCTTATTAAGGTTTATATTTTGTTACGTTTATACTGAAATAAATATTTTGTTAATTAGAATTAAATCTCGGTTTTATTTTCTAAGTAAGAATGACTTCAAGGAAGCAAGATCCTATATCACCTCTTGATGGGAATAATTTCCTATCCGTCAGAAAAGGAAGAAAAGGGACATTAATCATATTTACCAAAGGCCTACATGAAGACCATCATCATTACCAGTGATAATGTTGCCTAGTTTGGTAACAAATGTCTGCAAGAAAACAACCAAACTCAGAAAGCACCAAGGACTCCACATTTCAGTCCTTTGAAATAAAGTGTGCGTGTGTGTGCGCGTGCATGCACATGAATCTTGAATGGAGACCTCATTCCAGAGGACAAGCATTGCTACAGAGAAGGGGTGCTTCTGTGGTCACAAAAGATGGCATTGTTTAATCAATGGATCCTGAACACACCAATCTTGCCAAAGAAATTACCTGAGTTAAAAGCTGTGGAAGACAGTAACCATGCCCCATGCTCTGTATATGTGATAACCAGCACCTTCAATTGCACCTTCAATAACCAGCACCTTCAGTGGCACTCAGAAGTAAATTGACAACCATTTTAAAAAATGGTAACACATGATGTCCATTTTTTTATTTTGTTTTTGATTTTGGAAGTAAATATGGACCAATTTAATCCTATAGTTCTTCTTTCTTTCATTAGGGAAAGTTATGATAAATTTACTGAAGCTCAAAAAACTTGCATTTCTTTTTCATTTTCTAATTAAATAAATTTTAACTACTAATCTTTGTTTAAGGTAAATATTCCCCTCACACATACGTGCTAGTCATTCCTGACTCAAGGGGGCAGTGCATATCTCCATTTCTAAGATGAAGAGCCAGCGCTGTCCGAAGACGTCTCCATGGACATGTGGCCGGCATGATTAAACGCCGAAGGCACACGGAACGCTGTTACCTTTCCACCAAAGTGGTCCCTATTTTTCTACTTGCATTTTTACATGCTTTCAAACTGCTATGTTGGCAGAAGCTGGGGCAAGTAACAGGAGCTCACTCCGTTACGCGGTGCTAGGGATTCGAACCGTTGAACTGCCGACCTTTCTGATCGACAAGCTCAGCATCTTAGCCACTGAGCCACTGCATCCCCAATCTTTGTTTACTTTATGCCAAAAATATATTGAACTTGAAGATGGATGGATGGATGGATGGATAGATAGATTCAAGTTCAATATATATTTTGGCATATAGTAAACAAAGATTAGTAATTAAAGTTTATTTAATTATAAAATGAAAAATAAATGCAAGTTTCAATTAACTTTAAAATGCATTTTAAAGAAAAATTGAATTGTAATTCCATAAAAAAGCAAAACAAATCTTCCCCAGATGAAATTATTATTCCATTTTTTCAGCTCAGTTATTGGTAGCACTTAATGTTCTAGGCCCGTGATGGTGAACCTATGGCACGGGTGCCACAAGTGGCACGCGGAGCCATATCGATGGGCACGCGAGCTCAGGTCTGGCACGCATGTGCGCACCGGCCGGCTGATTTTCGGGCCTTCTGGGCCCACTGGGAGTCAGGAAACAGGCTGTTTCCAGCCTCCAGAGGGGGTGGGGAAGGCCGTTTTCACCCTTCCCAGGCTCTTAGAAAGGCTCTGGAGCCTGGAGAGAGCGAAAAATGGGCGTGCCATTGCATGCTAGGAGCGGGGGGGGGGTCATGCGCGCACAGACATGATCCCCCGCATTCCCCCCCCCTTTTGGCACACGAACCAAAAAAGGTTCGCCATCACTGTTCTAGGCACTGCCTGTAGTCATTATAACAGATGTTCAGTTTTTGAATTTTGATCCACATACAGTTGTTTCAGAAAATAATGATAGTCTGACTCAGACATTAAATGGCAGGCATTGTATAACATTATTACACCTTTGCAACTGAAATTTAATGCAGATCTATATTAGGAAGAAATCAACAGGTAAATGTAGCTTGGTTTTGGAATTGCAATTTCTTTTGATTATTTTTGGTAACATTTAAGCTTTCCAAAAGAGTGTGTGTGTGTGTGTGTGTGTGTGTGTGTGTGTGTGTGTGTGTGTGTTGCAAAACAATAATTTGAGAATTCAGAGATAACAGTGGTTATAAGTGAATTACCTTCTTTCATATTGTATGCTGAGAATTTTTGGGGTTTTTTAGTACTTAGATGTGGCGATATAATCAGTTTCCATAGTTCTTTTAAGAGAGATGTAATTCATACAGGGCCAAGCAACCTGGTAGTCTCAGATGTGTGGCCTTATTCAAGATGTGGCGATTACTTAGGATGAAGATATATCTGTGTTCTACACATAACTAATTGCATTAAAATAGTTTCCTGATGCAAAATTAGAATTTGTAGTTACATATTATATGTACATGTACATAATTGTATATGTACAATTATGCAGAATTCATCATGTTTTAAAATAAAGATTAGCTTTTAAATTAAAAAATTCTGCAGGGAATGGAACACATTTTATTTATGGAAATAATGTGGTTGGTTTGGTTCTATATACTTCGAACTTAATGGTTGAGATGTGCTGCTCAGAATTTGTCAGTTGTTTTGAATACATTTTGGATTTGCCGCATTCTCATATTTGAAACTGTTTGAACTCCAGTTTGGTTGGCAAATACATTTTCTTTGTTTTTGATTGATATTTTATATATTAAAATGAATATCTGTGTAAATCTGTGTCTTTTCATGGTGCATTAAAGTTGCACTTCATATCACACATGCTATGACTCGTTGAGGATTTTTTAAAATTGAGCTCATATGGTAGTTAAAAATGAAATGGCACGACAAACAGAATTTGTTTAATGATGCATTTTTATTACCATAATGTTATGCATTTCCAGGAAATGCATGATGACCTCAAAATAGAAGTGAAGAACTATGTAATAATCCTGAAACAAAAATAGCAAGACTTAGTGTTCAAAAACCATAATACAAAATCCATCAAGCTGTTCTGAATTCTTGTTATATGCTCCATACACAGTGAATAATTTAAAACTACCGTATTTTTCGGAGTATAAGACGCACCAAAGTATAAGACGCACCTTAGTTTTGGGGGAGGAAAACAAGGAAAAAAGGCCTCTGCCTCCAAGCAATTTGCCAAACAGCAAACAGCACCGATGATATACACTGTTTGCTGTGTATTTCTGTGCATGCGTGCTTGACCCATAGAAATAGCAAAGAATTGGAGAAATGTACATTATGCCAGAAAGTTTTCTTAAATGTAGTCACACTAACTCTTCCCAATTATTTAAATAGATCTACTCCAAGGTAACTAAACTCTTAATACTAAACAGGACACTATTACATTTCATATACTTGTACAGAGCTGTTAAAATTAATTAAAATTTCTGGAAGTATACATTATTCTCTATTATTTAAAAGAAGATACAATAGCACTGGGCCTCTTCAGAGCAAGCATTTATTTTAAAAAGCTTCTTTATTTTGTTAAGTTGTCTAGATTTACAGGCATCTCCAACCTTGGCAACTTTAAGACTTGTGGACTTCAACTTCCAGAATTCCACTACCAGCAAAGCTAACAAAGCTGGCTGTGGAATTCTGGGAGTTGAAGTCCACAAGTCTTAAAATTGCCCCTGGCTCTAGAACAATAATAAAGCAGTCTTTAAAAAATAAGTCTAATAATTTGAACATTCTACAGACATTTATAGTTATTCACTTAGCCCCTTCCATCCAATTCAGCAAAAAATAAAAATCTGCATGTCTCTCTCAGCTATTTGCCTCTTTGCCGTTTCAGTTTCACTTTCATTTTCCCACCTGGCAAATAAGCTGTAGATGGGGAAGTGCTAGTGACTTGCTTGGCTTTACAGGCTCTTCCCTGTTTGCTGCAAACAGGTAAATTGCTGGAAGATAGAGGTGGCTGGGGATACATTTGGTGTATAAGACGCACCCAAGTTTTCACCCTCTTTTTGGAGGTAAGCATCTTATACTCCGAAAAATACGGTATATTTACATTTTAATAAAAATATATTAAAATATACAGAGTACTGCGTTTATATAACTTAATGAGGTGGTCTCAAAACCAATAAAATGTGTATTGCATATATTGCTTTGGGTTTTATTCTTGGATGAATTAAACAAAAAGAATGAAAGTTACTTAGTTTCTATTTTTAATTAATGAGATGCTTCAGTGTCATTTTCAAAGATATACATAAAACGCAAGCACAAATGTTTTATTCGACTCTGTTAATAGCCTGCTCACAACTCTATTTTGTAAACTGTGACATTATAAGAATTAAATCTGATAGTTAGGATGAATTGTATTATTCTTCAAAGCATTCCTTGAAAATATGAATCTTGCACTCCCTTAAGTCTTGAGTTCATATTTTTGATTCCTGGTTAGGATATCAAGTTGTAAAAGTTCTTTTGCAGCCCTGTTATAATCAAAACAGTTTTTCCTTATATTATAGTGCCATGGAATATATATTGTTCCAGCCCATAAATCTGCCATGATTAAGGTCACTGTTCTATCTTGGACAGTGAGTTGCTTTTAATTAAATACAAGCAATAAATAATAGATGATTTCTTTTCTTCATAAATATTGTAACTTTTACATTATTTATTTGACAATCCTATTTCTTGCAGTATATGCTAAATTAACTTAAGTGCTGCATAAAGAATCTAAAGGGTATATTAAGCTTTATAAAACCACATAAAGTCTCTACTCATGTTTCATGCTTAATACATATTTAATAGGGCTCACAATAGATTTACTTTAATAAATTAAATGTTTAAAAAGGTACAAGCCTTAAAATAGTTTTGCCAAAAGAAGATTTTGTAAGTACCTGATATTTCTTAGAAAGGGCGTTGTTACTTACCTGAACGCCCCTTCTCGTAGGGTGGAGCTAGCCTCCAAGATTGGGATGACACCTGATGGGCTGGATCCATCAGCCAATCAGGACTGAGTCTGACCTCATATAAAAGCTGTCCTCCCATCATGGAGGCTAGCTCCACCCACTATGGAGAATTGAGTTGTTCAGTGGAATGTTTTGTTCGTTTTTTACATTTATGGTTTGTATATGACTTTATTTTCCCTTAGAATGGCTTCACACCTCTCTACATGGCAGCGCAGGAGAACCATATCGATGTAGTAAAATATCTTTTGGAAAATGGAGCCAATCAGAGCACTGCTACCGAGGTACAGTATTCAGATCTTCTTCCTCCTTCTCTGCTTTTTGTCATTTTCTTTAAAATCATGGTTCCTATTTTATCCTGGTTTTGTGAAAACACAAACCATACCCAACATTCAGTTCTCTTTCTGAGTAAGCATTATCAAAAATACAGAAAATGGTATAGCTAGTCCTCGATTTATGACCGCAATTACGCCCAACGTTTCTGTTGTTAAAGGAAACATTTGTGAAGTGAGTTTGCCACATTTTATGCCTTTTCTTGCCAAAGTTGTTATGTGAACCTCTGAAATTGTTAAGTTAGTAACAACGGTATTAAGTGAATCTGGCTTCCCCATTGACTTTGCTTGTCAGAAGATTACAAAAGGTGATCACGTGATCCCGTCATAAATATGAGTCGGTTGCCAAGCATTTGAATTTTAATCATGTGACCATGGGGATGCTGCAGCCATCATAAGTGTGATAAGCGGTCATAAGTCTCTTTTTTTCAATCCTCTTGTAACTTCAAACGCTCACTAAATGAACTGTTATAAGTCAAGGGCTACATGTATGCCAAAGCAATTAAAATCATGATTAAGAAAAAGATAAAATATGGTAACTTTAGTTTAAAACTCCCGATATATTTCTGCCTCTGCAAACTACCTTGTTTTCATCATGCCTTCAAAATTTCTAGGTTAAAAATTTCCCCACCATTTTGATACTAATATTAATATTTAATATTGCAGAAGTGTTCATTCATGAATAAATTTATTTACAAAATAACCTTCTACCTTTAGCATTTGTGTAATGTGAAACAATCCCTTATCGATTTCTTAATTTGCCACCTTTCTTGGTATGCAGTAATATGCAGGGTATGCAAGATAGTACGGTATTTAATAGAGGAGCCAAGCTTGCCTTTGTCAACAGCTGTTTTGCTATCCTTTCATTGGGTGGATACTGTTCCATTTGACAGTGGCTTTTAAAATAATCCTTTCTGCTGCTGGAACGGATTGAGGTCATGTTACATTGCGGCTTTTTGTTGCTGGGATGGACAGAAGCCATGTTCCCATTGCAATTTTGCTGGATATGGAACATCGTGTGGTTACTAAGCAACTGGACAGAAACAACAGTGCAAATGAATGAATCACTAGATGATCTTGGTGCCTACATTTCTCTGTTTGATGATGGTGATGGTGATGATAACATATTGCATGGTTATCTCCCCACGTACATTAATTCATTTCTTGGGAGGATATGAAATTGATAGTGCGCTCATATTATGCTAGGAATGAGTAGCAGTTGCGTTATTCTATTTTAAGTGAATACATGGAACAGGATGAGATCGATAACACATTTTCTTTGTTAGTTCTAAAACCACCTACTTTATTAACAGGCATTACTGAGTGTTTCTAGATTTGGAATGAAATCCAAATCCGAATCCATTTCACTTCCTGTCTCCTTTAAACAGAAGAAAGTATATAACCCCAAACCAACAGTTCATTATTAGCTTCTGTTGTCCTAAAATATATTTCGCTATATTGCAGTTTGTTTTGAATGGCAGCATAAGGGAAGATTTATACATACTGGTGCTTGCTGGGCCATATCAACCAAACCAACCAAAATTGTGGCCCAAATCATTAATCCATTATTAGCTTTTGGTTGTTGTAACACTTCTTTTTTGTTATATTGTAATTTGTTTTAAATGTGAGTAGAAGGAAGGCTTTGCACATAGTGGCACTTGCTGGGATGTGTGTGTATATCAAAAAAGGCAAGTTACAGGTAGTCAAAGCAGCATTGCAATTATTTCTTTATTTCTTTATTTTTGTCAAGCATGTATTAGAAAACAGATACAACTATAACATGATTATGAATACATGAAATGGATAGGGAACATTATGGCAGGGACGGTAGGCACGCTGGTGCGCTTATGCACTCCTCTTAAAGACCTCTTAGGAATGGGGTGAGGTCTACAGTAGACAGTCTAAGGTTAAAATTTGGGGGGTTTGGGGAAGAAACCACAGAGTTAGGTAGTGCATTCCAGGCATTGACCACTCTGTTGCTGAAGTCGTATTTTCTGCAATCAAGTTTGGAGTGGTTTACTATAAGTTTCTATCTATAACGTGCTCTTGTATTGTTGTGGTTGAAGCTGAAGTATTCATTGAGAGGAAGGACATTGTAGCATATGATTTTATGTACTACACTTAGGTTGGACCGAAGACGGCGAAGTTCTAAGTTGTCTAAGGCCAAAATTTCAAGTCTGGTGGCATAAGGTATTCTGTTGCGAGCAGAGGAGTCGAGGACTCTTCTCATGAAATATCTCTGGACTCGTTCGATTGTATTAATGTCCAATATGTAGTGCGGGTTCCAGACAGATGAGCTGTATTCAAGAGTTGGTCTAGCAAAAGTTTTGTATGCCTTAGTTAGCAGTCCAATATTACCGGAGAAGAAGCTATGCAAGATTAGGTTAACAACTCTTAATGCTTTTTTGGCAATGCTGTTACAGTGAGCTCTGGCACTTAGATCATTTGAGATGAGTACTCCAAGGTCTTTGACAGAGTGAGGGTCGTCTACTAGTTCGTATCCGCCCAGCTTGTATTTTGTGTTCTGATTCCCCCCCCCCCCAATGTGTAAGACGGAGCATTTGTTGGTTGAGATTTGGAGTTGCCAATTGTTTGACCATTCTGACACATAGTCAAGGTCTTTTTGTAGGGTAGCAGCATTGTCAGTGGTGTTAAATAGTTTTACATCGTCAGCAAAGAGAATGCAGTTGCTTATAATATGATTGCAAAGGTCATTTATATAAAGTATAAAGAGTGTGGGTCCTAAAACGCTACCTTGGGGACACCGCTGTTAACAGGTGCAGGGTTTGATAAGGTGTTCCATATTTTGACTACTTGTTGCCTGTTTGGTAGGAACGCAGCTATCCACCTATGCAGGAATCCGGAAATGCCATAAGTTTTTAGTTTTAGAAGTAGTTTGTCCTGTACCACTGAATCAAAGGCTTTACAGAAGTCAATATAAATTGCATCTATTGCTTTACCCTTGTCGAGTTTTGAAGTCCATCTGTTTTTGCAGTGTAAGAGTTGCAGATTGCAGGACAATTTTTTTCTGAAGCAAAATCGCTAGTTAGAGAGTAGGTTGTTAGTCTCTAAGTAGAGGGTAATGGATTGGTTTATGATTGATTCCATGACTTTGTAGGTGATGCAACATAATGAGATTGTTCTGTAATTATCAACTAGGCTGGGTCACCCTTTTTGAAGATAGGGATGACCGTGGCTGGTGACCATAAGTTAGGTAAGGAGCTGGTTCTGAAAGATATTCCATAGATTATGCTAAGTGGTTTTGCTATACAGGTTGAGAGCTTTTTTAGGAAGTAGGCACATAATCCATCAGGGCCAATTGATAGAGATGGTTTTAGGTTGCATAGTGCCTTTTCAACGGCATGTTCTGTGAAATTGACATGTGGTAGATCGTTGTGATTAGTTGTGGTACGATTGGGAAATGAGGGCATGAGCCGTTGCTGTTTACAAAGACTGAACCGAAGAATGTGTTGAAGAGGTTGGTCTTAATGGTTTTATCATTACAGTATTTCCCGTTTGGTCCTTTTAGTGGTGGGATGGATCTTGAGTCTTTTAGGTTGGTTGTTTACAAAACTGTAGAAGGCCTGGGTGGATTTAGTGCGTATTAGGTTTTCCTCTTGTTTGCTGTGATAACTGATGCATTCTGCCTTTATCTGTCGGCATAAGGTTTTATAGCAACTTTTGAAGTTAGCTACGTAGCCAGTTTTGTTTTTGCGCCAAAGAGGTGGGGGTTTTTTGGGTCTGAAGCTTCCTTATTGTTATGGGTAATTTGTTTTTTATGGTTTTGGTGGTTATTAGTGGTACGTATAGTTTAATAACTCTTTTGACTTCTTGCAAAAAAAATGTTATAATGGTCTTCGGTAGTGATGCAGCCAGTGAATAGAGTTTGCCAATCAAGAGATGAAAGGTCGTCAGTAATGAGATCATAGTTGGCTTTTCTAAAGTTATACTTTGGGATTCCGTCATTATGATAGTCTTTGTAAGGGCTTAAATTGAGACAAAAGTCAATCATGCTGTGGTCACTGTTGGAAAAGGGTTCATTTATTTGTAGACCACAGATTGAGTTTGAACTATTGCAGAAGATGAGATCAAGGCAGTTGTTGAGTCTAGTGTTGTTTGTTACTAGGTGGTCCAATCCCAGATTAGTAACGGCATTGTACATGGTTGTATGTATTGGTTCTGTTGTACATTCGTTTAGGGTCCAGTTAATAAGAGGTAGATTGAAGTCACCAAGAAATATAAGAGAGTGTCGGCAAGAGGCTGCCCATGTTAGTAGTGAGGTTAGTTTGTTCACATGTACAAGGTCATAATCAGGGGCTCTGTAACAAAGTAAGAAGTGAAATGTGGTGTTTAGGGAAAGGTCGCATACGATGGTCTCAGGAAGAGCAAGCTCCTGTGTAACTTGAATATTTTTTAGATTTAGGCATTTTTTTATAGAAGATAGCAACACCACCCCCTCTGCGGATTTCACGGTCAGACCTGATAGTCTCTTACTGTGGTAATGGAGTCTGGTAGGGATGAATCAATAAATTCAATCCCTATTCTTTTTGTAATTGCATCAATACACATTCTAAAAGGGCAAGGATTGCATCATGATGCTGCTTCTGTCATGTTTCTATTTCTGATCCCACACTTGTGGGGTTCCAGTGTTTGCACATGGTTCCTAGGTCTCCAGTCCTGTTTTAATATTGTGTTCACAGTTTCCAGAGGAAAGAAACACATCTGAAGATGAGAGATTATCTGCACTCTTTTTTATCATTTTAACAAACTCCACAAGGCACTTTGGCTTCAGCATTTTCTTCCTGTCTCCTTTTATGTGTCGCATGAATTCCAACCATAGTCAATATTATATTGCCTAATTCAACATGTCCATGTTTTCTTATATTCTCTGCTTATTTTCTATTATATGTCCTCCTAGTAAGCATTCCTGAAATTTCAGTATTTTAAAGTTAAGAAATATGACAAATCTACATTCTGTACATTTATAATGATATTCTTAATTACAATGATATTTATTCCACCTAAATGATAAATAGAAAGGCTGGCTATACATTTTCAATGCCTGATATACCACCACAAGAAATGTAGCTATGCCTCATACTTTATTTTCAAATTAGGTTTACTATCTGAAGAAGTCAATCACTGAGGATGCAGTTCCATATTAGATATGATGCAATCAACAATGGGCTTTGATGTGGGATTCTACAAGTGAATATCTCACCCTGAATATAATAAAAATATTGCCCTATTGATAAATGGTATGATTTGTGTGAGGGCTCTTTATACCAAAAAGGATTGAATTTTGTCTTTCATTTACTTTTAGACAACTTTTTTCTAAACTTAGAGTGAATGGTCTCATAAGGAACACTGTGTTTTAAATTGTAATATTACCTCAGTGGTAAGTCAACTTTGGTGTGTGGTAGCCAAAAGCAAGTCTATTCCACTGAATGGAACTTGAGACTTTTCTTCCAAAGTCATGCCTAGATAAAAGTCTGTAGAGATTCTCAGTCATCCAGGTCATGGTTTTCCCAAAGGTGCTTTTTCAAGAGGCATTGGGACTTTCATGTTTTTTCTTTTGAAGACGTTTCGCTTCTCATCCAAGAAGCTTCTTCAGCTCTGACAGGATAATGGGGAATGGAAGGATTTATATTCCTTGCAGAGAGCTGGTAATTTGTGTCCTTTTAGAGCAGCGGTTCTCAACCTGGGGGTCACGACCCCTTTTGGGGTCGAACGACCCTTTCACAGGGGTCGGGAGACTTCGGCCAGACGCCGCCATTTGGGTTCTTTTACCCTCTACGCATGCGCAGAATGCTTTGCGCATGCGCAGAGGGTAAAAGAACCCAAATGGTGGCGGCAGCGGGGCGGGGGTCGCAGCGGCGGGCACGGCAGCGGGGTGGGGCGCAGCGGGGGCAGGGCACGAGTCGCAGCATTAGGAAGGTTGAGAACCACTGTTTTAGAGGGTCGTTGAAGCACTTGGAGGTTTATCTGTGTCCTCAGGGTCACCTGAGTAGTGCTCCTGGTTCCTGTAGTCATGCCTAGATAGCACCAAACTAGTTTAATGCAGCATCTCTTTTCTTTCAATTCTAACAGGATGGGTTCACTCCACTAGCAGTTGCATTGCAGCAAGGACACAATCAGGCAGTGGCTATTCTTTTGGAGAATGACACTAAGGGGAAAGTGCGACTGCCGGCACTGCATATTGCTGCCAGAAAAGATGACACCAAATCAGCAGCGCTTCTTCTCCAGAATGATCATAATGCTGATGTTCAGTCTAAGGTACAAAAATTACCCCTTTTCCTAGGATGGTATCAAAAATAGGATGTTTCCAAGGATTTTTTTTCTCCAATGAGCCGGATAAAGGAATGCTTTTTTTCACTGAGATTGGAAGTTCAACCATTTGCAGCTTTTGGTATTATCCATATATTTATTAATTTATTATTTACAGCATATTTATAAAACATCTTAATGTGGATAATAAGCATACAGCACTATAAAAGCTACTAACATGGATGCTGAATCTGATATATCCAGAAAACCCTCCCCTTTTTCTTACAGTTGCAAGAAGATACGGACTTAAAGGCACAATTCATTCTTCGGATCTCTTTTTCTTGTGTTGATTACCTGCTGGCTTTTCTATCTTTGAAACTATAATCCAATTAATACTGTGCTTTAGATTCTGAAATATAAATTTTGATTATTTACTAGGGGGAAAACAACTGTTTAAAAGTGTTGTTGTTAAGTAGGTTTTGGGCTGTGTAATCCATGGAAATGTGAGATTCCATACACTGACATTAGAAATTAATCATGTGTATCTGGAGTTTCCCCCCAGTAACAAGATTGTAATTCATTTTAGTGAACAAGTGAGCTTTATGTCATTCTACCAATCTGTAATATCTTTCCTCTTTTTTCCAAAACACGCTTCAACAGATGATGGTGAATAGAACAACTGAGGTACCAAACCCAACAGTTTTGTTAACCTATTCTTGCCAGCCCTTTATTGAAAATCATTTCAACCCCCCACCTACCCTCCGCCATCGCCATTCCATATAGTTCAGAGTGTATCACATTTCATTTTTATGAACTTTTGGCAGAAATATATACTGTCTCATCTTTTTTATTTTGTTTTGTTTTGTTTTTTTGGCTTTGAGATGCTCAAGATTTTTGTTTTTGTTTTTCATAGTAGAATAGGGAACTAAAATAGTGGGCCTGCAGAGGAATTATTAAGTGCAGAACCATTGCCTGTAACATGAATTTATTTCTGTAGCAGTGTAAATCCATTCCAAAGTATTCATCTGGACAATTGGTTTGGATTGTTTGTTGCTTGCAAATGGCATTTTTAAATTTTTGAGATTCTTTCCCTCTTCATAATTTATTATGTTTTCAAGTTCTGGGCAATGTAATATACTGAAATCAGTGGAACTCCGTTCCAATTTAAAAGTATTCCCAGCCCAGCAGAGCTCAGACTCTATTTTCTTGAAGAAAAAAATGATAAAAATGTCCACAATTGGATGTTGAAAGCACTTTACAGAAGCTACCCATTAATTTCACAGAACTGCTTTCTGTAGACAACTATGGAAATTTGCCATAGAAGATGGCTAGCTAAGCATGGACATCTAGTTTATCAACTCTTGGAAACATATTTTGTTAGCAACATCCCTCACTTTCTAAATTATATGGAGAGTCAACAAGTAGCATGGCAGAATTTGATACAGTACTTGATAAAAAGTATTAAAAATTATTTTTTTCTCTGAAAACAGAAGAAATGAGTTTTGCATCTGAACTAAGAAAAATGATTAAATAATGAAATGAGCAAATAAGAAACCATTACATTTAATTCTTGTACAATTAGAATAGTCCAGAAGTAGGAGAGTAATTCTGGCTTATAGTGTTCAAATTTTAGTAACTATTGTCTTGTGGGGGGAAAAAAAGAACTGGATTTTCTAATTAGGACTGTTTTATTTTTGCAGAGTGGCTTCACACCTTTGCACATAGCGGCACATTATGGAAATGTTAATGTAGCGACACTTCTACTCAACCGAGGAGCTGTTGTAGACTTCACAGCAAGGGTATGTGTTCTCATCTTCTGCACATAGAAATAACAGTGAATTTTCAAGGAAATTGTCATTAAATATATTGAAAAGGAAAGAAGAAAACAAGGAAGGAAATAAGAGAGGAAAGGAAATAATGAAGGAAAGGAAGCAGTAAATCTATTCACAGATTTGTTTATTTAAAGGCAATGATTCTTCATCCCCCTTTCCCTTAGAAATAATATCATGTTTCATAGTTAGAAAATACTTGACTGTAATGCATTCATTATATTTTTACAGGGTACCACTATAAATGAAAAAAATATATATCTAATACGGGTAATTCTCAACTTATGATCACAATTGAGCCCAAATTTATGTTGCTAAGCGAGACAATTGTTAAATGAGGTTTGCCCCATTTTACAATGTTTCTTACCACAGTTGTTAAGTGAATTACCGCAGTTAAGTTAGTAACAAAGTTGTTAAGTGATTCTGACTTCCTCATTGACTATGTTTGTCAAAAGAGCACAAAGGTCATCACATGACCCCCAGGACACTGCAACCATCATAAATATGAGTCAGTTGCCAAGTGTCCGGATTTTGATCACATGACCACGGGGATCCTGCAATGGTCGTGTGAAAAATGGTCATAAGTCACTCTTTTCAGTGCCATTGTAACTTTGAACAGTTACTAAACAAACTGCTGTAAGTTGAAGATCACCTGTATTAATATAATATGTATATTGCTTCATTTTTAACTAATCTCTATTTAAATTAAGAATTGCTATGAATTGGGCATTCGAGAAAAAATGTATGGTAGCAAAACCAAAAGCTTTATTAATCTATAGCATGCTTACCTCGACAGATTTTAACGCACCTGCTGCTTTCTCTCAATCATCGAGGTATTGCTTGTCCCACTCACATCGCTGACAGATGGAAGCAGGCTTTCTATTATGAAAGCTTCCTTTAAATTTTTTCAAATACTGTTGAAGCACAACTAGGACAATATGAGGGAAGAGACCTTGGGAGGACGTGACAAGGCATCATGCCAAAGGAATGGTCAGATAAGAGTTCGTATTGCCCACAACTGGATAATGAGTGGGGCAGGAGGCTTAGAAGGCACCTTCTATAGTGTCTCTGCCTCTAAAGCAGGCGGGGATCGGAGGATTGCACTTTCAGAGTTGAGAGATTATCATTGAATCACAACCAGACAAATTAATTCTACTTTATTGTAAAGCTACATTGATAGAATCTAGCGGTCTCACAGTCTCCCAAGGTCTTTCCCACATATCATCATGGCTATAACAATTATCTCAAGATAGTAAATTGGGAAAGCTTGCTTTATTAACCCATTTTTCCCACATAGATCTTCATATGGATCATGTTACTTCTCTAGGGTCATGTTACTGTCACTTCATAATTTATTTTGTTCTCAGTCTATATACAGTGATTGGTTTGTTTTACATCAGCACAAGATCTACTGTAAATCCACTAAAGCTTATCTTTATTTAGAATGCTATATTTTGAGGAAAACAATTGAATCCTTCATTTATCTCTATGAATCATTTCATGATGATTAACTTCACCTCATTAGGACACCAAACTACCTCTTATTTCAGCAAGAATAAACACTTTCTTATTGCAGCAGGTCTTATAAATTATTGAATTATATTTCTGTGATGACCAAGGCTTTTATGTTTTAATTATTCTTGATAAACTGGTTTTTTTAAAAAAAAAATAGATATTGCCTTTAAAGAATAATATCCTCACATAAATTTAGAAATATTTTGAACAAGCTGGATAAGTATTTATATAAAGTTACAAATGTGTGCTCATTTCTACTTTGTCTAATTCTTGAAATTGTGCAAATAAAACCTTACTTTTTAAAAAACAAGAACAACAATATAGCTTTTCAGCTGGAAGTCACCTGCATCCTACATATTCTTACACATAGGTTTTATGTGTATTTATTTATTATTTATTTATATTTATTATTTATTTATTATTTATTTATTATTTATTTATATTTATTATTTGATTCAGCAGGATTAATTTTGGAGCAGATACAGTATACACAGGATTGTGCTGTTAATTTTGAACATCTTATAACTCACCATCTAACTATTTTATTTATTTGTCATATTTAGACACTACTTATATCTCCCTCACAGAGCAGCTATTATTAACTGTCTGATAGTTGCATGGGCTCAGCCCAAATGTTTTTCCCCTGCTTAATGTCTACATCTTATTAGGATTGGTTTTCTTCATATATTTAAAGTGCTTTTTAATATTTTTTCCTTCTATTTCCTACCATCGTGCCAAATCCTTACCTACTATTCATGAATAGGAAATGAAGCAAAATCCTCAGACCTCTTTAAGACATTTTAATACAAATAATTTGTTATGATAATTGGCTTCATTGTTGCACTACTGTGTTTATGTATTTAGGTATTTGATAGAATATAAATATAGCTATGAAGGTCATTTTGTCTTTCATATTGTTTGTTTGTGTATGTATGCAGCAAAACTTTTGATGTTTTGATCTTTCAAAATTTTAAATAGGAGTGCACTGCAATACCCAAATGTATATTTAAAAGAGTATGTAAAAACAAATATTTAAAAGCACATGTAATAATTATGGGTTTACTTGCATGAACCAATAGAAACATGGACATATATCATTGCTTTTATTACATTTAATCTAGGTTACTCTAAGCCTTAATGCTAAATACTGTTATTTCTTTACACATCTAATTAATCTGAGTACACACTTAAATGACACAATTATCCTTTTCTAGTTGTCAAGAATTATTATTATTTTATTATTAAGTTTATGTAGGTCCCCTTCTAATGCTTGTGGCTCTGGGAGGTACACACAATTAAAATAACAACAACAACAATCCAAAACAATTAAAACAACAATTAAAATAAAATTAAAACAGCTAAAACTATCCTAAAATAAAAACCATAGTAGAATGCATTCCAAACTTACAAACAATATCATTCAGTGGACTCCATATTTCTTGGAATCTCAGCCTTGATGATAAAATAATATTTTAAGGGCCTTCCAAACAGACAATAGGGTTTGGGCTTCAGATAATAGGAGGGAATGCTTTCCTTCTGGATCACCTCCTTGGGGATGGGATCAACCGTCCTGCTGGATCTGAGGGGATGGGGAGGTAACTAGATAGAAATATCTCACAAAGGACTTGAAAATAGGTGAAATACTAGCAGGTGGCATCATTAACAACCTGCACATTTACTTAAGTTATCCTACACCCATTTCTCCAGGATATGTTTGAATGCCCTCCCTTTTGCAATCATGGATGGCAGAAATAAAGGAAACTCTGTAACACTTAGACATCTAACAAACCCTTGATTATGTTTTGCATTTTGTTATGCAAACAATGCCGGCTGGCGGGCCCTAGGGGGAGGGCCTTCTCTGTGGGGGGCCTCATGCTCTGGAACTAACTTCCCCCAGAGATCCGAATTATCCCCACCCTGCTGGCCTTCCGAAAAGCCGTCAAGACATGGCTCTTCCTGCAGGCAGGGGGTTGAGACTAGTTTCCATCCGAGATCTCCCCCTATATGTATGTTGGTGAATATCTTCTTTTTAACTTTTTTAATCTTTTAAAATTGTTTTAATCGCTGTTTATTGTTTAGTGTTCTCACACAATGTTGTATGCCGCCCTGAGTCCCTCGGGAGTAGGGCGGCATAGAAGAACCTAATAATAAATAAATAAATAAATAATTTTTTCAAAGTTGTACACTCTATATGGAACTATGCGTCAGTGATTTTTCCCTCTAATGGAAAAGGTTGTCCAGCAATCCTGATCAAATTTTATTTTAAATAATAACAGAATAACAGTATTGGAAGGGACCTTGAAGGTCTACTAGTCCAATCTCCTGCTCTAAAAGGAAACCCTATACCTTCTTAATTGTTAAGTTGTGTGCCTTATTCATAACCCATGGCTATTCCAGAAAGAAGTAGATTGTACAGTAAATTATTTTAACACTATTTAATATTTTTGGATAACACTTGGTTTGTTTTAAATTATCTTGTTCTAGTCATACACTGTAATAACGGAGGAGGAGGTTGAATGACCTCAATTGATCTTGCAAAAAAAGCTAAAAAGGGTTGGGCCTGGTTGGACTTGATGGGAAGGTATAAGGAAATCCCAGGGCTAGGGATTAGAACTCTGATCATCAAAACACATTCTTTTATTCTTCATTCAGAATGCTTGGATCCAAAAATTTTTCTAACCAACCAACCAAGCAGCCAGTGGCAATCACTTCTGCTACATTGCTTAGAAAACTACCCAGATCTGTTCATATCATCGCCAGGATCTGAGCGATGATACAAACAACTTGAGAGTCTTTTTACCTTTATTAATCATCTGTTCATTCTAATGAAATGCTAAACACGACACAGCATAAATGTTATGTTTCTAATACACGTCTCTATCGGAAATATAACAACATTTATGTTGTGTCATGTTTAGATAGACATACTATATACCTAGAGTCAGGTTTTGATTGGCAGCCTTTATGAATCGGATAGAATTGTTTTTAAATGTTGAATGTACTCTGTGATACATCCGTGTTTATATTCTGTACTGTTTTGTGTCAAAATGCAAAACCATTCCCATTGAACGTCTCCAACCCCATCATGCTTTTGTTTGTTCTTTTCATGGTGTAGAATGGAATCACCCCACTGCATGTGGCTTCCAAAAGGGGGAACACTAACATGGTGAAGCTCTTGTTGGATCGTGGAGGGCAGATCGATGCCAAAACCAGGGTGAGTGTTTTATTCCCTGAATGTATGTTCTCATGCATTTAACATTTTTTGCTTGGTAGGGGCTAGAACACTAATCATCAAAACACATTTTTTTAGAAGATTTTTTTTTGTCTTTGTGATCAGAAAGGAAATTCACACAGTGCTATTTTATTCATGGAAAAAATCCTTCTAAGAGTATATATCTCCTTCCATGGGTGAAAACTCTTTTTTTAAATAGATGCTTTTTCTGTTTTGGCTGTATGTACTTTGAAAATGAATTTGGGCCTTTTGGTTAAGATCAAGTGTAGCATTTGTTCTTATCAGAAAACCATTCTGAAAAAGTGCTCCAGTACTTGTACAAAAGTTCCAATTCTCTGTTTTTCATTAAAATGGCCTAATTTTTTTTCAAGCTACTGGTTTTATTTTATTTATTTGTTTTATTTATTTGTTTGTTTGTCAAACATGTACAAGATAGTAGGTATAGGTATAAACATAAACATAAACAGTAAGTACGGATAAATGAGGACGATAGGACAGTAAGACAGGGACAGTAGGCACAATGGTGCACTTATGCTACTGTTTTTTTTAATGCTTTAATATTCAAAGTGCACAGAGCCTTGCTTTCAGTTTATAAAGGAAAATTTTGGATTAAACTTCAATCCATTTGGATTACTGCAAAGTGCTCTACATGAGACTCCCCTTGAAGAGGTTATAACTGGTCCAGAATGCAATGCAGGGGTGGGTTCCTACCGGTGCGGTCCAGTGTGCAGCTCCTGTAGGGACCCGCAGATTACGTAATTTGCATGCGACGGCTCTGGTGCCGTCTTCGCCGGTCCGTTGTGCGCTGCCATCTTTTTTGGCAATTTTTCAGCTTTTTTTGCTTCCTGCGCATGCGCGGAAGCAAAAAATCATCTAAATCACGCATGTGCGCGCGTCCCTTCACAAGATTTTGGCGAGATTTTGCTTCCGCGCATGGGCAGGAAACAAAATCGTGCGAAGGGGCCAATGCACATAGCACGCACGTGCACAACATGGCGATCCGCGAGCAGCGCACCGGTAGCAAGGTAAGAGCAACCCACCCCTGATGCAATGGTGCATGCAGTGGTACATTGCACCCCTATCAAAAGCTGCACCAGCTCCCTGTTTTCTTCTGGGTGCAATTCAAGATGCCAGGTATTATTTTTAAAGTCTGAGGGACTATCACTCTCTCTCAGGCTATCTTTCTGTACCACCAGAGTGAATTGGATAGGAACATTACGGTTCCTTTCCCTTAAACATTGCCAGCTATGCAATATGCCTTTTCCATTTCAGCCCCTGCTTTATGGAATATTTTCCCTGCTAACATCCAACGGGCCTCACTCTTCTGTCTTTGCCTAGAGTACTTAAAACTTAGCTCTTTCCCCAGGCTTTGGGATAGGGTGAGGTCTGGGTAGGATTAGAATATGGATGCACCGGGGAGTTGTGGCTTGATGACAAGATAGCAATAGCAATAGCACTTAGACTTATATACCGCTTCATAGTGGTGAAGAGCTGAAGTGGTGCAGTGGTTAAATGCTGCGACTGCAGGCTGACTGCTAGTTCAGCAGTTCAGCTGTTCAAATCTCACTAGGCTCAAGGTTGACTCAGCCTTCCATCCTTCCGAGGTCGGTAAAATGAGGACCCAGATTGTTGGGGGCAATATGCTGAACTCTGTAAACCGCTTAGAGAGGGCTGTAAAGCACTATGAAGCGGTATATAAGTAAAGTGCTATTGCTATAGTGCTTTACACCCCTCTCTAAGCGGTTTACAGAGTTCAGCATATTTCCCCCAACAATCTGGGTCCTCATTTTACCGACCTCAGAAGGATGGAAGGCTGAGTCAACCTTGAGCCTGGTGAGATTTGAACAGCTGAACTGCTGAACTAGCAATCAGCTGAAGGTCGCAGTGCTGCTTTTAACCACTGCGCCACCTCGGCTCCTTTATGGAATATTTGGGGGGGGGGGTGTTTCTGTTTGTTTTTAGTTTGTTCTTGTTGGCTTTACATGATTTTATTGATTGCAAGCTGCCCAGAATTGTTTTAAAATGGGTGGCTATATAAATGTTTGATTTAATAAAATAATTCTACTAAAATGTGGGTTTACTTTAAACTCAATTATGTTTAAATTCTAGAACAGGTTAATAGAACCCATTGAAGATAAGCCTTGAGAAAATGATCAGGTCTTTAAAGTTTTCCTAATAGCTGACAGTGAAGGTGCCTTAATAAAGTTGTAGGGACAGTAAGCTCAAGAGAAGCTTTCTGCAAAAAAATCTGATTAGCTTGTGCTACCCAGCTAAACAGCTGTTGAAAGAGACTGGAAAAGAAAACCAAGGGAACATCTACTTCTATAATGAAGATGAAAGATTTATTTAGGCAGCTGATATAGTAGCTATCAATGGCCTTTCTAATTCAAGATTCTGGGATATGATTACAGATAGAAGTATTCTAACAAATCTAACATTCCATAGTCTATTTTATTCTTTCTACCAAACAGGGAACAATACTTGATGAAAATATAATCGCAGATTCTATGATTTCCATAAGATTACTCTTCTGAAAAAGATTTTAAATGACTTTATTGTTTAATTTATTACCCACATCAGATGAGAGTGTTGTTCTGAACCGCCAGCACAGAGACATTGACATCTGAAAGGACTGGCATCCAATTTGCATGTAATTTGCCTATTTTTCAAGACATTTTTCAGTGTGGGAGATTCCAGACTTTTGGTTTCATTTGTCGGCATCATGTGACTGTGCAATATCTTTGTGTCCAACTTTGATGCTGCTTGCACCGTTTTCGTTCCTTGCTTTGTCTACTTTGTCGTGGTCATGTGTAACTGAATAATGATGATTTACATAATTTATAATATAAAAGCCTTACAGCTAAAGATATGATTGTCGAGTAGAAAAATAGAATACAAATTGCCGAAACGGATTGTATTAATAACTAAAAACAAGAAAGAAAGAGTCTCATATCTGTTTTATCATTGTTGGTAGGAGCCCCTGAAATCCAGTGTAACTCAATCAAGTCAGCAATACCCAAAAAGTATGTGTGAGGGACAATCAATTTTGCCATGTCACTATGCAACCTCCCTCACCCCAACAGCCAAAACTTGGAAAACAAGAAATTATTTTTATTCTGTGACAGAAAGATACCAATTTGTTAAAACCAAACCATAAAAACAAGACAATATCAATATTCTATCATTAAGGTAAAACCTAATAAATTGTGAATGAATGGGGACTTGGATCAGAAGGGAGAGAGCAACATGAATAATTAAAGGAAGAGAAAATATTATTCAGTCAGGGGAAAAAGAAAGGGTGAGCAAGAAATCAAAACTGACCTTTGATATTTTTTTTTGTTTAAGATATAATAGAGAGAAATTGACATGCTTTCAAGATTCCATTTTACAATTTTAGAGGTAGAGAGAAATTGACATACTTTCAAGCTTCCATGCAAGGTTAAACCAGCATATAAAGGTGAAGCTTACACTGCTAGGTTGCATGCTAAAGCAGTCCTGCTAAACCAGGGGTCCCATTACAGGGCCACGGTCCATTCAGAACCGGGCTGTGCAAGCGGTAGGCATTCACGCATGCACACATATCCACTTGCACGAATGGTGGTGGTTGCACATGAAGCTCCATTTGTGCAAGTGGCAGATGCTCAGACAGAACTATCCCCATCCCCCCGCCAATCCACGAAGTCAGAAAGGTTGGAACGCTGTGCTAAACCACTCATATTTATCTAAGTCAATTACAAGATAAAGCTTCATTAACACTGGTCAGCACAATCATTTCTCATCAAAGTAGACCTTTTGAGACCATGATCTTTGGTATCAAAGTTGAAGTTAGATCACTATTCTGATGATTACCAATTTGTAGGGCTACCGGAATTGACAAAATAGCTATATAAATATGGCAAGCAATAGAAGAATAAGGGTTCTAACCAAACTATGCCAGCAAATCTGGAGAATAATACAATGGCCAGTAGGTTGGAAGAGGTCAATCTACATACCAGTAACAAAGAAAGGATACTTAACATAGTGTGTAAAATATTGTACAGAGAACCCTACACAGAAAGCTGATGTTTAAAAAGGCTAAGAAACACATGATGTTATTGTTGATGCATGCTGAATAATTGAGACAGCTGAAGAATACCAAAAACAAGTCAGTAAATGCTTCTTCATTGACTATGGAGAAGCCTTTGATTGTATCAATCATGTTAAGTTCTGAAATGGGCTTAGAAAAGTGGACATCTCACTGTCTTCATGCAAAACCATCATAAACTGAGCCATTCAAAGTCCCTGCTGAGTTGAGCGGCATAGAAATACAAACAATTAATAAATAAATAAATAAACCTATATACACAAGTCAGGTGAGGAAGCCACGGTATAGACAGAAAATGGTGAAACAGACTGGTTCCAGGTCGGCAAAGGATGAGGCAAGATTGTTTATTTTCCCTTTATTTTTTTGACCTATATGAGGAATATATATATTAAGGGAAGCTGGCCCAGAAGAAGATGAGTGTGGTTTTTTAAATTGTAAGAAGTGCGAGTAACCCACACTATGCTGATGACACTACACTGCTAGCTGAAAACACAAGGATCTCCAAGCTCTACTAATAAAAGTCAAGGAGCACAGTGAAAAAAAGTGTCTAGATATACAAAAAACAGTCATACAAGTAATGTTTTTTTTGCTTTTGTTTATCTTCTCTACTTCTTAGTATAAAATTTTATTTTCTGATAAACATTTGATAATTACTAACCATATTAAAAGTTTTGTCTGTTACATGCAAAGTTTATCTGCCTTGATGGGATTTATTACAATATTGTGTAGCCTTTGCTTACTGGTTGGAGGCATAAAAGAAGACTAGGCCATCAAATTGTCTGGGCACTTAGTACAGACTACTTCTGTTAGTTGAGAAGCTAAGAAGTTGGCACTGTGTTTCACTTAGTTGCAGAACACAATTCCAGATCGTACATGGATTAAGACGGGGATGTGAAACTCAAGGCCCCTGGGCCGGATCTGACCGTGGGGTGATTAGATCTGATCCGTGGGGCCACCCCTGAAACAGCGAAGGACCGGTCCATGGTACATCTGCCAGCAAAAACAGAGCTCATGAGGGCCGCCCTCCCGAGCTCCGTTTTTACTGGCAGAGGGTTGCAGGAGGCTGTCCCAGCCGAAACCGGAGATTAGGAGTCCATTTTCGCTGGCAGAGCGCTCAGGCTGCCACAGGCACCCCCGACATGAATGAGAGAATGGTAGAGATAACATGTAAATCCTACTTTCTACTTAGGTCGATTCCTTCACATATGCAACTGAATATATTGAACAGGCTTACAGCCACTATGGTTTTCCTTTTATCTTCTTCCTTCAGCATTAGGGACACAGACAACGGAACAGAAAAGTAGCTAAATTTTGCTGGGGAGTGTTCTTGTATTTTAGTCATTCTTTGAACAGTGAAGTGCGTTATTACAAAATACAGTGTATTTATGTAGAATTTGGGCAGGGGTAATGTGGAACAGTTGAGGTCCATTTAGAAATAGAAAATTCTCTGTTCAACTGTGTGTGGCCTTCCACGAGGAGCCCTGCCTAGCCATTGATGCTAAAAGTGGATTTATCAAGCTATCATCATGTCATCCAATGCTTCAGTGAATTTCTGGGATTTAGAAACTGATACCTACTTTCAAATATTATGACTTGCTTTATTTCTGTGGTGGGAAATTTTAGCAACCTTTAAGAGTACTACCCACTTAAGTACATATAAAACACACAGAGCTATTGGTAATAAAGTGACATTAATATTAATGGATTTTAAGTTAGTTAAAGTTACAGCTTTCAGGTCTTATTTATTTATTTGTTGCTTTTAAACAGAAAAATAAAAAGAACAAAACAAAGAGATAATCATGATAAAAATACATATATTGTCAAAGAAAAAAAAGGAAAAAAGTGCTTTAAAAAGGTGATAAAAAGTACAACAGAAAAAAGGAAAAAGAAACAAAGTACAATACATTGTTTTAACAGTAAATAGTTTCAGTTTTATATATATACACATATACATACATATGTACATATACATACATGCAGGGTGTGTGTGTGTGGGTGTGTGTGTGGATGTGTGGATGTGTGTGTGTGTGTGTGTGTGTTTGCATTTTGGTCCTCAGAGTAAATAAAGAAATAAATAAAATATAACCTAGAGAGCTCTATGTGCTGAACTGGTTGAATGTTGACCTACATAGATCATTACTATGTTTGCAGTGTCCGCAAAGATAACATACAGTACAATTTGCATGTTTTTCTTCATTTCTTTGGCAGTGCAGTAGTTGATTTATTTTAAGGCTTTATTGTTTTTCTGTTTTCCATCACTTGTTCTTGGTAATCCAGAATCAGTAAATTTTTTACTGGCTTGCCTTTTGATAATTAGCGAGTTTCATGCTAGAAAAGCCTTTCATATGATTTGAGACAGGATCTTGTATACAAAAAAGAAAGACAAGAAAATAATGCAAGGATCGTGTTTTGATAGCAAGTTTATCCAACAATGCTTACATGCTTTTTAGTCTTCCTTGGTTGGCATCTTTTTTCCTATTTTATGTTTTTTATTTATTTAGCATCATTTTGATCCCATCTCAGTCTTAAGATTCTGGGCCTCTCTTTTGACATTCTTATTATCCTTTTTTTATTGTTCCTTTCAACAATTTTTGTTACCATGGAACAAAATGTCTCCATGCATTATTGTATAATGCTGACTTCACATGGTCTCCTGGCAATTTGCAATTTAACCATAAACCGAGAATTAGTTACAGATAGTCTTTGACTTGCAACCACTATTGGGACCAGAATTTCCATGGTTAAGCAATGTAGTCGTTAAATGAGGCTTGCCTAATTTTATGCCCTTTTTGCCATAGTTTTTAAGTGAATCATGCAGTCATTAAGCAAATCTGGCTTCCCCCATTTTCTTTGCTTGTCGCAAGCCAAATGGGAGCCTCGCAAATGGCAATCACATGACTTCAGGATGCTGCAGCTATTATAAATACATGATGATTGCCAAGTGCCTGAATTCTGATCACGTGAACATGCGGATGCTTGATGATCATAAGTGCTGGTTGCAAGTTACTTTTTTCGGTGCCACTGTCACGTCAAACATTTGCCAAATGAATGGTTGTAAGTCAAGGACTACTTGCACAGTATATCATGCATAATAGAATCACAATAAACAACCATCTCAGATGAACAGAATCCAGCCACATAAACTTTAATTTAAATTGTCTATGAGATTCTCAGTCATCCAGATCATGGTTGTCCCAAAGGTGCTTTTTCAAGAGGCAGTTGGACTTCCTTGTTTTTCTTTGAAGACATTTCGCTTCTCGTGATGAGAACTGAAACATCTTCAAAGAAAAACCAGAAAGTCCAGTTTAATTTAAATTATAAATTAACATTTCTGAAAATCAGTTCTGTTTTTTTCTTGCTGAAAACTGCCAGGGAAGTACACAGGAACGGAACACAGATAGAAGCTCATTGTCTTCTGACCCTCTTTTCCTTAGCTTGCATGGAAGGCAGGCCCTCAAGCATCCTAATTTGGAATGCATATGTCCCAAACTGATCCACCCACACTTCAGAAATAATTGCATATTTTAAAAAGATTTTTTATAATTTTCCATTACATAGACAGATTGGGTATTTCTGAAGGAGACATATTCTTAATGGTTCTTATTATTCTTTTCATTGCTAATAAATTACAGTTGACACACACACACACACACACACACACACACACACACACACACACATATATATATATATATATATATATATATATATATATATATATATATATATATATATATATATATATATATATATATATATATATATATATATATATATATATAATATCTTTCCTAACAGAACTATCTCTCCTAGCAGCAATTCTGTGGATGAGTGAGAACTATTATTAGATGTAATATATAGAAATACTTGTAATTTAATGCCAATTTCCTGAGCTGCATGAACTTATTAATGCCAGTGCTGTTGCTACCTGACTGATGATGGATCATTTCTGAGAGTTCCCTATTGGAGGGAACCTAAAGCAAATACTTCATCATTGCCACTAAAGATCTAATTTTGCTGCAAGATTTGTATTAGCAGTACGGTCAAATGACTGTTTGACTCCAATATTAAAGAACATGGTTTCTGTTTTGTTGTTTTCAAAGGATGGGCTGACTCCATTGCATTGTGCTGCACGAAGTGGACATGACCAAGTTGTAGAGCTTCTCCTGGAACGAGGTGCCCCACTCCTTGCCAGGACCAAGGTGTGTTTATAGTTCAGACTAGTATTTTAAGGGAGTTTGTTTGCTATTGAAACCCATAGCAGTAAAATAAATAACTAGTAGAGGAATTGATAAAGGTGTAATCAAATATTTTAAAATTCATACAGCTTTGCTCTCATATGTATCATGTGGTTATTTCTTTTCTCATTCACTTCTGTTTCTGCATTGTTTCTGTTGCTTTTTATCTAAAAATGCATTCATAAACTTCTACAAGCAGAGTATGTGCAGACAAAATGAAGTTATCAACAAACTAGATGTACATTTAGGCAAAGCAGTATTAATATACTACAATAGACAATGGATTGGACGCAAAGCACAAATGCATGAATACCCATTTAGTTTCTAAAACAGAGTGAGGTTTTCCAAGTGAATGAGCAAAATCTTAAGTTTGTATGTCTTGAAAACCATCTTTGAAATATAACTAGGCAATGCATTATTGTAACTTGATGGATGAATCTGTTAATTTCATAGGCTGTTTTTCAAGACTTAAATTTAGTTTTGTTGTGTGTGCGTGGGCGTGCATTTGCAGGTTGTCACTGCGTAATGTTTTGCACTGTTTGTTTCAGAATGGACTGTCTCCACTTCATATGGCTGCCCAGGGTGACCACGTGGAGTGTGTCAAACACCTACTGCAGCACAAAGCTCCTGTTGATGATGTTACACTGGATTACCTGACTGCCCTCCATGTTGCTGCACACTGTGGTCACTATCGTGTCACCAAGCTTCTGCTGGATAAGAGAGCAAATCCAAATGCCCGTGCTTTGGTAAACTTTTCATGGATTTCTGGTGGAGCATAAAGGGAACTGAGATACTGACTCCACACATTCAGTTCAGTGACTATATAAAGACCAAGGGGAGAAATGCTGGCTTTTTCAGTAGGATACTCTAAAACTCTGCCACAAATCCATGTAGTTAATAAAGCAATTGAACATTAGAAGATATCTAATGGATACAGTGGCATGTGATAAGAATGTGAGGCAAACAGAATGGTCAGCGTACATGAGAAAGGGGAGCTTCTGCACAGAATTACAGGCATAGACTTTTTGAAACATTAAGGGTTTCCTCATCACAGTCTACATTAAGATTATATTATATTCTTCACCATAAGTAGTGTGTTATAGTGAATGACATCAGAATAATGCAGCCTTCTTCATGGGTGCTATGAAGTAGTGTTGGTGTGGAAGTCCTTTATGGTAGTTTCTAGCCACTATATTATGCTGCTTTTGCAAAACCTGAGTGTTGTAGTCCCAACATTTTCTCCATCACTTGGGGAAGTTTGAGCTAATATATGTTTGGTAGACGGTCAGCAATATTTATTTGCTTAATAATTCTGATTTGAGAGATGTATTTGATTACTTGAGTTAGCATTTGCATAGCTTTTTTCTATTCAGAATGTGAATACTAGAGTTTACTCATCTGTTTCAGAACAGAAAAATGTTCTTCTTCCAACTGCTCTATTTGAACCCATTCCATTTCAAGTTCATCTCCTTTTCTTGCATGCATTCATCAACTTCACAAAATCAGACCACATTCACTCAGATGTATCATCTTACATGGCCACCCATTTCATACATATGGCTAACAATTAAAACAAACTAAAAAGAAACAAAATTTAAAAACGAATCAGTAATATAAAAATAGCTGCTAAGAATATCAATAATATCCAATGTTTAAATCAACCATGAACCATACTGTCATGGTTGCAGCCTAGATGGCAGAGCCAAGTTTTTAATATGTTGCAAAATGCCAGTAGGTTCAGGCAAGTGTAATCTCGGGAAATAATATTCCAGAGGAATATTCCCCCTTCTTGTAATTTCACAGATACCCAGTATATAATTCAGTTTATTCAGTAATTTATGTTCTTTACCATTTACCATTCACTTTACATGTTATAGTCTTCTATTTGCCATGGTTATCATCAAATGGATCCATAGATTCTCATTTTTTTCTGCCCATCATAAGTTTGGTCAATCAAGATTTTTTTTTGTTAGCAAAAGAAAGTAGATATTGACTAGATCACCACTTTAAGTTATATCAGCATCACCTGCATCATTCCTGCCTAATGATAAGGATAAGGTTTGGCAAATTTTGGCCAATATGCCACAAGATAATCAAAGCAAGTTTTACTCCAAGGCTATTCATCCAGTGCTATGGAAGCTAAACTTCTCTTCTAGAGTAGGGTTGTCAAACTCCCGGCCCACGGGCCGGATGTGTCACGTGCTGGCCACACCCATGCCCGGTTTAGCAAAGGGGGAAAAGTCCCAATATGTCATGTGACGCTGCCATGATGATGTGAGTTTGACACCCCTGTTCTAGAGATTGCCCTGCAAGTCAGTGTAATGTTGCCCATACCCACCAATTATGAAGTATAAGTAGCTTATCTTGATATAGTTGACCTTCTTATCTAATATACCTCCATATAGTTGGTTGTACATGTCTACTGATTTCACAGTTAAATGTATAAAGTCGTTAAATGTATAAAGTCTTCCATGAATCTTTAGATGCTCAGAAATACTAAGCAAGCTTAAACTTTGTTAAATTTTGGTGGAAAACTATAGATCAGATAGGAAGGCAAGGAAATACCCAGCTAAACTTGCTAAGGAAAACACATAGATATGTCCATGTAATAACCAAGTTACCAAAAATCAAGTTCTACCTAAAGGAAACTTCTACTTTTTATGACATATGGATTCACTCATACACAATGTATGATTCATGTTTTAACCTTAAACACTTCTTGATTTGATGTTGCTTGGAAATACACTGTGTAACACTTTTAGCCAGAATTAACATTTCAAATTATTAGGGATTAAACAAAATACCAGACAATAAACCAGAGCTTAATGTCAAACACAAGTGGCTTAGTGTCAGTGGATAGGGGTAAAGGGTGAGATTGCCTTTCATCCACTGAACCAAAAATAAAATGGAAACTTAAGAAAACAAGATTTTGTTACTGTTTTTAAGCTCCTTAAATAGTATTTTATTTGAGAACAAGGGCATCAATAGCTGAAATGGACTACAGTCCATGAAAGCTAGTAACATAGTACATTTGTTAACTTTTAAGATGTCCAAGTCTCTTTTTTTGTTCTTGATGAAATAAATAATTTATTCCTGAGTATATGCCTTCTGTACATAAGTGCCCTTACTTAACCATGATAATGACCTAATAATGAAATGTGCAATATAACATGCACATGACATATGTTTTGCCCTTTCATATGATCAATACAGTATCACACACAACTGTACAAGAAATGGAGTTTGTGTTGTAATGTCAAAACACATCCATCCTTTCCTATGAATGCCCATACTTTATATTTTTCTATTTTGGACATTGTATATGTCTCCCCATGAATTCAATTACCGTGCATTTGTTTTTGCATGACTTGCCTGTGTTGTTGAAATAGTGCATTTTTGTAGCACACAAATCACACTGTTTTTTAGCTTAGTCAATGCAGTTCTGGAATGTAATATATTGTGATTGTGTGTTTTTGGGTATCATGCATACAATTTAGGAATGACCTGAAATAGTATCCTCAGTTTATTCCCTTTATTTGCAGATTGCAAATAGAGGAGAGAAAATTTGGGGCCAAGAATAGGATGAGCCAAAAGAGGATGGACTGTATTAGAACTGAGACAAGAAAGTGAACATTTCCTTTCTTTTCCATTTATTCTTATAGTTTAGAGATTGCTAAGCATTCCAACAACTTAAAAAAAGACTAAGATTTTATTTGTGCCAGCCCATATGCCAAGTATGTGAGCTAAAAGAAATCAATCTGTGACTAATTTTTCTTATTCCCAAATGGCTCTAAACCAGCGGTTCTCAACCTGGGGGTCGCGAGCCCTTTGGGGGTCGAACGACCCTTTCACAGGGGTCAGGAGACTTCGCCCGGACGCCGCCATTTGGGTTCTTTTACCCTCTGCGCATGTGCAGAATGCTTTGCGCATGCGCAGAGAGTAAAAGAACTCAAATGGTGGGGGTGGGTGGGGCGCGGGGGCAGGGTGGGGCGCGGGGGCAGGGTGGGGCGTGGGGGCGGGGCGCAGGGCATGGCATTAGGAAGGTTGAGAACCACTGCTCTAAATGGTCAATAGTATCATTGTAAATAACTTCATTTCAGGAGCATCTTTGGAGTGGGAAAGATGGCCATTGGTGCTTTGTTCTAACTAGAATTAGAAACACTTGCATTATTAAAAAGTATTAAAAATTCAGGCAATAAGTAATTGGCAATACTGAAACAAATAACATTTTTAAAAATTGAAGAAAGGGGATTTATTGCTTTCACTGTAGTGTGCATCCTCCAAGTTAGGAGAGAATCCACGATTTCCCACTTGATAAAGAAAACTACAAATATCATAGGGATTAAGTTAATTTCACATGATTCTCTATCCCAGCATATCACTCCGCAAAACTACCATTAAAATACCATAAAGGATGTTGTGTCAATAATAGTAAATTCAAATCCCATTACAAAACTTGTATTTCCTGTACATAGTGATGAATAAAGTGATCTGGTTTTTTAAAAATATGCAGACAGGGAAGTTCTTGGATGTTGAGTTTCCTACTTATCTTATCCTTTTGGGTTTCCAAGGGGCTTTTCTGTGGCATATGATTCTTATGGAATAATGTCATATGGTCAGCCTTGGCTTTCTACAGAAAAGAGTGTGGGGGGATAGTTATAGAGTTCTGTCCAGTTTGGAACAAATACTGCCCCTCATCAAGAGGGTGTCCAAGAGCAATTCTGAACCTTTAGAAGGCTTCTTGGGAGCAGAGAGGCTGTAAGAGTGAGAGTATTTATTTGGGTTTCTTGTTAAAACCAATAAATTTCAAATTGACTGATACTTCTTATGGTTGTCATAAATGCCATTATTCAAGTCTCATAGGGTCTTTCAATAATTAGTCAGTGGTCTCTTGCTATGTTCTATTTCTTTGCAAAAAAAAAGCTAACATTTCAGCAATGTTCTACAATTGTTCAAAATATATAGATTTACAAGTAGACTTTTATACAAGATAAGGTCAAATTAACTACTGAATTAGCTTACCATGGGACTATTACTTGGAATCCTGACATAATCATTCCATTATAGTTAACGTAGTCTAATATTAATTGGAAGGTGTCTATGTTGAGCCATAGAAAATGGTGGCAATATAACATTCTACTCTAATGTCCTTCCTCCATAACTCTAAGCAGCCTGGAAGCTCCTTTAGTGCAGTGTAGTTCTATATTGATATTGGTGGTTATGAGTTTGTATTATTTACACATGGTGGGTAATGCTACACTACTCTGGTCTCTGTAGCTACTATTATAGCAAAAAGAATGAAGAATATCACACACATTAAACTGCCAATCAGACATTTTGTCTGCTTAAAATGTCCATTCACAAATTCTCTTTTGGAGTCATTGCTGCAGCTGTTCCAGTGGCCCTGGTATTCCTGTTTTCTCAGTATGTCAGAATCAGATTTTTTTAAAAAAGGGGATAACCTATCTATTTGACAATGGAAGGTGCATGCTTTAACTAACATGACTGTTTTTTGCACAGAATGGTTTTACTCCACTGCACATTGCTTGCAAGAAAAATCGCATTAAAGTAATGGAACTGCTGGTGAAATATGGGGCTTCAATCCAAGCTATAACAGAGGTAGAGAAATTTCACAAAGAGCCATCTCTTATGGCCATCTCTTCTTTCTCTTCACACTCTCCTTTTTATACATATATATACATATATATTATATATATATATCCGGAAGCATTTAAAGGCATTTTGCAGAGGAGTAAAATTGCTATTGCTTTATTTCACAGTCGGGCCTGACGCCAATTCATGTGGCTGCATTTATGGGGCATTTGAACATAGTTCTCCTTCTGCTTCAAAATGGGGCTTCTCCAGATGTCACTAACATCGTGAGTATGGCTTGGATTTGAATAATCCTAGGATAGCTGAGTGTGATGTTTCTTAACCAGAAGCTACACTAAATATTAGTATTTTGTAAACTTTTTCTATCTAGCCTTCTTTCTAGGATACATTCAAAATGGAATATGGTCTTTTTTCGGTCGTCTGCTTGTAAATATTTTTAAAACACACTTTTAGTTACGATATCTCAAAGCAATGTCTAATTTCCTAAATAAAGCAATTTCCTAAATAAATAATTTCAGGATCTTTTGTTTTTATCTACTCCTCAATCTTCCTATGTCTTCAATTTTGACTGCTATAATAGCAGAGTTATGCCAGGCGTGCCCATATATGATAGAGCATGCTCAGAAGTTTGTGCTAGTAAATTTCCAATGATAAACAAATATCCCAAGCTCTCTAAAATTGAGTATAGACTGAAATATAAATCTTGCACAATTGCTACAAACTAGTTTTATGCTCTAAATAAATATAAATAATTTTTCCCAGTCATTATGTTCAAGCATAAACAATAACTATGACATCTATACTATTTACTATTTTTTTCACTTTTAAATATATTTGTCAGATTGATGTCCATACATGGCATATGTAGATAAGGTCTATGTTTGATCTTATAACCCAAGGATTGAGTCCAACTACTTGTTTTCTGTTTAGAAAATTGTTAATTTTCTAGCAATTTTCTGCTATCTAGGAATAGCAGAAACAAGAAACATTCTTGTTGCTATGGTTCCTCACATTTTCCTTCCAAATTGGGTCTGGCAGCATGTAGGAAAAAGTTCTGTCAGAGGAAAATTAGCATTAGATTTCGCTCTTGGGCTTTTATATGTTGTTATTAGAATAATAGTTTTAACTCACACTATGTGGAAAATAGGTATTTATGATATACAAGATTAACTCACATGAAATGAATTCGAAGGTTTTATTCAGATGGCTAGCAAATTTGACCCATTCATTCTTCTTCAGCGTGGGGAAACTGCTTTACACATGGCGGCTCGTGCAGGACAAGTAGAAGTGGTGCGCTGTCTCCTGAGGAATGGAGCTTTGGTTGATGCACGAGCCAGGGTATGTATTCACGTATGTCATGCAACATTTTTTTTAAAGCTAGAAGAATTCTGGGTGTACTATGATGAAGGTTTCATTTTTTTTTCTAGCAACCTTCTATAGTGAGAAAAACTCAAAGATACATGGATGGATGGGTGGGTGGATGGATGGATGGATGGATGGATAGATAGATAGATAGATAGATAGATAGATAGATAGATAGATAGATAGATAGATAGATAGATAGATAGATAGATAGATAGATAGATAGATAGATAGATAGATAGATAGATAGATAGATAGATAGATAACTCCTTTCCTGTTTTGAGTTGTAGGAGGAACAGACACCGCTGCATATTGCTTCTCGCTTGGGTAAAACAGAAATTGTGCAGCTACTTCTGCAACACATGGCACACCCAGATGCTGCAACAACCAATGGGTATACACCACTACACATCTCTGCCCGAGAAGGGCAAGTTGATGTAGCATCAGTTCTACTGGAGGCAGGTGCAGCACATTCTTTGGCTACCAAGGTAAATTCTCAAGTTTTGGTTGCTAATGTTTCAATATTAGCAAAGTAGTACCAACATTATAATTTTATCAATAGATTGTTGTGGCTAGCTTGGGTAATAGAAGCAATGATTTGAAATTATATTGGTCCATTGTAGTAACAATGTATGGGAGATACATACATACATACATACATACATACATACATACATACATACATACATACATACATACACTGTATATACACACACATACATACTCTGATTTTCTACTTCTATATTTTGCAGAAGGGATTCACACCACTACATGTGGCAGCAAAGTATGGAAGCCTTGATGTGGCAAAGCTCCTCTTGCAGCGTCGTGCATCTGCTGATTCAGCTGGGAAGGTAAGAATTAGCATTCCAATTTGAATTACAAATAACCAAGACATTTTTGTTCTAAGTGTTAAGTATCCGAATTTTGATGTTGCATTCGATATTATATAGCAAATAGTTGATATTGAAATAAAAATAGCATTTATATTACTACACAAATACTATGCCTATTCTATTTTTACAGAAGCTTTCCCACTATTATTCGTTACAGATACTGCTTATATCCTATTGTAAAGGTCAAATTTCAATGGATTTCATTGACTGACTTTTTATATCATATTATCACATGAAGGCTTCCTTTTTAGATGGTTGTTTGCATGTCATAAAAAGGCCAGAACATTATAGTTAGCACATATCAATGTTTCTACACATACTTCATAAGATCTACTAGATCTGGTGTGATCTAGTCTTTCATGTACATGCCAATTATATTTAATGACATGCAGTGGGACAAGAAAAGGTGGAACATAAACAGGTATTATAAAGGCAAGATGGAGAAATCGATACATTTAGCAGTAGACTGTTCTTTGCAATGTGTCACTTAGTGCCAACCTCAATGTCAATATTCTGTTACCTCATTAGATAATACACATTTAATTTTCTAACTCAGAGTTGAAAAGGGAGGAAAAATGTGTTTTATTCAGGCTAACATGGAATTCCATAAACAATAATTCCATGTTGGGCATCTTGCTCAGGTAGTTTAGGAGAGGCACTTGGCTGCCCATCATTCCTTACAAATTCAGCTTTGATCAACTTGATGCTTTGACATGAGCTTGCTTTCCTGCCCAATCAATATAGCATTCTGAGCCTTCCAGTTTGGCTTCCTTCTCTATAAACACTTTGGGGACTTATTTGGCAGAGATTTAAATAACCTTGCATCAATTTCCTCCCTCACATTCCTTCTGCTTCCCAGTTTGACCTCACCTGCAACTTCTTCGTAATTCTTTCAGCAACAATGCAACTGCTTGGAAATGAAACATTTTCCTGACAAATGATTAGCCTGCTTAAGTTATTGTACAGTGAGTGGGATTAGGGGATCCCACAATTCTTTATTTTCTATAAATACACTTGCATGTAATTCTTCCATGAGTATATTTGTAAGTAATAATAATAATAAAATATTTCAATGAGATGACCAGAAACCCCATAGATAAAATGGAAGTGTTTTATTTTACTTTTTGCTATGAAGTACTTGAAGATTGCAATTTGTTAGTAAAAGTACATGGTTAGGATTGCAATACATAGGGCTGTGTAAAATATTTTGAGTTAGAAACTGCTGTCCTAATAATAGTGAAGGACATCTTTTGATAATATTCTGACCACTCTGGAAAAGTCTTTTTTGCTAACTGTCCCCACTCCAAGTGTTTTGAGCTTAAAACAGGTCTGATTTAAGCAGAGGATACTTTTATGGTAGTTAGAAAAGTGTCAGAAAGCTTTCAGTAAGGACAAAACACCTGGTATGAATCAAAATAGTGTATTTCAAGCTTGAAACATTTTAAATCCAAACTATTTTGTGCTCTGCTACACATTATATCATTTCAGAAAAATTAATGAATTTGAAATGGCTTGTTCTTTTTTTAAAAGCAATATTATTTTATCTAATATTGATTTAATACTCTTTTTAATATTATTGTTATTGATTTAAATAACGTGTCTAATACGAAATAATTCACTTTGAATTAAACATGCTGTGGTGTTTTTCCCCCCCTGATCAATTGCTTAATCTATTCTGTTGTTTTCTAATTAATGTTAGTATATACAAAGCTAACCATCACTTAATGCCTTAACATAAACCACCCTTTCCAGAATGGTCTCACTCCCCTCCATGTTGCTGCTCACTATGACAATCAGAAAGTGGCACTATTATTATTGGAGAAAGGGTCTTCTCCTCATGCTACTGCCAAGGTGAGATTTACCATTTTATTGTAAATTTGTTCTCGTTGTTCTAAAACAGTGTTTTTCAAACTTGGCAACTTTAATTTGTGTGGTCTGCGGAAGTTTGTATGTTGGGGAAGTTTGAAAAACACTTCTAAAATCAACAAACTAGAACCTTCCAGACTAAGTAGGATCATAACTATCTTCCACCTAAACTGCCGCATATTCAATATGTCTGGAAGGAATCCATTTAAGGAAGGCAACTATGAATGATGTTAGAGGTGTCATTTGGAGTATTGTTTCCACTCAGGTGACCTTGTCTGATCATGGAAGGCTTGGTTAATACCAGCACAGAAGAATACAAGGAAATACTAAGACAGTAGGCTAGCTAGAAAAGTAAAAAAGCTTTCTGGAAAAAATGCAACAGCAAACCACTCTATATTATTGCTAGAAAATGTCTGGATATGTCCAGCATGTCAAATTATTCTTAAAGAAGACTTTATTTTCACCTTTAGTTCTATACAAGTTATATGAATTCTAATCAAGAATAATACATTTAAAGGAAAGCATTTAACTATTCTCAATAAAGGTTATGTGTTCTATAATTAAGATTGGACATTTGAAATATCAGTGCCAACATACGCCTTACCTGGATTGCAACTGATTTCATTCAAGAAACTACAGCTAATATTATTATTTAGGTGAAAGCTACAGAAAATAATGGCCATTCTCTGTGGCGCAGTGGTTAGAATGCAGTACTGCAGAGCTAACTCACTACTTACTCCAGGAGTTCAATCCTGAGAGGCTCAAGGTTGATTCATCCTTCCATCCTTCCGAGGTTGATAAAATGAGGACCCAGATTGTTGTGGGCAATATGCTGACACTATAAACCACTTAGAGAGGGCTGTAAAGCACTGTGAAGCGGTATATAAGTCTAAGTGCTATTGCTATTATGAAAGAAAAGGAAATTAAAATCTATATTAATACAAGGCAACTGGTTTTAGAATGGGTATACTCCTCTACACATTGCTGCTAAGAAGAATCAGATGCAAATAGCCACAACCCTGCTGAATTATGGAGCAGAGACCAACATTTTGACCAAACAAGGAGTGACTCCACTTCACTTGGCCTCTCAAGAAGGTCATTCTGACATGGTGAACTTACTTCTGGAGAAGGGAGCCAATATTCATGTGGCCACAAAGGTAATGCCCTCTTTCTATGAAAAATGAATTTTTGAACTGTGATTTAGAAAATGATGTAAGTGTTCAACAAATCAATGCAAAATATTAAGTTATATTAGAAAATTAAAAGCAGGAAAATGTGTAAAAATATATTTGGATAATACCTTATCTAAAACACACAAAACCCACATTAGTGGGATTTGATTTTTAAAATCTATTTAAATAGGAGATAATAGTAGATAATATCAATAGCAGATAATATATTCATAGAGGTTTGTGTAGGTCTGATTTCTGCTTAAGTGGAAATTGGAAACTGCTTAATTGGAAATTGCAGTTAAATCTGTTAGATCATTTTTCAGTTTCCATGATGAAGTAGAGAGAGAACAAAATTTCAACCCATTTTATTCGCTTGCAGAGTATTTCACCTTTTTCTGCCTTTCATCTCCAACATGTGTATGAGGCCACTAGCCGTGGTGTTCAATTCTTTTATAATACCAAGTTTTATTTCCTCTCTCCCTCTCTTGTCTTGTTCATACCTATAACCGTTGTGTTCTCCAATACATAACAAGAATTGGAAAGACACTATGAGTGAGTTGACAGTCTGAAGATTTCATGATAATTGTTAGAAAGAAGTTATTTGAATATAAAGCCCACAGAGATCCCACAGAGTTGGGCTTCTCCGGGTCCTGTCAGCTAACCAATGTTGGCTGGCAGGCCGCGGGGAAGGGCCTTCTCTGTGGCTGCTCCGGCTCTCTGGAACCAACTACTGCCCGAGATCCGTACCACCCCCACCTTGTTGGCCTTCCGGAAAGCCGTTAAGACCTGGCTTTTCCGGCAGGCCTGGAACCAGTGACGTATAGAGAAGATGCAAACTCTAAGGATTTTTTTTAGTGTAAACATATTTTAACTTGTTTTTAGATGTTTTTGTTATTTTGATTTCTGTTGGTTTTCTGTTGTGAGCCGCCAGGAGTCCTTGTGGAGTTGGGCATATAAACCATAATAAATAAATAAATAAATAAATAAATAAATAAATAAATAAATAAATAAATAAATAAATAAATAAATAAATAAATAAAAAATAAATAAATAAATAAATAAATAAATAAATTATAAATAAATAAATAAATAAATAAATAAATAAATAAATAAATAAATAAATAAATAAATAAATAAAGCCAATTGAATTTCATTAGGCTTACTTCTGAGATGACATGTTTAGGAATATCATAGTAAATTACAGCCTTTGCTAGGTTTGAGTTCCATGACGCAATGTGGTACCAGTTTGTGGAATTCAGGGGGATACCTTTAATTATTACAGTGTAAAATAAATTTCTTCTATTAATTTGTATTACTAAAATACTTATGTTGTTAATTTTCAGAGCGGACTGACATCTTTACATTTAGCAGCTCAAGAAGATAAAGTAAATGTAGCTGATATGCTGATAAAGCACGGAGCGAACAAAGATGCTCAGACTAAGGTATAACCAACAGTAACTTCCAAGACAATAAAATAACTTTCCAATGCCTTATCACATTCTTTACTTACCCTTTTGGGGGGTCCTTTTCATTTAGCTGGGTTACACTCCACTAATTGTGGCTTGTCACTATGGAAACATCAAGATGGTGAACTTCCTTCTGAAGCAAGGAGCTAATGTCAATGCTAAGACAAAGGTAAATGTTAATTGTTTCCTTCCATTCTCATTTACAAACAAGCACATCGATATTAATTTATATTTAAGAGATTTATAATATTATATTTGCAAGAAATTTGCAATATATGAAAGAAGAGTCAATTTTTCAATGCAGTTGTCTCTGAATAATGCAACATTAATAATGTATTTGACTATATACAGATAATAATACATAACCAATCATTATCATTGTGGCCATGGTTTTCTGGAATTTTGGACTTCTCTAAATGACAATGCTAATGCATTTCATTAGCATCAGTCTGAGGAAAGCTATTCTAAAAATATTCAGTTAAAATAAAAGTGTTATGAATGATAAACCAAATGGTACAGTGTTATACTTATTTTAGATTAATAACTGTAAAGTGGTAGTGCATCCTGTAAAGTCTACTTTCGTATTTCTTTATTAATTAAGCTTATATGATGACCATCTCACCTCAGGGTGATTCTAGGTAGCTTACAACCCATACAAACAACAAGATAAAACATTAAAGTAATAAATACTAATACTCAAATTGAGTTAAAAATTAAAAAATATGGCAAGTAAGAGAGCAAAGTGCATAGAGGAGAAGGCAAGGTCTTATCTCAGTCCACTGACCACCTGAAGTATAACCCAGGGTCCCAGGCCAATTAGGGTTCCAGGTCAGGTCTTCAGGCTCTTTCAGAAGACCAGAAAAGTGAGTGCAAATCTCACCTTGGGGGCACAATGTTCCAGAGGGCAGGAGCCATGGCAGAAAAGGCTTTTGTCCTGCACCCTTCCAGTTGAAATTCCTTGATTGGTGGGGTCCACAGCATGCTTCTTCTATCAGTGTGGGTGGGGCAACGTGTGTGAGATAGTTCCTCAGATAATACATATTAATGACAGAAAAAGATCTAGGCATCATAGTGCATAACAAAGTAAAGAGCACTGTGAAAAAGGCATATTTTATGCAGGGATCCTTAGGAAAGGAGCTAATCATAAAAATTCAAACATAATGCCATTATGCAAATCTGCAATATGTCTGGCTGTAAAGTACTGACTGCCACACGTGAAAAAGATTATAACTAGGGAAAGTGCTGAAAAGCCAAAATGATCAGAGCCTTTGGACATCTTCTGTGTGAAAAAAGGGTTAGAATGTTTGAGTTTTGGGGGGGGGAAGTGGGGGGAAGTGACTGAGATATATGGAATTCTGAATGTATAGAGAAAGTCGCCACAGAAAATATTTTCTCCTTCTCTAAAAATCAGGACCATCTAAAAAGCTGATTTGAAGGATATTTGAAATGGACAAAAAAGGCCTTTTCACATAGTACAGCAATCCCCAACCTTTCCAGCTTAGCACACCAGCAGTGGTGGCGGCGGGAGGGAGGGGATGGTTTTGCACATGGGCTCACTACATACATAAATGGAGCTTCGCGTGCTTGCCCACTACTTGTATAGTCTGTTTCCCTATGTGCCGCGGACCAGTCCCAGTCCACAGACCAGGAGTTGGGGACCACTAACATAGTGCATAAGTAATTTGTACTATAGTATAAAGCAGAGGTCTCCAATCTTGGCAACTTTATGAGGTGTGGACTTCAAATCCCAGAATTGAAGTCCACACCTCATAAAGTTGCCAAGGTTGGAGACCTCTGCTATAAAGTATAGTAATGGCCATTAACCTGGATGGCTTGAAAGGAGGTAGTATAAAACCATGGAGGATACGATTTCAAAAGTATCGTTCTTAACCGAGGGTTATTTCTGAGAATAGCATGCTTTCAAATATCACCTGTAGGAGAATAACAATAGGAAAGGTGTTTGCCTCCATATTGTGTTTGTAAGTACCTCAGGGTTATCATTGTGAAAAATAAAATGCTGGACCGTAGAGCTGCTTCTATGGAGATATATGTTTATTTCTGAATTTTCCATACCAGTATTATGTGCTGAACCCTTACAAGATAAGCCTGCTTGAAAATATTTACAAGGAAAAAATGGGGAAAACAACTGTATGACTGTAAAAAAATGTACTATAAATAAATCTAAATAATTTAATTAGTATTAAGTAGTTTAAATTTTAAATGTACAAGAATCATTACATTTCACTTTCTTGTTATATATGGTTAATATTATTCTACCCCTGTATTATGTAAACCTGGTTGCTTCTTGAGTTGAGAAGCAGTCCAGGGGGGAATACTTGGCTATATGCATAAGAAAATTAGAATTAAAAATTCTGAGTTTTTGAGTTTAATTTTCTCCAAAGCATGTGCGACCACCAAACTATCATTGCTCACTTCCCCATTTGCTCATTTCAATCTTTTTCAATATTACTTAGAATAAATTAAATGATGTTACTATAGTGAGAATTTAACAGGGATATTGTTGGCAGGCTTAAGACTAAACTGCTGTGAAAATTGCAGGGTTGTAGGTAAGCAGAATATGTGTAACATGGAGCAAAACATATAAATTCTTACTTTAGTTTTCCTATCTCTCTTCCCCCCCTCCAAATAAAACATCAGCAACTTGAAGAAACAGTTATATACGCCCAAATAAAAGAGATATAGTTTATAATTTTACAGAACGTCAATGCAATCAAATTTCATGGCAACCTAAGGTCTTTTTAATCTTATTTTCTTTGACCCATTGATTGCTTTTTTAAAACCTTAATTTTGAAAAATGAATAGGGATTTGATAGATGTTAGCCTATCTTCTATCATTAATGCTATATGAAAAAATTGATTATTGATGTTCGCTTCCTGGTGAAAACAGCTGGCATCACTGTGATTAATACTTCTGTGAAATCAGGAGAATATTAAAAATAACTGCATTTTAGAATCTTTGTCTCCCTTATATTCTTAAACATGCTAACTACCACTAATTTCAGAATGGATACACTCCTCTGCACCAAGCTGCCCAGCAAGGTCATACTCACATCATCAATGTTCTTCTTCAACAAGGAGCCAAACCAAATGCAATCACTGCGGTAAGTTTGTAGAGTACTTACTTATATATTTGCAGTGATTTGCTTTTAAGTTTTGAACTCCAAAATGTCTTAGAAAGTAAATTAGATGAGTCAGCTGGGATCAGATGAATGGATGTGACTACTTGGAGAAATTGTAGTAAGATACACAAGTCCGTTAAAAAGATATTATAATTAATAATTTAATAAGAAAAAATAGTATGTATTGTATGCAAGAAGTCTTTAAACTATAGAATGGATATCATTGCACATAGAATATATGTATGTCATCATAGTTTATGATTAAACAGCTGCTGAAAAACATAACATGATGCAATGGTAATAGTGAAACAAGAACTTTATCACATGAGCCATGGTGGCGCAGTGGTTAGAATACAGCACTGCAGTCTGACTCTGCCCACAACCAGGAGTTCGATCCTGACCGGCTCAAGGTTGACTCAGCCTTCCATCCTTCCAAGGTTGGTAAAATGAGGACCCAAATTGTTGGGGGTGATATGCTGACTTTGTAAACTGCTCAGAGAGCGCTGTAAAGCTCTATGGAGTGGTATATAATTCTAAGTGCTGTTGCTATTGCTACAGACATATTTTTGTTACTTATTCTTCTGCAGCAGAGCCAAATTTGATTGGTTTCTTTTACCTGATCATTCTATAGACATTGATTAAATGTATCAATTTTTTAATTCATAGATAATTAGTTACAGGAATTCAGATTGGTTAGATAATATTGTTAATACTAGTATGTTTACTATTTTTTTCCCTTAATTAATAATCAGGAAACAGGGCACGATGCTGAAACAATAATACAGATAGGAAACAATAGTTATCACTTCTATATTAACTTACTATATTGGCAATTAAAACAAAGTTAATTATTTTTCTCCTAAAGTTAAAAAAATACACTTTAGTCTGAATATAGTGTATTTAGGGTTTGTTTGTTTTTAAAAAATGAAAGAATGTATAAAAACACATTTAAAATATACTAATTTTTCCCTCTTTTTCTGGGTGTGCATCAGCTGCACCCCGTCTATATCTGATTTAATATTTCTGAGTTGGAACCTCTTAAATTCCTGCTGTATCTGGGTTCTATTAATACTATTATCAAAATCACTGCCAATTAAAAGGTTATTGTCAAAATTATACAAGAGCACATGTAGCAAATAAAAAAAAATCTAATGAGAAGCAGAAAGCTGTGGGTTAAATTATTAAAAAGTGTGCACTTTAAAAAAATACAGTATAACAGACAGATGTTCTGAGTTTATGTTTCCATGGCAATTGCTGCTGTAGTCTGAGCAAAGTTGCAGAGGGTTTTTCCATAGTGAATGACTTATTCTGGATGGAAATGTTGGTTCATTTAGTTCTGGGTGTGATCTCATTGGTTCATATCACAGTATTCCTTTTCCTTCTCTCCTCCTTCAGAATGGCAACACTGCCTTAGCGATTGCTAAGCGTCTGGGATACATCTCAGTGGTAGATACATTAAAGGTTGTAACAGAGGAAGTAATCACCACTACAACTGTGAGTACAGCAGACGTTTTTTCCATTATTTTATTCTGGTTTTGTTTATTTGAGGTATCTTTTAAAAAGAATAAATGAATTATGTCCACAGTAATTCAGTACTTATCGGCCTATCCATACGGAGAAATATTAAGCATATTAATAAATGTATTAAAACATAGCTCACTGTGATATTTGAATTTTATGCCTTTTCTACAGATCTGCAAACATTTCCAGTTAAATTTCATGTCAAGTGTGCATTGCCTTTTAATATTTACTTATTTGGGTCGTCTTTCATTATCTGTTCTTTCTGATATTGGGGAAGGGTTCCTGTGGCCAGCCGGTATAGGAACCTGTACTTTCTGTATCCCTGATTATAGAAATATTCATGTTGCAAAGAAGAAGTGAACAAACATTTTGTAACTAGGAAGATAATACAGATTCAGTTAAATCATACTTTAGATGTATTTATTAGGTGTTTCATTCATTGCTTACTTTGAATATTTTATTTATTAATTAAGAAGAGGCAATTCTATATCCCTCTTAAAGTTTTGATTCCATCGCCCACATTATATTTAGTTACTGTAGTTGGTTAGTAAGACTATTTTCATATTTACATCAAATATGAAAGTGAGTTTGGATTTATTAGATATCAAGCTTAGAAACGATAGTCTCTTTGGTACAAACAAGGAATTTGAGGCAGAAGTAGGTGGGTTAAAAACAGAAATGTTCATCTTATAATTGTTAGTATTTTAAAATATTGAAATTATTTGGTTCTCTACTCATCAAGCTTATACAATGGAGCACACCGAAGCCTACTATTTACAAATATTTTACCAAAACTAATTCATGTGCTTGGTAGTAACAAGACTGTTGATATTTATAGAGAAACAGAAAAATATAAAGGAGGAACAGTTTTAAGTAGAACAGACTGTTAAGGTTCACAAATACCTTTAACATTGTGTTTGTCTGAGGAGTGGATGTGCTGATAGGGGATTCCCTGAAGGACTATATAATACAGTGGATAATGCCGCTACTTGGCGTCGGAGTGTACCTGGAGATTTTTCTCTGCCCATAGACCTAGATCCATGGCCTCCTTTATGAGGACCCCGGGCATAGTACCCCCTTGTCTGTTTATATGGGCCTTGGTTGTAACATTGTCTGTCAAAACTAGCAAATTGTGTTTAAAATTATATTAGGGAATAGGTATTTAAATGAAGGAACATTTTTTATAAATATGTTTATAATGTTTATAATGTTTATATTTATATATTCTTGCTCTGTAACTTTAAAAAAAAATAAAGAAATTGCAAACAATTCTTAAAATGAAAGCCAAAGAGTTGCTGTTTAGGAAAAGAATTTACTGTTGACATGAAAATGTCATATTTGAACAAGTTCACTGCCAGCTTGAATACCTTTTTGGTGTGGCTTTATGCATAGGCAGCTGAGTATCTGATAATCAGGCATCTCACCAATTAATACTTTTGTTTAAAAAAAGTGTGGAATTTAAACACAATCTTCCTTTCTGTAATCAGACAAACAGAGAGAGAAACAAATGACCTTTCTTTTTTCTTATTACAGACTGTCACTGAAAAGCACAAGCTCAACGTACCTGAGACTATGACTGAAATTTTGGATGTTTCCGATGAGGAAGGTGAGTTCTTTTGTTAATATATGTATTTATAAAACATATTTATTGCTTTCATCATGGGTAGTTGCTAAAGTTGTAGAAAAGTTAAAGTACTTATATATCTTACTGAAAATAGAAATATAAATTGAAAAATGTACCAAACTTACTAAAATATATATATTCAGCTGTAGACATGTTTCTGATTTGAGTAAGTAAAATATCTGCGACACTTTGAATAGGCTGGGCCATAGTAGTAGCACCCATAGTGACAATAATTGGCTTTAAAATGGCAGGCACAAGTAGGCAAACAAAACTCCGCCATGTTTCTGTGTCTACAAAAGGTTTTGTTGCCATTTGGAAGCCAATTACTATCGTTTCAGATGTCCCTGGGCTATGACATGCAAAATCGGGAAAAGAAGACAATACTGATTCAGATGTACTAACAATTATCAATTATGGAGAAATCAGTTATCCCAATGCCATTTTCCTTAGTGTAAACTACCTGCAAGCATAGACACGTTGTTCCTTAATGTGTTCTCAAAATGGATCATATAGCTTATGTACAACATGATTTTCAAATGAAGCATATTACAGGTCATCCTCATTTAGCAACTGTCTCAAACATGACTTTTTGAAACTATGAAGGTAATGACAATGTAACTTAGTGAACAATGCCTGTATTGAAGACCTTCACGGTGTCTGTTTTTCAGTCATGTGTTCACCGTTACAGTCAGCATTGTATCACAGTGTTGTCCTGTCCCTGATGTGTTGCCCTATCCTGTTCCTGAGCTGCTTTTCTCAGCAGTGTGGCACATCCCTCAGTGTGCTAACTGCAAGTAACAAACTCACTTCAGTGACTTAATTGGTTGGCTAGAAACTTCTGCTTGCAGCTGCTGCCTAAAACTGACAAGATCTGATAGTTTTACACTGAAGGCTTTTGATTGCTGAAATAAAATCATAAGTATAGTGTGGAGAAGTAATTTCATTTAACAATTGTTTTGCTTAATGACTGAGTTGCTGGAAGCAATTGTGGTCACTAAACGAGGATTGTCTATAATGTAACTTTGTTCCTTATACATTCCTCTGTAAACAATTTCCCCTAAAATTAATGTATGTATTATGCAGCTTTAAAACATTCTGATTATGACCATTCCACTGACGAGGAAGCCTTTAGTGATGCAGGTACTGTGGAAACAACCGTTGGAGAACAAAGAAAATATTTTTAATGTAGCTTAATGATTTCCTTGTTTAAAAATACATTTGAGCACCTAACACTTAGACATTAAATTTGATTGTGCATCTATGCATGTTTACAGTTTGTCCCACCCTTTGTTCTCCACATGGATAAAAATAGCTTAAAATATTACTAATATGAATTTGAGTTATCATTTTGGGAATGTGCCAATCTTACAATGTTAATTAAAACTTTAATAATCCTATAATTTCATGTTAGTAATTTAAAACAAAATGAGACACCATCACATTTCTTATATATCAGTATTTTTTAAGCAATTTTGGCATTAAAGCAGGTAACTATTCACATTATTGAGATTTTCAGAACAATAGTTTTAAAATTCTAGAGTTATCACATGCAAAATATTAGAATATGCAATACATTTATTTAATGCAGACAATTCCTACATTTATTGCTTTTCAAAAGATCCACATGGACATTTGTAGGCTGTGGCCTTTGACAGCCTCACTTCTCATCATGAAGTAAAAGCAGATGTTCGTGCTTTCATTTTCCTGATGTGCTTTCAGAGTTATACGTGACTAACAAGATATGATGTTCATCTGCAATTACTTAACTGCTAATTCTTTGAGTCTTTAGCCAGACAACATGACTCTTTAAAGCAGCAGGGTAATATTTTTCAAAACTTTGAGCTGAATGGTAACTATGGTTACAAAATTTATATGAAGAACAACACTATAAAATGAGTGAAAGTAGATACCCAAATCCAGAGCTACTACTTTTTGTAATGTTTCCAATATAGAAATATCTTCACTGTCTTTAAGATCATGCCCTACTTAGCTGTTAATTAACACCAGTTACTTGATGGGCAAGAAGATAATATGATTATCACATCAAACCAGGAATATTAATGAGTTGTCAGTGAGGTTATTTTAATTTCCCAGAAAATGCATGTGGTGTGTATCTGTAACACTGCTAGGAAATATGAAAATATCTCACAGAACCCAGGCCATTTCTCTATGGGAGAGGCCACAGTGCAGTTATATACATGGTGCTCTTCATAATTCCAGGATCAGTATCTGACATTTGAATTTAATAATTAGATAGCAAGTCATGGGAAAGACTATTGCCTGTGATCTTGGAAAACCACTATTAAAACAGATAATACAAAACCAATTATGGGTTTATTATTGTGGCATTTATTACATTGTTTTTAACTATTAGCTGCCCAGAGTTCTCACAATGAGATGGATAGCCATACAAATTGAAATCAACCTATCAATAAACAAACAAACAAACAAACAAACACTGGTCTATATGGACTCACCTATAGCCTGAATTAGTTTTTCTTAGAATCAGTCTACATTTCTGATATAAATTTTCTTTACCTAGAATGTTCATATACGTCCATTCTGCATTCCTACTTATACTTATCAATAAGAAACTGTTGTTTCTGACCTTCACGTTCTACTTAGAATTGATATTAATATCTACATAAAATAAAGCAAACATTGATTAACAAATATAAAAAAGACTTAAATAGTTCAGTCAGATAGTGGTTGTAACTAATAAAACAATGGTTAAGATTTACATTTCCTGGACAACAAATGTCTTCCTAAAAAACATTCAGAGAATGAGCCAAGGCAGAGAGTTCTATCAGGAAAACAAAAAATGATATGACAATAATGATTATATTATAACACTATATGCCATATTTCAGTCATTATTGTCATATCATTTTTGATTTATAGAGACACATCCCTTTTTTATATTGAAAATATTCAGAGATTCTTCCAGAATCCCACTGAGTTGAAGAAATGAAGTAAAACTCATGAAAGTAGTCCTACTAATACTATTCACCCTGGCACAAGACGAATGATTATATGTGATTTTTTGAGAGCTTATATTAATTTAATCCTATGAAACTGACTAGTGTTTCCTTAAGATATATTAATTATTTGTGCTTGCTGTGCTTCAAGAGTGACAGTAACCATGTCTGTTTTATATGTGTCTCATTCAAATGCTAAAATAATTCTATTGATGACTGATTTTGGGAATTTGTGTATTGAATGAAGGTGATGACACAATGACAGGAGATGGGGGAGAATATCTGAGAGCTGAAGATCTGAAGGAACTAGGCGATGATTCCTTACCTAGTAGTCAGTTCTTAGATGGCATGAATTACCTGAGATACAGCCTGGAAGGAGGCCACTCTGACAGGTACTACTTTATGGACAATACAGACAAAAAATTCTTTTTTCTAAGCAGCCGCTCAAAATGCAGATGACTATTAGGGATAAAATAGATCTGTTTTATTTCTTACAAGGCATGAGGAAAAAAAATATTCCTCATGCCTTACAAGGCATGAGGAAAAAAAATTAAACTAAGTATGCTTCATTAAGGAGAAAAATAAACTCTGCCGGAAAAGATATTAGCAGTAACAATTGTAAAAGTTTATTTGTTCTTTTATAAGTTTCTGAGAGCTCTGCTTTTTAGGTATTGGGTTATAAAAGAGCATTTTTCACCATAGAACAAAAGAAACATCTAAGGAGTACAATGTGTTATGCAGTTCTTGCATTGTGAATTCAAAAAATGTTGAAATATTGGGATTAGACAATTTACAACTACGTCGCCTCCGATCTGATTTAAATGTAGTTCATAAAATCATATATCAAAAAGTCCTTCCTGTCAATGATTACTTCAGCTTCAACCGCAACAATACACAAGCACATAATAGATTCAAACTTAATGTAAACCGCTCCAAACTCGACTGCAGAAAATATGACTTCAGCAACAGAGTGATCAATGCCTAGAATGCACTACCTGACTCTGTGGTTTCTTCCCCAAACCCCCAAAACTTTAACCTTAGACTGTCTACAGTAGACCTCTCCCAATTTCTAAGAGGTGTGTAAGGGGCTTGCATAAGTGCACCACTATGCCTACTGTCCCTGTCCTATTGTCCTCTTTTATCGGTACTTTTTACTTATGTTATGTTTATACAAACAACTACTATATTGTACATGCTTGACAAAATAAATAAATAAACAAACAAACAAACAAACAAATAAATAAATAAATTTGTCTTTTGCATTAGAAACACATAGTTAAATACAGATCTCTTAAAACAAAGTGGTATAGAGATGTTAATTTCACAACTCTGCAATCACACAGTATAAAAACAGACTAGTTCCTTCTTTATGTGTCAGTAGATTCCTTAATTTAAGAATTTAGACAATGCATATTATCAAAAATATTCAGAACAGAGGATTTTAAAATAAAATTCCATCCTTTATTATTAAAAATGAAAGTACAACACTGACTTCGTTGTATAAATAAAAACAGGCTCATAAATGAAGATGCGATTGTGCAACCAGAAAAGCATTTATAACAATTACATGTTTAATAAGTTCTAATAGGTTCTGTTGGATAAAAAGTATAACATCTACCTAGTATTGTAAAAAAAAAAGATGGGAATAACATGAATAATAAAGTTTCATCTTGTCAACCTTCCTTCACACCAAATAACAAAATTTCATCAAAACAAATCATATTTTAAACACAGATGTTTAAAATATGTTTCAGGTTGGAGAAGACTCTAGGAAAAAAAAATAACTACTTAGGATAACTATTTTAAATACTTTTTAGTTAGAATCAGCTTCCCAGTGAAACACAGTGAGTCTGCATGCACATATGTGTGGAGACAGACAAGTCAATATACAAAACAGCTTTGTGAGTTTTACAATAGATGCAGCTAGTTTAACTATTCTGGATTTGTTTATGCTACTGCATATTGTAGGGAAGCATCTTGTTCAAATGTTTTGAACAGCCAAATATATTTATCTAAGCACTTTCACAGGCTCCTATATACAAGGAATACATAAGAGGTAAGACCGTCTATGTCCTCCAGATATACTGGCATTGCACCTTTTAATTTCCAGCCAAGGTTGTCTTCCTACAATTTCATATTAATCCTAGACAATCTATGACCCATTGGATCATTGTTTCAGAGATTACTTAAACTTACCTAAGTGACAACAGGTAAATAAAAAAAACCAGTGGAAGCTGTGCAACTTCTCATTTCCTGCCAGCTTCCCCATTGACTTTTCTTGTGAGAAGTTGCTAGGAACTGTGGAAAATGATGATCATGTGACTATGGCTGAAGTCGCTACATGTTTTCCAAATTTCAAGCCAATGGAGGATAATATTTGTAGCTCAGGATTGAAATGAGGGGTTGTTGATACAATGATACTTCCTTGTTTTTTTGCAGACAGTTCATTACCAAACTATGTAACATCATCAGTGTTAATAGAGAGTGAGGGTTGCTCTCATTTTATATTCTAATGACTTGAGCCACTATAATATAAAATGAGGGCAAACCCCACTCTCTACTAATACTGATGATCTTACCTAGTTTGGTAATGACGCATCCGCAAGAAAACAACCAAGCTTAGAAAGCCTCAAGACCTCCTCAAATTTCAATCCCACAAGTGTAATGGCCCCCGGATTTTAGATGCATTCTTTAAGTTGCACATTTGAGGTTTATTAATTTAAAATTGTTGCCCTGTAACGCATTGTTTCATGTAATTGAAGGTTACAGACCAAAGAGTTTTAGTAGTAAGTAGATATGTAGCCTCTACATGACAAATGACCTTGCTTTAAAAATGGATCATTATTACAGAAAACAAAGCTTGTTCTCAAAGCCACTTGGTTTCTGCTATGGGACATTTCATACTTACCGTCCATCTACACAACCACATTTCAAGAACAGTTTCAATTAATTCATTAGAATTTCAGAGGATCTTTAAAAGTGTTCCATGGTTGTTGTTTTTGTTTCTGTTTTCCTTCCTTTTTATGCTTTCATTAGTACTGTGCCCAGGTAGGTATTATGAGGCCTGAAAGCAATGCTTTCTGTTCTCCCTTATGGCATCCATCCTCCCCCCCCCCCCCCGCTCCAATTCCATTTTGCAAGCTTGCCAAGGAAAAACTTTTTAGGGTTTTTTGAAGTTTGCAGGACAACTAAAATCTGTTCTGACTACAGTTAGTAATTAGTTCAACCAAAGTTTTATCCTACTCCATAATGACATCTAGAAAAGTGCTAATTAAAAATCAGCTTTAGAAAATACCACAATCTGAATGCTTACTACTAATAGTTAAATTACATCTTACAGGGGGAAGTGGTGGGTACTATACTATGATACTGCTCTTTCTGGCCATTTTCTGTTCCAATATAGTTATTTTTATTTTTATTAACTAAATGAAGTGTATCAAAAATAGATAAGAAAATAATAGAATAAAGAGAAAGTATGTTTTGCTCTGTGTATGGAGGAATAGGAATGAATTCTGCTGGGGGGAAAAGTCATTGTGTCAGTGCAGGAGTAAATTATGTTCTTATTTTGTGCTGCCTCAAAACTGGAAAATCCATGGGTTGTAAAGAAGAAATATATTGATAAAATATTAGTGAGTTTTGAAGCAGACAAAATAATAGAATGAAGGTTTTTCTGTCAGATCAAATTTACCTTATGACAATAGTGCAGTCTTATTTTTGTATCTAAAGAAGATGACACTTTCTTTTTTCTCTCCAAATTCATCACAAGTTTGTACTATCTTGGTAGTGGCAAAATCCCTATTTTATACTAAGAATCCTGTATTTAATTACATTTCCCATATTATAATATGTATCAAACAAATACTATGGGCTTTGTTTTAGTACCATTAAAATTAGTCTAATGCTGTTCCCCCAAAACTCATAATTTTAGTTTTATAAAGTCCTTATGTGTAAATGCTTGTTATTTATTGAAACACATCATTAACAGAGAAGTAATGGATTTGGGCTATCAAATCTTTTGCCAACCATTTATGTCACTGCTTCTAGAAATATAAAAAATGGGCCAGAATTTACTTATTTAAAGGTAAATATTATAACAGGCAGTTTAACTGCCCATCAAAGTTTTATACATTTAGGAACAATGATCAAATATGGTTCATATCTTTCATTTTAAAGAACAGCAGAAAGCCATGGGGACTTTTTAACTGTATTAGGATCATAGCATGTGACAGAAAAATATAATCCTTTCTCCCTACGATTTCTGACTGGAATTAGCCACAGTGATGTAATAAGCCACACTATTACTCCTGTTTAATATCCTTTTGTTACAAAATAATATTTCAGAGAAAAAATGATAAATACAAGAAAATAATTACACTTTGCATTGGCTCTAGTCAGATTGTTATCAAACTTGCCATTCTAAACTTATTTAGCTGGCTTTATTACATAACAGGAAAATGTGATTTATGTTAGCAGCAGTTTCCCATATGCTGTCCAATATGCAGAAGTGAGAGATGAGGAAAGAAAAAAGAAAACTTGGTTCCATGAACATGAATTGTGTTCTATTGTCTCTGAAATCAATCCACTTATTAAAATATAGTTCTGTTTAGTTTCATTTAATCAAAATTAGAAGGATGATCATACATATTACTGGCTGCAGAGTTGGCCAACTGATGTAGTATAAGAAATATTAAAATAGAAGCATTATACGTATTTTCTACAGTTTATGCGATATTTTGCTTTGCATGTCGCCCTGAAGTATCTGTATAGTTCAGCATGATGAAGTAGTAAATTGTGTTGCTTAGATAATATTTTAATGCTTATCAGTATTTGAAACCTTGTTTGCAATGATTTCAGGTTATTAGAAAAATGAGAATTATCATCTGGCAATTACTCCAGTGTCAGAAATGTCAAAATCAATATCTGAAATATACAGTATATTCTATAATTATGTGGAAATCATAGAGGGCTTAATATACCTGTATTTGTAGTTTGGTTTTGACAAAACCTAGGGAAATTAGGCTCAGACTTTGTGTGTATGTCACTTTTTTTTTTTTTGCTTTGCATCTCTCATTGCTTCAGCAAATGGTTTTCTATAGTTTTGACTGTGTGTGAGAGAGATAAGTAGTGGTTGTGGTTGCAAACTTTTAAATGCTGTTGGCATAGAAAAGAAGAATCTTGCACTGTAGTAGCAGCAGTTGGCTGGCCTTTATCTATGTACCTTCCAGGGGACTCTTGTCTGCATTTCTTCTAGAAAAATTCCCTCACATTTTGAAAGACAAATAATGGATTTTTCTATCAGAAAAAAAAGAACATATAGGACTGATTAGTCACACAGCATGCATGATGTATTCGTAAACAGAACATTGAACATGTTGTGGTTCTGTTCATTTGCTTTGGAACAGAAAACCCAGAAGCATAACAAACTCCAAGGAATAATGGAGGGTATATTAAAATAATTTCCCCTGGAAGTGACACTATTTGCTAATAGCATGCTTTTTTCACTCCTGTGCTTTTGCTCATAATCCTATCTACACCACTCCATCACAACTGCTGAAAATGTTGCCCAAATACCAATCTACCAGCCTGCGATCCTTCAGTTCAGACAGGTCCCGTACGCTGAGCCATACCTCGTACTTGAGGGACAGCACTATGATCGATGACACCGTCATTATCCCAAGTCACCAGGTAAAATGTCTCAGATTATTTTGCAGATCTAATCAATATATAGCTTTATAATAATCCTTGTTGTGCAGAAAGGGATTTGAAAAGGAGTATTAGAATAAGATTAGATAGGAAATAATAGAATACTAGAATATTAAAAAACAAATTTACATTAAAATTGATACTTCTAAAAAAGTTTTATCAAGAGAATATAAACGTGGACTTTTCTGAAGGTTTAAGGCTTCAGTCTTGTATACATTTATCTAAGAGTAAGCTGCATTCTAAGTAGTTATGAAGGGCATTGTATTGCAACTCTAAGATTATTATAATCACTCAATATAATTAATTTTTTTCCTAGTACTCTATCTCATGAGTTTTAATAATTTAAAATAATCTATATTTTATCCAAATGTAGAAACATTTTAATGTGTTGATTAGAGACATTGCAAAGAAAAAAAGAAAACATATTCCTCTGCTCTTCCAGATAGCTGCATTAACTAAAGAAGGTGAAAGAAATTCATATCGTTTAAGTTGGAGTCCTGATAATCTGGACAACATAACTCTTTCTGCTAGTCCTATTCATTCTGGGTAAGTAATCTATACTAATTTTTTCTTTGGATGCATTTTTTATTAATTTATTTCATTAATGAAAAATAATAATCTTAATTTTCAACCATACTTTGAATTTCAGTTGTATTTGTCATGACATCTTCCTTAAAAATGTTGAAAAGCCTTTCTTGATTATTGTAATGGCTTTATGGTTACAAAACATTATTTCTTATGATCATCCCATTTAAACCTATTTGAAATGGATTTAAATCAATAATTTGAACATACAATAAGGCAGACATCAAACTTCTAAATATTTTTATTAATTTCTGAAATTACATCTGGTAGTACTGTTACTGTGGCAGATTATGTTTCACAATTTATAGAATATTAGATATTTAAAATATTTAGAGTTAAATTGTCAATAGGAATGGTACAGTTTTATGCTAGCTAATAAATGATATCCAGTTTTATGACTCTTTTGCTGTAATACCTGTGGATGTGATATTAATTATTCTACTAGGTTTGATCAGATCAATTTTTAAATTTAAATTTCAACATAGAAAGTACCATGAGACAATTCTTTAAGACAGGGGTTCTCAACCCCCGGGTTATGGCCTGGTACTGGCCCACAGCCCATTTGGAACTGGACTGTGAAAGCGGTGTGCAAGCCCGTGCAGCTCCATTTGTGCAAATTGCGGGCGCTTGCAATCGCATGGAAAGCTCCATTTGCGCAAGTGGCAGGCACTCACAGTCACACGCAAAGCTCCATTTGTGTGAGCAGGGTGCGCACGCGCCCACCTCTTGCTCAAATGGAGCTGCGCGCATGAGCGTGCATGCCCGCTGCTTCCGCGGAACCATTCCCTCTCCGCAACTCGCCAGTCCGCAAAGCTAGAAAGGTTGGAGACTCCTGCTTTAAGTCATCTTCATGCAAAAAAACAGTGAACTAAACTCAATGGATTTGTATGACACAGGTTTCATCCTCTGAATATCTAGAAGCATCCTACATGTGATAAATGTTTCAGATATAAGCTTTTATTTGACAGGAAAGTTATACCAATTAACTTCATCCATAGGACCCCTATTGTGCTTAGTAGCATTGTGTAGACATGGACAGGTGTCATGATAAGGTGAAGGGTCAGTGAAGCAAGGTGAAGAGGAACAAAAAGGATAAGGTTAAAAATGTATGGTTCTAATTCAGCAGCTCTTGAAACCAAACCAACTTTTTTTCACTTCAGCTGATAAAGTAACTTTATAATCTATATCTGTGTGGAGGTGAAACTGCTTGCTAATGAAGTGAAAATGAAACCCGTTCTTATTGGATTTTAGTATAAGTATCACAATGCCAACTTTTAGAATGAGATTTAAACACACAAAAAGTTAAAAGATATATTTTAAGCTAAAGTTTTTTTTGAAGTAAAAATAAAAAACATTTTCATGAATAGTGTTTGATAAAACATTTAATTCAATGGTAAGTTTTCACCAAATATTGGAGGTGGGGGTTGTGAGAAGCAAATATCTTCATGGCCTTTTAAACAAACTTGTAAGAAATCTTCAGATTCATCTAAATATTGCAACCATTTGGGGGGCAAAACTCATTTACATTGTTTATATTACCAATTCCAGGTTGATGTCTTGCACATTTTGTTAACAGCTGCGCCCTTATAATCAATTTGAGATAAATGCCTGCTTTGAAATGACTGACAGCAAGGCTTAGGGGCAAAAGCATTACTGACATATGCTGAATGTGAACGGTTTCTTGGTTTTCTCTTAGAACAGCATGACAGTAGCCAGCCTTTCTACTAGCAAGTCTTTTCTATGCATATTCAGTGTTAACACACTGGAAAAGATGTATAGAAAATATTTTGAAGGATATGGAATAGGAAATATGAATATAAATTCAATGTATTCAACTGATTTATGTATTCAATTAAAAATTCAATGCTGTCTTCAGTTAGTTACTTCTATGGGAGAAGAACATTTTCTAAGTATTTAAGCAGCATTCATATAGTATACTTTAGGAAAAAATACTGAATCAAAGAAATCTTATATTCAAGCATATTAAAATTCATCATTAAAATGTATACAATTAGTATATTATAGATAGACTGGGATTGCTTCTACAGTATTGTCTTCCACTTTTTCGAATTGTAGTCTATAGTTTATAACAAGCTGTTTATGCATTGGCTTTGTCCATGTAACCTGTCCATATACATGAAAATATATGCACAGTTTCTATTATACAGATATTCCTGGTCAGTTCTTTCTTGCAAGAGGATTCTGGGCTGAGAGATCCTAATCCATTGTTTTGTAACAACATATACTGTACATACGGATCTATAACATATACTGTACATACGGATCTATAACAGTTATTATAATAGTAAATTTCAAACAGTGTATACTTTTTTGAATATATTTAGTTATAGAAAAATTAGCCCACAAATTACTTTCTTAGAAACTTTTCTAATTTTGATTAGTTGTTTTTTCTTTCTTTCTTTCTTTCTTCTTCCTCTTTTTTTGTGGGAGGTATATGGAGGGACCAGTACTTAAAATTGACAAATAATTAGAGTTGTTATTCTTAGCTGCCTGTCTTCCAAAAAGGATATTGGATCATTGCTAACAAGGTAAATGATATTTCTTGCTTTCACCTAATATAGTATCTTCACAAAGATTGATAAGAAACAGGACCTAGCAGCTAGAAACCAAGCTTTCTAAAAAAAATATTAAATCAAATAAATTTACAAAGTAGTAATATATTTATAAAATTTCTGAAACATTTTTTTAAAAGTTAAGTCTTGTCAGATAAGTGAACAAAGTATATATGACATATTTGTTAATTTTAGATCAGCACCAGGGGTGGGTTCCAACTTACCTCATTGCCAATTCGCTCCCTCCCATACTGTGTGGGCGCACCTCGAGGGCGTGCACATGCTTTGCCCATGTGTGCATGCGCAGAAACGAAAAATCCCAAAATAATAATTTTTTTAAAAGCCAAAAAAAAATGGTGACCAGATGCACAGTGCCGGAACTCTGCTTCTGCGCATGCTCAGAAGGAAAAAATAAAAAACAATCGGAAAAAAACAATCAAAAAAATTTCAAAAAAAAGATGGTGGTGCCCACGTACCGGCACCAACCGATCCGGTTTGGTGACATTGTTGTGACATCACCAGTGGGTCGCTACCAGTTCAGGCAAACCAGTCCAAACCGGGAGGAACCCACCCCTGATCAGCACCATGGAAGAAAGAAATCAAAATTTTGTTCCTCTTTTCTACGAAAAGGAAAATCATAGGTTGCAATATACCTAGAATGAAAATGATCAGAGAAATAGACCAGGAAAATGTGCTAAAAAATTATGGAGAAAAAAATTAAATGCAAAATATTTTCAGATTATCATAACCTGAAAAGGAACTAATATGTGCAATTAAATAATGCTAGTGAGCAGATTTTTGGGGAAAATTTTAATATTTAAAAAGGGATGTAAGATTGAAGGTAATTTTTCTAAATCCACTTTCACTTTTAGTCAAGAAGTTGCAAGCATATATAGTTACCTAGAGGGAGCTTTAATTGAACTTAATTAATTAATTAATTGAACTTAATCAAACTTTGAATTTTTAGCAGACATATTGTGTTATAAGTTATCTGTGCAGTCTGTGTTAAGGTCTTTGTAATTTACTGCTGCAAAGTTGTCCGTTATTTTTTTATAATTTTTTTTTTAATGCAAAACAATTTAGTAAGACACGTCATGCTTAATTAAAACATTGTTTGGCTTATCATATGGATGCAAATGATTATTGTTCAGCTGTATAATGGTGATATCATACAAGCTCTATAACTATATATATACATGCATGCATGCATGCATGGCAGCAAAGTGGACTGAAACATGCCCACAATAAATACAGGTAGTCCTGGACTTACGACCACAATTGAGTCCAAAATTTATGTTGCTAAGTAAGACATTTGTTAAGTGAGTTTTGTCCCATTTTACAACCTTGCTTGCCACAGTTGTTAAGTGAATCACTGCAGATGTTAAGTTAGTAACAGTTATTGTATGAATCTGGCTTCCCCATTGACGTCAGAAGGTTGCAAAAGGGGATCACATGACCGCAGGACACTGCAGCTGTCATAAGTACGAGTCAATTGCCAAGCATCTGAATTTTGATCACGTTACCATGGAGATGCTGCAATGGTTGTAAGTGTGAGAAATGGTCACAAGTCACTTTTTTCAAGGCTATCATAACTTTGAAATGTCACTAAATGAACTGTTGCAAGTCAAGGACTACCTGTATGGCTAGGAAGCAGATTCTTGACATCTATTGACTTCCTAGAACATTCATAGGAAATGTTCCACATATGAAAGTGCTTTTAGATGATTTTAGGGGCAAGACTACCATTTAAAAGAGGTTACAAAGGAATGTATCTTCCATCTTACCTACTGCATATGCTCCTCATACTGTATGTTTAACGTTTTCATCTTCTCCATTTGTAGATAGATATCTTTTCTGACTGATTTTATTTCATTTGTTCATTCATTCATTCTTTTTTGTTTTGTTTTGCTAAATTATCTCTTCTGTTGCAGCCACTCCTCTCCATATTTTGACCATGAAAACAGCAGGTGAACTTATATATAATTTCATGTTATTGCTAACTTCCTTTTCCCTTCTTTCTTTCTACCATCATTTTAATTTACTCACTTTAAGATGCTCTACTACTTTCTTGATCTCATTCATTATTTAGTGTAGGAGATTGATCCTCTTATATTTACCATTTAATCTAATATTTTGTTTCATAGAATTGCAATGCAATTATCGACTAATATTCATGTAGGAAGCCTTCCAAAGGACCTAAATGCACTCTTTTTAGTTTTTATAGCTCTACTGCACAAGAATTGTGGCTACTGGAATTTGGCGATTTAAAGTAATTGACTTTGTTTTTAAAATATATTTGTTCTGAAACATTTCTGAAGGAACAAAATTAGACCTTCAGTTAAATATTCAGTCAATAAAAAGAAGTGGTTTTCAAGTGTGTGGATTACATACTATCAGCCCTACTTTAGCTTTTCCAAAAGCTCTAACATGTATATGCCCATGTCTAATAAGTTTAGTAAAAACTTTAAAAATATGACGTATGTAAAAATAAGTGTGACTATACACAGAGTACATATTTATAAACTGGAAATCCAGCTTTACTATTTTGAATTATATTCAATTTTTTAAACTGCTCTCATTAGGTTTTAATTGGGCAGTTTAGTGGTCTTTTCATTTTGATGTTTTTAAATGAGAATATCCTATTTGATTATTATTATTATTATTATTATTATTATTATTATTATTATTATTATTATTTTTTTTTTTTTTTTTTTTTTTTATAGAAATGCTGAAGCCATTACTCAAACTTTAGCTATTTCACACTCTTGACTAACTGGTTGCTGCCCCTTCCTTTTTCCCCTGCCTGACATGGTCAATACAATACAATTCTGGAATGGGGATATTTTGGAAATACTCCAAAAAGGATTGTCCTTTCCATCTTTATGGTGATGAGCATGTCTACTTGTCTGACTAACTGTTGTACCTGAGCTCATTATGCATAGAGTGTTTTATTCCCATCTCCCCCAGTAAAAATACACATCCACAGTTAATTGGCTATGGTTACCTTCACATGAAAATCATATTTAGACATCTAAAGCGTCTAGTTTATATTTAATAATATAAATCTTTTTTTATATTTTTCCATATGTCCCATCCTTCTCAAATATCATTTCTAAGCTGAACTGTTTTATTCTTTCTTTTGATAGTCCTCCCAATAAGTTATTTTGTGGGAGAAACGTAGTAATTTAAATTAAATGTTTAGTTGTATAGGCACTTTGGGGTATATAATTAGATACATTATAATTCTTTTTTTAAGGCCATGTTTTGCAGGTTTAAAATTGAAGTTTCCTAGAACAATCTCAAATCATTGGTAGAATTTTTTTAAAAAAAATATTATCTTTTCTGCTTTATCCAAAAGTGTGCCATTTATGTAAAGTGTATGTTTTTATCAGAATTATTCTGCCCAGAATAGTCTTATCATTGCTTCCTTTAATATGATCAACTTAAATAAAGAAGACAAATGAAAAGATGTCCATCCAAGGAAACTGGCTCTTATATCTAGACTATGAGCCAGAAATGTGAAATTTAAGCATTTTTCTTGATCTAAGAGTATAGTTTTTAAGGGTGTTTGAATACTTGCTACAAAAATGGGGGGGAGGGATATGTTTTCCCTTAGATTCTGAAGCATCCTGCTGATATATTATTTTAGGATTTTAATAATATACCGGTATTTGTATAGCATGAAAAAGGCCTTTTTGTCTCATGGCAAGAAAACATTCTGCTAAAAAATAAAACACAGGGACAGACACATAGTCTTCTTCCAACAGCTATTGAATTGATCTATTTATGGCTAGTATTTTCCAGACTTTGGATTTTATAAAATACTCTGCAGTGACATAAATAATCTGAAATATGAAATGCACCAAAATGTCTGTCAGTTTTTAGTGGATTTGTATAAGATTTGGTGTTTTCAAGCAGAATCTTGGGAGATTTTGAGATTTAACAAAATTTTGGAATCTTTGAACATTATTTTATTTACTGGGGGATCAGTGGAGTATAAAAGACAGGTAAATATTTGGGACAAGTGCATCATTTGTTTTCATCCTGTAATTGTCATATAATATTTGTTAGGATTATTCAGAAAGGTTTAAGAATTACTAAATCAAGGATTTAACTATATGCAATTTTGATACAGGCCTAGGATATACAGTTATATAACTTTGACTGTTAAGAAAAGATAAGAGATACACATTTAAAATAAACATGGAAATCCCAGGCAAATTTATTAGGAATTAAGTTTCATTAATCAAAATGGGACTTACTTCCCAGTCCCCCAAAGTCCAAAACACAATTCAAAACCCTTAATCAATAAAACAACAACAAAAAGAAAATTAAACTTTAGCTAACATATTATTTCCTTGTTGAAACCACCAATGCATGCACTCTTCCATAACTTTGTGTTGCTTGTTCTCTGTGCAATTTTATACTACAAAACTACCAACTGTTTGTCTACAGTCCATTTCTCTTTAAACCTTGAAATAAAATGTCCTTCCTGGATTCCCGATTGCATTTGGTAAGATCTAGAATTGGCAACTCCCCACTTTCCTTTGGGCAGGCTAACTCTTGTATATTTGATAACCATAAATTAGAAAGTGTGATTGACATTGTTGCTGTAAACATGGAGCATTGTAACTGCTAATGTTTTTTTTTACTGTTATTGAGGAACATCAACGCATTGGGGTAAAAGCACAGAGGAGGGATAGGAAAGACTTTAGGATGCATGGCATGTTTCAAGGTGGCAGATCATGGTTCTTCATCTTCATCCGCATTGATTTGCTTATTTATATTTTGCATGTGATATTGACTTGGGAAAAATTCAAAACTTAGTAGATGCTTTAAAAGAAATAAATTCAGTATTTGTTTTTCATACAAAATATTTATATTACCTGTTAGTTTTATCTTAAGGGACAGAATTTCAAGAAGATCCCAATGAAAAATGTGTAACCACACATGGCTACATTTCCATACATTTTACATTATATTTTGCTAGTTGTCAAATTCATGTGTTATTCTTATTACATTTAAACATCAGATGACAAATAATAGATATTGTGCATCAGGTGCCTTATATGAGTAGGAATTCCAACATCTTATAACATCCTAGAGATTTTAGTCCTTGCTAGGATACAACATTTACAAAAGTTGACACTGAGAAAACTTCTTCCCATTTTCCATATTTTCTTTTTTGTTAATAATTTTGTTGTATTCTGATATTACCCACAATTTTCTAATCAACATTATTAGCATACATTATAGAGCTGGATGTTACTGCAACACTCTGTGTAGTATCCAGGACAACTTGTACAAATTAATCAACTCAGTTTTTGTTAGTATTATGCTAATTGGTTTGACTCCCTAAAAGTAATAAAAATATTTCTGATCTTTTTATCTGTGCAACTAATTAAAAGCTCTAACTACAGCTTAACCATAAGTACATAATACAGTATACATATTAATTTTGATCATTAAGAATGACTAGTACACATATTTAAAATTTGTTGCTTCTGAAATATTTTTGTAACATGCATTGTAACTCATTTTCATGCCTAATTTTTCTTCCCAATTTTCAGTTTTCTGGTCAGTTTTATGGTTGATGCTCGAGGTGGTGCTATGCGGGGTTGCAGACACAATGGCCTTCGAATCATTATTCCACCTCGGAAATGCACTGCTCCAACTCGAGTTACTTGCCGGTTGGTCAAACGCCATAGACTCGCCACAATGCCTCCAATGGTGGAAGGAGATGGTCTTGCCAGTCGCCTTATCGAGGTTGGGCCCTCTGGCGCTCAGTTTCTTGGGTAAGAATTTTCTTTTAATAACCTAAAATACTAATTAACAAGAAAATAATAATTTCACTTGAGCCAGAGTGGAGTGGCTTGGCATTTTAACAGTAGAAGTGAAAAGATTTGCAGTTCAAAGAAAGGATCTGATAATTCAATCAGCTTGTATACCTTTTAATTTAGAGCAACAAGTCAGGTTTACTGCACTTCCTGAAATCAACTGGTGTAAGCCATGCTGAGCTGTAAAAGAAAACCCATTTTGTCATAATATACCATCAATTAATTACCTATTCTCTTTTAAGGTGAAATAAAAATAGCAGCAGAAATGTTGTCGATACAGATGTAATACCTGTTGAAAAATGCAACACAAGCTAATGCTCCCTTTACAAGCAACTTGTGTTCTCTCAGTAGGTATTTTCTCAGTAATTGAGACCTCCCGGGAAGCAGAAACCAGTGATTTTTCTGGGGCCAAGCAATAGAACAACTTCACTGACTGCAATTTATCCTTATATTGCAAGGCCTCACAGAAAGATCAAACTTGCTGCAAATGTTTCAGCAATTTTTGTTTTTGTTTTCCCTCTGTTTTGTTTTTGTTTTTGCTGAAACTATCATTTTCAATACTTTTATTTTACCATTTTCCCTTATTAGTGGTGGCATCCAAAAGTGGATGATCAAAGGAAACCCCCTCTGCTTAGAATGAATGAATGAATGAATGAATGGCTTCTGCTGTAAACCAAAGGATGAAGGCGTAAAAGGAACAGCTTAAATCTGTGATGAAGCAAATTAGACATACCTAAGGCCGTTAACCAAGTTTTAAGTCTGAGTTGTTTTCTAATGATATCTTGTTTAGAGGTTGGGGTTTTTAGAGGGAATCTGTATGCATTATAGCTAGGCAAAACATCAATCTCCTACCATCTTATTATTTTGTTATTGCTGTATTTTAGCAAGGAAATGAGAATATATCTAAATTTAATAAATAAGTAAGGGCAAATTTGTAGTGAAGGATTGATGCTAGAATTTCAATGAAGTTCCATTCAAAACTATATACAGGTTTAAATAAAAAATGTGCCAGATCCAAATCAAGTGCCTATGAACATCGTGTATTTTAGGTTCTTATGTTAATTCCAGTATAAAAATGACCAAGATTATTTTATTTTCTCGGCCTTGTGAGGATTGCCTATGAAAACCGGCACACGTTGAAAAGTTTTCATATAATTTCCTAAAGGCCACATCTTATACCATGGCATTTTCCTGGGTGGTGTCCTGGCAGTGAAATCAGAGACACTGAACACTTCTAGCCAAACCAAATCTTTTTGCCATATTGTCATGCATTTTTTCATCAGTTCTGAGTGGCTCCCATTAATTTCAAGAAGTGATGCTAATGTGTCATTGGACCTACTAATAAACTATAAGGTTCTCTATTATGGGAGACTGATTTCGTAAATTGCTGTGATAAGAGGGTCATTTTCAAACAAGCAAACAAACAAACAAAAGGCAGAAACCTGTTCAGTGTAAGCCTAATTCCACTCTGAGCAGACAGTGGCACTGGGGTTCGGTTAAAAAAAATAGTACATAAAGGTATTTTTTTTTATTTCTTTCTTTCACTGCTGCTTTGGATGTACTCAGTAAACTTCACCTGCCTACGGCTCCTCCCCCACTTAATGAGGGAGAAAGTTTGGTCAGCCGAATCCTACAGCTGGGGCCTCCAGGGACCAAATTTCTTGGGTAGGAGAGACTTAAAACAAATTGATGGATGCCGGCCTTCCCATTCTTCTCCTTCTGCAATATTATTTTTTATGTCATTGTGCCCATGACATTGTCCTCTCTATGATTTTATAGTATGTATTCCTAACCTTTAGTGGACCATTTCTAGCCCTTGTGATATGTGGTTGTTGTTTTGGTGATATGTTTCTACTTTTTCTTAAAGTTCCTTGACCTCACCTTTGATTTAGCATGAGAAAATATTAGTTATAGAATGTACCAATCACTTCTGCTGTTATGTGCTTGATGTCTGTAGCAAAGCAACCTGGACTGAAAGCAAAGGAATCTGTTGGATTATTACTATCATTATTTTGCTACCATAGTCCCCAGTATGATACATATCTTATATACTGGATATAACATAACATTTAGCATGATCAATAAATACTGTACATAATTCAATTCTTCTTGTGAAATTATTAGTATAAAAATGTATTTACAGAGTTTACAAAAGTAGAAAGCATGTTTTAAGAGAGTGAATTAGAGATATGCATAATAAACATTTTTAAATCTTTGCATTTATAAAATAATCTGAAATGAACTATTTCAATATATTCACCATATTAAAAATATTTTGAAAAGTTTTGAAAATGTCAGTTAAAATAAAGAGCCAATTACAATCAATGCAAATGAAGCACAAAAATATCCTGTTACTTAAAGTGTTTTCTTTTATCCTCTACAGGTAGTCCTCATCTTACAACCATTTGTATAGTGACCGTTTGAAGTTACAACAGCACTGAAAAAAGTTTGTCACACTTATGACCGTTGCAACATCCCCATGGTCACGTGATCAAAATTCAGATGCTTGGCAACTAGTTCATATTTATGATGGTTGCAGTGTCCTGGGATCATGAGATCACCCTTTGCAACCTTCTGACAAGCAAAGTCAATGGGGAATCCAGATTTGTTTAATAACCATGTTACTAATTTGACAACTGTGACAAGAAAGGTTGTAAAATGGAGCAAAATTCAGTTAACGACTGTCTCACTTTAGCAACAGAAATGTTGGGCTCAATTTTGGTCATAAGTTGAGGACTACCTGTATTATAAAACATAATTTTTCTTTAACATTTACACACACAGTACTTTCTTTATAAGGATTCCTGCATAGAATTCCATACTTCAAAATAACTTCCAATTTTATGGATTTTAACAGTGTTTAAAAACAAAAAAAATTATATCTGTGTCTTTGGTAAGGTTCTATTTATATAGAATAAAACTAGACACTCACTGATCATAATCCTTAGCTATAGTATGAAGATACTATTACTATAGTATGCTTTTTTTCACAATCATAGCAAGGAATAACGAAGCTGGCAGAGTTCCAGGTCTTTTTGTTACAGGCTTTAAACAAAACTATCTGTTTGTTTCTCTATTGTTACAATCTTTTAACGTGATGTGTTGCTGTAATAGGCCTGTGATTGTTGAAATCCCTCACTTTGCGGCATTACGTGGTAAAGAAAGAGAGCTGGTGATTTTGCGCAGTGAGAATGGGGACAACTGGAAAGAACATTTCTGTGAATTTACGGAAGATGAGTTGAATGAAATACTAAATGGAATGGATGAAGGTACATGTTTTTATAAACAATATCTTAAAGCTGCAGTAAAAAGAAATCGAAGTAGCAATCTTATGCTTACTTAGCTAGAAGGAATAGCAATTCTAATTTGCCTTATAGTTACTGTAAATTACTTATACACTCAAAATAATGAGAATAGTTATATAGTAGAAAGTTAACAGATTTTCAGAAAGAGAGAAAAATGCAATATAAAACAAATTCCAGTAATGAAGTTCCTTATCTACTAAAACTCTCATGTCTGTAACTTTTAACTGGATGAAATGGTGTATCATGGAGCAAAACTTTTTCAAACGAATTACCTCTAATGAGCTACCTTACAGAATGCATCCAAATTCTGGAACTCAGGACTCCTGTGAAATTTAAATTTGGCAAATTTTATAAATAAAAATCATATAAAGCATTTATATTCAACATGGGCTGCTTTTGAAGAAGCAGCTTTTGAATATCTTACAAATTTTTAAAGAATTTTTCAAATACATTAGAAGCTTTGCCATTGTTGAATGCATTGAGAATCTGATGTGGAAATATCACTGAAACAATGACCCAATGGGGGGTAGATTGTCTAGTGACTTATAAATGCATATAGATGTAGTTTTCTACACTACATGTTCTTCTGGGATGATTTTGATTTCCCAATCCAGGGATATCCCAGTAGTCTCCAATTTTACTATTCACAAGATCTTTTCCCGTTTGCTTTATGAAGTCAGCTAGGTGCAGAGTGCTGAAGTCTAAATTGTCCATAAATGGAGCATGGAACTTGGAGCGTTTATCCATTATAAATTGGAATTTAGGAGTAACATGGATTGTGTACTAGAGATAGTTTAGTTAACATATTTAAACTAGTATTTTATATAAAACTATTTTGATAAAATTTGCACTAGTTAAAGCAATGTAAAAACAAACATGAAATCTGTGATGAAATTCACATTGTACAACCATACCAAGCTCCTCTAAACATATTACATAGTATCAATGAAGTTTCTCAGTAATCCAGGTAGAATTGTTTGAAGGTTGAATCATTGCATCTGGACTAATTCTTGTTGTTAGTTTGAGAGGTTTCGTAGCTTCATCAGTCAGAGCAAGTCAGTTAGGCAGAGAGTTGTTGGAATGTACCAACTCCTGCCTCAGGGGTTTCCTCCCCAAAGGACATTGCAATATGTCGATGAATATTCTTAGTAATCCTGGTAGAGTTGTTTGATGGTTGTGTCATTGCAACTTGACTAATTTTTCTTGTTAGTTTGAGACATTTTGCTGCTCAAAATGTGGTGCTTGGTATGCATCAGTACAGACCTAATAATAGACCCAATATGATCTTGAATATATGGATGAGATAATCCATAATCAGCTTTTAAATGGAACTGTTGCAACTATGTGTAAGCAGCAATTAATGAATTGTTCTGCTGATGTGAAATTCAAAACCTGAATCTACTCAGAGCAAATTTTAAGAAAGTTATTCAGGCTTCACCTATTAGAATTAGAAGCACAATTATCAAAAAGGTGTGCAAGAACTGTGCAAGCTTTGAAAATTATCTTGAAAAGGCAGTTTGACCTCAGAAGAATACAGCATTTCTGTGATGTTTATTATAATGAACATATTTGTCTAGCTTCTGTGTGATCCTGAAAAGAAAAAAAATGGCTGTTCTAAGGCCGTTCTCATTACTTTTAATGAGGTACTTTCAAGCAGCTATAATTTTGTTTAGGGTGTCATAGACGCTTGAACAGAAATTAAGTTACCTGAAGTTACCTCATTCATTTCAAAAAATTTTTTGAAGCATTAAGAGGTCCATATATTAAGACAGGGGTGGGAAATGATGGCTTCTTTATGACTTGTGAACTTGAACTCCCAGAATTCCTGAGCTTGTCTGGCTCAGGAATTCTGGGAGTTGAAGTCCAAAAGTGATAAAAGGACCATTGTTCTCTACCCCTGCATTAAGAGTATAAATGTAAAGTCTTTCTTTTAACAATTCTAGTGTTTACTATTTGAAGTAATGTTTGCTCTTTTCACCCAGTACTTGACACCCCAGAAGAGCTGGAGAAGAAGCGTATTTGCCGTATTATCACCCGAGACTTCCCACAGTACTTTGCAGTGGTATCTCGGATTAAACAAGACAGTAATCTCATTGGACCTGAGGGTGGAGTACTAAGCAGTACTGTAGTACCACAAGTGCAAGCAGTCTTTCCAGAGGGAGCATTAACTAAGAGAATTCGTGTTGGTCTTCAGGTATGAGAAAACAAATCAAAATATTATAATCCTTGAAGCCAATATTTCTGTTGAGGATAAGAATAGTTTCCTGTAATTCTATTTCATTATCATTTTTCTATGGTATTTTTTTTCTTTTTGCCTTTATGTCTCCTGAATTCCAGTTCCACTGGGGGAATCTGGCGCCGTTATAATTTGTAAAGTATTAACTAAATTATATATTCAAAATTTCTAGCAAAAGTTTGAATAAAATTTATCCATAGCTATATCTAAAACTGATAATGAATTCAAAACATTTATTTAAATAAAGAGTCCTCTTTAAGAAGCACATTAAAATGGTTCTTGTCAGATTCGTTTGTTTGTTGGTTGGTTTGTTGGTTGGTTCGTTGATTGATTGATTACATTTATATGGCCACCCACTCAAGTTTCAGTGACTCTAGGCGGCTTACAAAAAATAAAAAATCAATATAAAAAGAGTTAAAACAATAACTGCCCACCCAACAGTGACAACAAGGAATCAAATAAGCTATTTCTGGGCTCCATTCCACTCTGGGTTCCCAAGGTCCGTTGGCAAAACCAAATCTTCAGGACCTTGTGAAAAAGTATTACTTTTGAAACTTCCTTTCCCCCCATAGCACACAAACATTAAACCTTTATGTGGTGCTTTTTGTAAAAACTTATTGTGCAATTAATTACCTACTAATCCTTTTTACGGCTACGAGATCATGATGGCAAAAATCTAGATTAATCACCCAAAAATTTATTTGCTGCCATCTAGTAACTCTCCGGATTTTTTTAGTCATGTTTTGTTATTGTGCCCTTTTTTCCTTTTTTATAATATGTTCTGAGCTTTAGTGTTATCCTGAATTTAGAAGAAAAACAAAACAGAATACTAAAGCATAGGTTCAACTTCAGTAATAACTTTTAGTAAGTCATATATCCAAAATTTAGTGAGAAAATCTAACGAGAAGGACTGGTAACAATCATCTAGATTTTATAGCCAAGATGTACAACAAACAGTAATGTATTCATTGTTGTATAAGAATGTTATTTTGAGTTTACAACAGGTGTTTAAAACTAATGGCCATATATATAATGTATGTATCTGTGCATGAGTAATGTATAAAAGCTATGTGTCTCCTTTTTAAGACATGTAGCCTAATAACTGGCCCACTTTTCATGGGTTGAGTCTCATTAAACTTACTAAGATTCCTGAGTGTAGAATTGAATTATGACCAATAACTTAGGTTCATTTCTCCCAGTTTTGTCTATCAAATTTATGATCAACATGCCATAAATCTAATTTAATTCACAAATAATCCAAAAGAATTAAACTTTTCACTGGAAGAATTCTATATACAAAATATAAAAGGACTTTGTTATAATTTTATCATTTTCAGCAAATAATGTAAGAACATGAAGATATTCAGTTTGTACTTATCTAATGGCTAGAGATAAGTGAATTTATCCCATCATAATTCAAATGGATTGCAAGATTTTTCAGAGAATTGTCATAGTTATTTTTTCTTGAGAATTCTGTGAAATCTTAATACCTCAGAGTTTTGGTAAATGATAATTCCTAGCAGTGACCCCATTTATTTGTTTGTTTGTTTGTTTGTTTATTTATTTATTTATTTATTTATTTATTTATTTATTTATTTATTTATTTATTTATTTATTTATTTATTTATTTATTTATTTATTTATTTATTTATTTATTTATTTATTTATTTATTAGTGAGAGTTATATACCGCCTCATAGTGCAAGCACTCTCTAAGCGGTTTACACCAGTAAGCAATGTATATTTATATTGCCCCCAACAATCTGGGTCTTCATTTTACCTACCTCGGAAGGATGGAAGGATGAGTCAACCTTGAGCCGGTGAGATTTGAACAGCTGAATTGCTGATCACAGTCAGCTAAAGTAGTCTGCAGTACTGCACTCTAACTGCTGCGCCACCTCAGCTCATCATGGCCAACAAGTAAGGGAGAGGGTATCAACAGAAGACATCAGTTAGCAGCAAATCAAGATAAATCACCACCACATAGAACAAAGTGTATTATTGCAGTTAATCATTATTCAAGTAATTTTAATTAAGATAAATTTTATTTTCTCCATATCTTTGAATAGGCCCAACCTATGCACAGTGAACTTATAAAGAAAATTTTAGGCAACAAAGCCACATTCAGCCCTATTGTCACACTGGAACCTAGGCGAAGAAAATTCCATAAGCCAATAACTATGACCATTCCTGTTCCCAAAGCTTCCAGTGATATGATGATAAATGGTTATGGAGGTGAGACTCCTACTCTAAGACTACTATGCAGCATAACAGGTAAGCTCTCATATGTCTCTGCAATTTCATACATGATGCTGAAATAAAATATTGGTGGTTTAAGTCAATAAAATTTTCACTGAAGCCCTGTTACAAAATTATGTAAACTAACCTCCATAGATCATAGTTTAAGAGCATTGGTTTACACAGTGAAAATACACATTGTCTAACCAACAATGAATACTGTCATTAAAATAACTAATTTCCATTTTAACTATATTTTATTCTAAAAATATGCTCGGTGACTAGAATAGGTAGGTTAAGAATAGGAGCTGTCCAATGGAAAGAATCATTGCTAATGTTATTATGAAATAGAGTTGTGGGGGAAAATAGCTTTTAAGCATTATGGATACTAGCCAATATTTAGTTATAACATTAATAGAACTCTTTAATTGGTTTTGTTTTATAAGCTGAATAATTTGACTTGTAAAACAAAGGGCAGACCTATTTTTCCAGACTTTTAAATTGTCAGAATATAAGTATATTGATCAATTATAAGATTTAAGAAGAGATTGGACAATCATTTTTCTGAAAAGGTATAGGGTCTCCTGCTTGAGCAGGGGTTGGTCTAGAAGACCTCCCAGGTCCCTTCCAACTCTGTTATTCTGTTCTGTTAGAAGAATTTCCTTGTTGGATCAGTCAAGAGGCATCTTTGTCCAGCATTGTTTCCAACCCCACAGGTTTTTCTGAGGAGTTGACAAGGAGCAAAGGTGGTGACACACTATATATTCTCTTACTGTAATTCCCCTCAACAAGTTTTTGGCAGTGGTATTTATTATGTGGAAATTTCTGTTGTTCTGAGATTTTTCAGTGACAATTTTAAGAAGTCAGTGTTATATCTGCATCACCTCATTGTGAAAATAATTCTAAAATATAATCATTACCTTTCTTCCTGTCTGTCAAAGTCTTTGAATATAGAGGTTTGAAATATACAACAACCTGTTTTTTTTAATCAATTCTAATTCATTTTAACAAAAAAGAAAGTTTTTGTCTTTCAAAGGAGAAGAGAATATTGGGAAAATAAAGTTGTTGGTTTTTGCTTAGTAACAATTATCTAGCCAGCAAGCTATGGTACAGTCTCCTTAGCTTCTCATGCCTGAATTAAATCTCAGAGAAATAATAATGAGGAAATTCTCTCATCAGGAGTGTTCCGATTAGGTAGTGTGGGTGAGAAAGGTAGCTTTGAAACAATTCAAATAATAAGTAACAGAAAACAACAGTCAGTCTCTACAACCCATAATTCAAAAATAACCTCAAAACTATCACCAAAATAAAACAAAACAAACTCTAAAACAAAACTGAAGCTAGTTCTCCAAGCAAGAGAAATTGAGTTTGCAGTGCAGATTTTAGCACAGTATTAATGTAAAGCAGGGGTGTCAAACTCGTATTGTCACGGCGTCATCATGTGACATAGCAGGACTTTTTTCCCCTTTGCTAAACCAGGCAGGGGCGGAGCCAGCACGTGACGCATCTGGCCCGCGGGCTGCGAGTTTGACACCCCTGATGTAAAGAATTTACTATTTTTTCATTTTGTACCCTAAAATAAGTTCTGGATTCCGAAGATCAAAGACTTTATAATTGTATACGAAGATACAAATTGCTCCTATGACTTGAATAATATATATATTAGTCTTTTATACCAGGAGTCCCCAACCCCCAGACCGGTACCGGCCCGTGGCCTGTTAGGAACTGGGTTGTGCAAGTGAGTGAAGCTTCATCTGCACATGTGCGGGATCTAGGTAGCACGCGAACCACACCTCCAGTCTGTTAAAAAATTGTTTTCCACGGAACCGGTCCCCATGTGCAAAAGAATGGGGACTGCTATTCTATACTAGTTATTTAACTATCGTACTGGCAAATCTCAGAATTAATTTTAATGATGGAAAATCTTAGGAATACTCTTAGGTCAGACTTTGCATGATTGGGAATTTAACTAAAAGTAATTTTATACATTCAATTTTACAATTTTGCAGGCATGCTTACTGTTTATCCTTATTTGTTTCAGGTGGAACGACACCTGCTCAGTGGGAAGACATAACAGGAACAACACCATTAACATATGTAAATGAATGTGTTTCCTTCACCACAAACGTATCTGCCAGGTACAGTACCCAATAATAAAACTGTAAAAAGCATTTCAGAACCATAACCTTAGTCTGGCAGTGTATTATGCATATGCATCTTGTCCATAAGTCACCTACTGCTATTTATAATAGGATCCTTAATTTGACCTAATCCTGAAATAAATCAAATTATAATTAACTCTGAATGCTATATTAAATAAATAAATCTAATGCCAACAGTGCAAGTAAACTTACTGTTCTCTGATAGCTGCTCTATGACAGAATTCTAAACAACTGTTCCCTTAGGATTCCATAGACTGAAGGTGGTGTTCTAAGGAAGAGGTGTCAAACTCAAGGCCCGGGGGACGGATCTGGACCATGGGTTGCTTAGATCTGGCCCGCGGGGCTGCCCTGGAAACAGCAAAGGACTGGCCCGCAGTGCCTCTGGCCCTCCCGAGCTCCGTTTTCACTGGCAGATGGTTGCAGGAGGCCGTTGCAGCCAAAAACGGAGCTCGGGAGCCTGTTTTCTCTGGCAGAGTGCTTGGGCCACCACAGGCACCCCCAACACGAGTGACATCGAACTGGCCACGCCCAACCTGGCCATGTCCACTCTGTCAAAAGTCAAACACAACCCTGATGCGGCCCTCAATGAAATTGAATTTGACACCCCTGTTCTAAGGCATTAGAATGGGAAAAAACAAAGGTATAATGTATTGGGGCAAAGCTTGTTCAGACTTTGGGTACAAGTGTCAGTGAAGACATTCTATAATCCTGATTAAACTAGCAATAGATTCAGATACATTTCAGTCCTGAACCAACCCTCACATCAAAGTCCAGGGAACAGTTCAACTACTGTCAAATCTGAATTATATTTGAAATATATAATATTTAATATAATATATTATAATATATAATATATATATATATATTCCAGGGAACAGTTCAACTACTGTCAAATCTGAATTATATTTGAAATATATAATATTTAATATAATATATTATAATATATAATATAGTAAATATTTTAATTTGTCTTTTACATCAGGTATTTGAAATCCGTGCTAGTTCCTATTGTTTTAGAAGTTTCATCACATTTATTATTGTTTTCTCCCTCCACCTGTTAGATTTTTTTGGTAATAATTTAATCTGTTTACTTTCAGATTTTGGTTGATAGATTGTCGACAGATACAGGAATCTGTAGCATTTGCTTCCCAAGTATATAGAGAAATTATATGTGTACCTTACATGGCCAAATTTGTAGTGTTTGCCAAATCTCATGATCCCATAGAAGCCCGACTAAGATGTTTCTGCATGACCGATGATAAAGTGGATAAAACACTAGAACAACAAGAAAACTTTGCTGAAGTTGCTCGAAGCAGGGATGTAGAGGTATTATTTTTATTTATATTTTTGGACATGTTGGTTTAAAACAATTGTTTCCATTATCTGATGAGTTAAAAAAATAGAGCGGGAGGAGGGGAATATCTCATTATTTTAAAGAACCTAGGTGATATATTAAATATATCAATATTTAATTCATTAATTCAAAATCACAGCATGGTGGAAGGGATTACACTTTTTCATTTATGTTGTTTTCTTTACAAAAACAGCCACTATCCTGTAGCTTAATTTGCTCTGAGATGAAACATACTGTAAACATAAATAGAACAATAAATGTTAAATGGGAAAAGTGTAATGAAACCAAATGATGGATCTTTATTGCAAAACAGCATTTTCAAATTACAGTAAATGTCCTTATACATAACTGTATAATCAGCACTCTTTCCTGCAATTCATATTTTTATTCAGATTGAGTTGATATTGTATTGGTATTATGATTTGGGTTAGTTCAAAATACCAGAATTTAGACTACTTGAGATATTAAAAATGATAAGCATTGCAATTAAATACATTAAAATATTGTTTTTGTTCTTTCAAAATAAGAACACAAAGAGGATTTAGGAACCACTGGCTATTTTTTATCAGCAATTTGCTTATAATACAAACAAACAAACAGTTGTCTCAAGTAATAGCATGATCAAATATGGGATCAGTTATAGGAACAAAACTTACAAAATCCAAGAATCTTTCCTAAAATCCTACCAACTTTTCCTATATGATGGAAGGGGAAAATTATTGACAATATAGTAATAATATGAACAATCTGAGAATGTAATATTGCTACAATAGAGGATGGAATATTATTAAGAATCTTTGTTTTATGATTAAGAATGTATATTACTTTTTAAATAATATATCTATTGACATGGCTGACTATTTTGTTATAAGATGTCATAAAACCATCCCAACATGACCTGCTTTATGGCAATTTCTTGCAAAAATCTCTATTAGCTTTGGGCTTTACTTAGACTGATCTGCTCTTAAAACAGGAGTATAGGGATGTGGCAGGACCTTACCTACCAAGAGACATACAGTATTTTAGAAAACAGGTTTATAGTATCAAGCTAACAAATAAGTGAAATCAAGTTAGAATGCTAACGTTTAAAGAGCTAAAATTCAATTAATCAATTAGCATTTGCTGTGTTTCCAATAGCTGTATTGAAGGAAAAGATAATTCCATATGCTTCCCACCTTTGTTCATGTGGAGTAGGTATTAGTAAATTTTCTTTTTACTTTTATGCTGTGATTTTTGAAAAGATGCTTTCACGTTTTAATTAAATTCCTATCAGTCTGTCCTTACTATTTATTGCTGAATCAGAATCTCTTTAAATGTTGCAACATCTGTTGTGCTTCATTCAGAATCCATCAGAAGTTGAATAGTTTATCTTAGTTATGAATTTTTGACAGTTTCTTTTTTGATTTACTATAGTTTTTGGTTGTTGCCCATTACAAAGCAGTACATGAATTAGAAACACGGGGAGGTAATCTTATTAAGTTTTTTTAATTTATGGTATTCTGCTTACATTTGATTTAATCAGATTTAAATAATTTTCTCCTTGCTCTGATATTTATATCTAATATTTTATTGACAAACTGTGTAAAAAATTAGGAAAGAAAAAACACAATTTCCTAAAATGTTTCAGCATTTTACATTGGATTGAGGACATATTGCATATATGTAATGTTTTATTTAATTACTAAGAAATGTTGATTGTCTGGAAATAATAATGTATTTGTATAGATTTAGAATCTCTTGCATACATTTTAATCCATATTTGCTGCTGCTGGTTATTTATAATTGCAATGGGGTGAGCTCCTGCATGTTGGCGTATAGCAGGGGTCCTCAAACTTGGCAACTTTAAGACTTGTGGACTTCAACTTGTGGACTTCAAGCTATGCTGGCTGGAGAATTCTGGGAGTTGAAGTCCACAAGTCTTAAAGTTGCCAAGTTTGAATACCTCTGGCGTATAGTCATGCTGGCCACATGACCTCAAAAGTGTCTCTGAACACTGGCTCCATCAGCTAAGAAACAGATGATTACCACTCCCGAGAGTTGAACACAACTGGGACAGGGGAAACCTTTTTCTTTATATTAATAATGTTTTTTTAAATAAGGCTAACAATATGTTCTAACTTAGCAAAAATAAATATATGAACAAAATTAATGAACATTTTATTTTTCTTATTAATTATGTGTAGGTATTAGAAGGAAAACCTATATTTGTGGACTGCTTTGGGAATTTAATACCATTAATAAAGAGTGGCCAACATCATATATTCAGTTTTTATGCCTTCAAAGAAAACAGACTTCCATTGTTTGTCAAGGTAATTTTGATATAAATATGTATGTTGAGTTTGGTTTTATTTTATTTCAATACCAGTAATAAAGTTATAGTATGTTGGTTTATGTTGTTTACCTTGGGAGAAGGTGGAGGTAAGTGACCAAAAAAAACCCCAATACCATGATAATTAAAATTTTAAAGATCAACAGTCTATATCAGGGGTGTCAAACTGAATTTCTTTGAGGGCTGCAGCCCGTTTTGGCCGGCAGAGGCACTGCAGGCCGGTCCTTTAATATTTCCAGGCCAGCCCTGTGGGCCAGATTTAAGCACCGAATGTGGCCCACGGACCTTGAGTTTGACATCCCTGGTCTATATATTCCATTTAGATGTTAACAAATAATGTCCTGTATAGAATATTAGTTACCTGTTCTGTGTTTTAATTTCTTTAGGGTTCTCTTCTTCTGTCTCAGAATGATACCCTGTCCTTTTTGAGCAATTAACTTTTCTGTCATCTATTTGCTTTGCAGTTTGATCCACAGTCGTCGTCCTTTATGACCAATTTAGTGTATTTTGTTTCTATTGATCACTCATTATTATATTCAGTCCACATTCAATCAACATCCATACATTCTGTATCTCATATTTTTACCACATAGATTTCTTAAGAATCTTATTTCCAGTATGTTCAGCTTATTGTGTTTTTGTGGCACAACCAATGCTCACTTTCAGATAACAAAGTCGGCTGAAACAATCCTTATACTCTGCTTCTTTTAATAAACATTCATATGTTGCCATATATTACTCATTATTAGCATCTGTAGAGTTTATAATTGTCTGTCCTGGTAGCATTCTATCAACATATACAAATCCACTTATTTGTTTCAGTTTTTTGCCATTTATACATAACTTGCAATTATTCACTCCATTTTACCGTCAAATTCCACTGCCTTAGTCTTTGCTATTATAATTTTCAGATCCATATTGCTCTGTATAGAATCATACAATCACTAAGGTTCTCAGTCAACATTTGATTAATTTCCATTGTTTGACATATTACTCCCACTCAAACATGTAAAATATTCCACACACATTTTGGCACTGTGTAATATGATTATTTTGATTTTGTTCTAAGCAGTTTCAAATCCTCTTCCCATATATTCACTTTCTATTTATTCTGTTGGGAAATTAATCTGTCTTTTAACATTGTTTCATATAGAACATAGACAATATCTTCCTGCAATCTTTTTACGTTTGCTCATGTTTCTTTCCTTTTCTAGCATATCCATTTTTTTCCAAGAGCCAATCTTGACATTCTGTCTCATATATAGAATCTTTTTTTTGTGTATCCTATATTAAGGTATTTTCTTGTATCCTTTATTAAGGTCTTTTTGAATCAAACAGAACTTTTTCTAAGCAGATACTCACTGAACAGATATAATGCTGTTTTGTTCTTGGATATATGAATGGCCCAATCACTTTTTGGACTCTCTTGACTTGTTCTTATTCAGCCAATAATGGAACCTAGCAGAGTTCCCACCACATTCCTCTGAATTCTATTGATTCTTAGCACTGCATAACTTTTTTCAGATTTCATCCCTAGTTCTTTCATTATCACCATTCTTTGGACATGCCACCATTGTCAACCATGTATTTGTATTTTCAGACCTACTCGTAGCAAGCTGGATAACCCCAGTTTATCTTTTGATTCCTAATTAAACCTTCACCTCCACTTTGTTGTAAATATTCATTAACTCAATTTCAAATGTCGCATTATTTTATTTCCAAAGATCAGTTATACAAATGACCAAATAAATTCAGGGGAATTTTTTTTCTTGTCAGGTTGGGTTGGAAGTTAACTGTTGCCTCTTTTTAATAGCTGCAACATTACATTTGACTTCCATGTAGGTAGTTTCATGATATGAGTTTGGAAATACAAGGTGGACATAAAAATCAGACATTTTCCCAGGTGCAGTTAATAAGAGGTGGTCCTTTTGAAGATGCCTATAAAATTTAGCAGAAAAAAGGACACATGGCATCATACTGATCAAATTCCTTGTGATTGAAGAATGTCGGTTTATCTGTCATGTGATGATGGGAGGATTTGCCTGGCCCTGAAAAATACATTCAGGCTAAAGGAAGTTAGGGTGTGCAAATAGTTTATGGTCAGAGGTGGGTTCCTGCCGGAGCTGCCCAATACGCAGCTCCAGTAGGGAGCGGCCGATTGCGCAATTTGCACGTGACCGCTCCGGAGCCCTCTCTGCCAGTCCACTGCGTGCATCGCCATTTTTTCCAATTAAATTTTGGGCAATTTTGCTTCTGCGCATGCTCAGAAGCAAAATTGCGCCAAAATCTCGCAAGGGGATGTGTGCATGCGTGAGATTTTGGCAAGATTTCACTTCCATGCATGCGCGGAAGCAAAATCACACTGAAATCTTGCGCATGCGCGTGTCCCCTCATGAGATTTCGGTGCAATTTTGCTTTCGCGCATGTGCAGAAGCAAAATAGTGCGAGGGGGCATGTGCGCATAGCAAGCGAGCGCCCCCCCCAAACTTAGAGATGTGCACGTAGCGCACCGGCACAGGTAAGACGGCAACCCACCACTGTTTATGGTTCTCAGAAGCCTATCTCCAGAATATCCTAAACTCTGACAGAGTTAATTGACTGAACATTGTTTGATGTAGCTCAGTATTTTTAACACTAGCTTTTTGACCGGAGCATAGTCCAAAATTAATAAGGAATCTACAGCCTCGCCGATATTCTTAATTCCTGTTCTATTGCCTTTGTCCATGAAAAGAAATAATCAGCAGCTAAAACTAGCAATAGCAACTCTATAGAAAAAGGAAGTCCAAATATTTCCAACGTGCTACACATCGTGTCCCATTCTATGCCCAATTTTGGGTATCCCCAACTCAAGCCTGAGTACAATGTGGGGGTATCATATAGTATGGCAAATAATGATCTTAAAACTTGGTTTGTATTTTTGGGGGGCATTTTTCTTCATATGTAGGTAAACCTGAGCTGCATAAAATATTTAAACTAGTATTTTAGCTTAAAAAAAGCTTTATCAGTTCATATCATTTGGAGTAAAGTAAACTTTACATAGCCTGTTCAAATCATGACTTCACTTGCTGAATATATTCATTATAGACTTTCCAGGGTCTGTTGTCATAAAAAATTACTACTAAATATTTAAAGCAGTATAACTGTTCAGTCCTGTTCTGGTAAATTATACAAGTTTGTTGTGTTAGGGTTTTGACAAAATACATGAGTTTAGATCTCTGGTAATCTATGTCTAAGCTGATATATTTTGGTAATCATTTTTTCTTCTGGGCCCGTCAAAAGTTTATCTAATTGTTGTATCTCTGTGTCAATTCCAATTTATTCACTGTCTTTCTTATATCTTAATTGGAGTTGAAGATATGGCCACCAATCTATAATTATGCCCTGTTTTTCCAGCTCGTCTCTACTTTTTAGGGTTAGATCAGACTATCTTCATTCAGATCTATAGTATTTAATTCTGCCTGGTCTCATTTATAGGCGTGCTTTTTACCTTTTTCATTCTAAGTCACAGTAAGTGACACAGTAACAATTATCATCAGATGGGCCCTCCACCACTCATCATGCTTTGGTCAACTGAAGATTTCACCTTTAATTCTATCTGTGACATGCAGTAATACTAAGTATTGATTATTTCTGGCATATTTTTTGCAAGCATATTACAACTAAGACCCAGCTTTATTCCTTGCAAGTTAGGATTTCTCCTTAAGATATTACTTTGGAATCCAATACACTATTGCCCATACCCCACCTACAAAGAGATACATGCAGTATTGACATGTTCAGAGTGTTGGGTTTGAACTCCTGATATTTTTCTGCACTAGGTTCGGGATACAACACAAGAATCCTGTGGACGTCTATCATTTATGAAAGAGCCTAAATCTTCAAGAGGTCTGGTACACCAAGCTATCTGCAATCTGAATATCACATTACCAATATACACAAAGGTACTCCCCAGTTAAAATATATATTTTATATTTTATGCTATTTATGCATTATGTAATATATGTTCATATATTACACTTGTACACTATAATTTAAGATCCACTAAACTTGTTCTGTAGTTTTGTACTTTTCACAAATTCTTAATAGCATTATGTAGATATCCATGATTTAATATCACATATTTGGGGTGCATAAATTATGTAGCATTCTTTCCTGTCAGAGGATCTTTAGCTTCCTTGAGTGTTGAAAGTCATATATATGGATAACTCTCAACACTATATGGAAGCAATGGCTCATTAGGATGAATTAACGTTTATCAATAATTCTAACAACCAACATTGTTATCACTCACTCATATGATAATTAAGCCATTTTTGTGTGCATTTGCATACATAGTGAACTTGATTAGCAGGGCATGCTGGACAATTTTTTCTTTTTTAAAAAAATGAAAACTGTAAAGCAGATTTGGTATTTGACATTTTTTATTTATAGCTTTCTTGCTCAGCCCCAAACTAACTGTCTTATTTTCCCAGCATTGTGTTGTTCGTAGATGACTCATATAGTTAGTTAAATGAACAGGAAAATTGTATGAGATACCACATGCAAATATTCTAACTTTCAATGTAATTCAAACATAGCAACATTAAATTTGAAACTTAACTAGTGACACAAATATAAATCTATGCTAATGCTTACATTTTCTTGTTGTTATTTTTAAGAAGATATCTTTAAGAAACTTTTCTACACAAATTGAATTTTGGCATATTTGAAAAATAGTATTGTAAGTTTAATGCATAATAATCAAACAAAAAATCCCAACATGAAATATCTTTTCTTCTTTGAACTTACTTGAATCCCCACTTTTCTTAACTGAACCAACTTTCCTGTTCTCTTTTCTTTCCTTCTTAGGAGAAAGTGCAAAAATTGTATTCATTATGTATTCTTACCAATTAAATGTGTCCAGAAATCATACTTTCCCTTTAATTGCATCCTATCTTTCCTTGCTCTGTTTTTCTTTTCTTGCATGGCATATTGGACTAAAGGAATCAGAATCAGATCAAGAACAGGAAGAAGAGGTAACTTTGCTAATTCTGCTGTAAAATTGCTAGGATAAGGATCTAAATTGGGAAAGAGCAGTCAGTTGAATGCCAGATGACTTTATGAGCAACTTATTGCCCATCTCAAATTAATGATTTCATGTAGATATTGACCAAGTTTCATAAGCCCTTTGCAATCAATCCAGTTATAAACTCTCTATGATCCATATTTATTCTATTACATTTTCTGTTTTGGAAAGAGAGAGGAGATTAACTGAAAGAGAAAAAGAAATATATATTTATAAGCAGTAAATGATAATTGCTAATTTGAACCAATATATATTACCAATGAGCGAGACACATATACAATAGTAAATTATATAAATATATAAAATTTATATCTGTAAGTTAGCTAAGTTACTTTAATAACATAGCATCAGAGGTGGGTTTCAGCAGGTTCTGACCAGTTCTGGAAAACCGTTAGTGGAAATTTTGAGTAGTTCGGAGAATCGGTAAATACCACCTCTAACTGGCCCAGCCCCCATCTATTCTCTGCCTACTGAGTCCCAGCTGATCGGGAGGAAATGGGGATTTTGCAGTAACCTTCCCCTGGAGTGGGGAGGGAATGGAGATTTTACAGTATCCTTCCCCTGCCACGCCCACCAAGCCAGATCCACAGATTGAATCCCACCACCGCATAGCGTATATAACAACTTGGTCCACTCCACTGGTTCTGAAGTGAAAGCGTATGTATTTATTAATGATATCCTCAAAGGATAATGAAAGTTCAAGCTACAGCTGATTTATCTTTTTATTTTTACATCCTTGTAGTTGAGGTGAGTTTGTTCTTTTAGCAATTTTATCCAGGAATAAATGTCAAGCAAACAATAATTAGAAAGAAAGGATGTCTTTTCTTTAAGTTCTTAGAATCTTTTATAATTTCTAAAAATAACTGCAATTTTCGAGTGTTTCAGTTAATTGGAGACATTCTATTGTAATTTGTCTCCATATAATTACCTTTGCAACAGTGCAAAATGGCCTGAATTGCAGTAAGCAAAAACTGTTCCCTATTGAGTTATTTTGATGAAATAGTTTTTCTTATAAGGCTTTTCTAGAAACATGCAAACAATGGATAATTATTAAAAGCAAAAAAGTAAAAAAAAAATTGCAGGGGCAAAGCCGTTTTAAAATTGTAGTGGGAAATGATTCTCTGCAAGTATAAAATCTTAACATCTTCAGTTGCTGACCAATAAATAAATAGGCATATCAGTAAAAATAGAATATTCAAAAGTAATTATTTGTAGAATAAAATACAAAAAATAAAAATATAGAAGAATAAATATCCTGTAAAAATATAGTATTTTACACTTAAAATACTTTAATAAAATAGATGATTCCAATTCTCTAGCAAAACATGGCAAAAATATAAATATAAATGCTTTGAATCTTAAAAGAAGATCTTTAGACTATTTCTAGCTACATCATATGTTACCATTTTTGCTACTAACATCTCAAAATACTTTCCTAAGTGCAGGTTAAAAATAACCCACTTTCCATTTCTGTATTATTTACCAACTCACCCTGTCCAGTTCAATGGCTTGTGCCCTCACTTTTTAACATCCAGTATAAATACAGTGAATTAACCATTAGTATTGTGTGTATAAATTGAATTCATGATCTCTAATGACTTAAAAGCATGCCTAATTCCACCACTCTAAGTAACTAACTTAATATTCTTAATCCTAAGAATATTTATCAAGAAGAAAAAGAATTCAGTTTGGTTCTTTGTATAAGAATATTTAGAATTGAGCTGTTAATGTCATGTGCATTCAGTTGAATAAGAACAAGTCAAAAGACTCCAAAAAGTGATTGGGCCATTCATATATCCAAGAACAAAACAGCATTATATCTGTTCAGTTCATTCTTTTTTTTTCTTTCAGACTGACACGACATCAGAAAAACGTAAGATTTTAACAAAACTATTATGATGTGCATGAATGATCTAATAAAGCATGAAAGGGATTGCAAATTTTAATTGCCACTGGTGATCATATTAACTTTATAAATATAAGATTATAATACTCTAACTATAGTCTTTAGATGAAACCTGTTATTTGTTATTAATAATTTAAAATTAAAATATTTAGTTCATCTAAGCATTCTTGGGGTTTTTTAATTACCTGGTAACCCTGCTATTGCTGTTAGCCCTCTATACTGTAACATCTTCCCCTCTTATTTTAAGTACGTGACCTGAATTCATTTCATTTCATAAACTAATTACAGTATCACTTTTAAAAATTAAAATATTCAAACTGTCAAAACTCATCATGAAATTACTCACATGAAAATGCCTAAGTGCTAGTATAAAAGTGATACTGTTGAAAGTAACAAAGATCTTTAAACCATCTACCTATGTCTTAATACTCTGGTGAAGTATTTCTGTGAAGATTTTTTTATCTCTTAGAATTTTGTTTGCTGGAAATGAATTATTTTTGCCACAAATGAGGATAAAGTTAGGTGATTCTGGCAACTTCCTGTACAAATCTATGCAATTTTCTTGGAAACATGTTTGGAAGTGGTTTGCCATTGCCTTCTTTCTAGGGCTGAGAGACAATGACTAGCCTAAAGTCACCCAACTGGTTTTATGTTTAAGTCAGGACTAGACCTCACGGTTTCTAGGCTGGTGCCTTTAATCACTATACCAAACTGCCTCTCTACATCATGCTACAAATGGCTATTTGAAACAAGCATTCATGTGCTAAAGTGCCAGATATATGTTGTATATCTTGTGATAGCTGCTGAAAAGTATACAGATAATTAAGTCACATTACAGTAGTTGAGACTAGTAATCCAACAACCCTATCTAAATAAATGTAATAGTATGTGGGAGTGACCTTGGGAGACAAGGCAAAGAGAGCAATGTAGGGAACAATTAGATAAAAGCAGCCGAGCCTTCAGCAGGAATGTGGGTGGGGTAAGAGGTTCAGAAGAGTCCCTCCCCAGTTTCTTGGACTATAAAGGGAGAGAAATATACATACAAGATTTGTTAAGATAACTTTACAGTAAAGTAGAATTAGCCCAACTGGTTATGTTTGCTGTCTAGTTTATCTTATAAGGTTGTCAATCAGCCGTTAACTCAGTCAAATCTTATTTGACAATTGCAGTAACTAAATCACACCTTGTTATTTGGGGAATCTACTTTATTCAAGAAGTAGATATATTACTTTATTCATATATCCCATGACCTCTTCTACTAGCAGAGAACTAGTAAGCTTTCATCAATAGCAATTAGAATGAACTCTCTAATATCACAAAAGATGTATGGCAACCCAGAAAAGAGAGAAAGAAAAACAAATTGAATATATACAAATAGCATTAGGCACATCTCTAATATCCACAGCTCACAGCCACAGCTGGCTGATCATGAAAAAAGACAGACTAACAAACTAAATTACAAATAGCTATATAGTCCTTGATTTCTCTAAAGGGAGCCTTACTGCAAAACTTCTAATCTTTATTTTTGTCACATCCAATGGTTTTTTCCAAATCAGATATGAAGTATACTGGATATAGAAAGTCAAACTTCACCACAGTATTTTCCACATGATTTAATTCCATTTTAATTTTTAACCTTTAAGTTTTATTGGGCTTCTTTTAATGTAAGAATAGTTACCCTGCAATGTATGCAACAGCTTTGCTTTGCATGGAAATAACTTGGCTTACATATATATATGTATGTATGTATATATTGTGTGTATGTTTGTGTCTGTGTATCTCTGTATGAATGTTTCTGGTTGCCATTCATTACATTTTCTCCCTGAACATTTGAATTCTCTGTTCTGTGGTGGTGGTGTTTTAATTATCCCCTCCCCTTATTTTTCCATCTTATTTACTTATTTATTTCAAATATGAGGATGTTCCAAAGTAGGACCATGCCTCTTGAAATAAGTCTTGTGTCTGTGTCATTATTTGGATGTAAGATTCCCCTTAGATGAAATGCCGGTTTGCAGCTACCTCAGATATCAATGTATTTCATTTATTGCAAAGTATTGTAGAATTAAATGTAAATATAGATATTTTGATTATTGAATAATGTTTATATAATAACTACTTATGGTTCTGAAGTTTGCTACCACTGGCTTTCTCTTTGAGGATATCAGTTTTCAACCAATTACAATCCTTCTTTTGTTCTGTTTTTATTTGAACATTGATCTGTAACATCTGAACAATCTTGAGATATCTATTTTTGTGTAAATTCCACACTTTCTTTTCTTTTCCTGAATTTGTTTTTATGGTGTCTTGGTTTATAAAAGCTTTGGTGTTTGTGTGTATGGATGTGTTGGACTGCAAAAACTAAGCAAGTTATTTCCTGCTTACTTTCCTTTTCAGTTTTCCCTATTAGCTTTGCTTTGCTTTTTTTTTTCCACCATCAGATTTGTGGACCCACCATTCCCAGACCATTTTGTTGATCCTCCTACTGCTGCAAGCAAAAACAGTCATTTCAATCCTGATTACATTTGACAATCTCTATTTTTGATTTCCATTTATTTCCAATGTTTTCCCCTATTTTCCATCAAAGATGATGACGAAACAGAATCTACAGAAACATCTATCCTGAAAAGCCATCTTGTCAATGATGTTCCTGTCCTAGCCAGTCCAGATTTGCTGTCTGAAGTCTCTGAGATGAAACAAGATTTGATAAAAATGACTGCAATTTTGACAACAGACGCTTCTGAAAAAACAAATTCTATTAAGGTAAAAGATCTTACAAAAGCTGCAGATGAAGAGCCTGGAGAACCCTTTGAAATTGTGGAAAGAGTTAAAGAAGACTTGGAAAAAGTGAATGAAATTCTAAGAAGTGGGAGCTGTCCCAAAGAAAAGCCAGCTTTGCAGAGATCTTCTGAAGAAAAGTTGGTGGAAGAAGATTGGGTTCTTTTAAGCGATGAAGAAATTGAAGAGGCCAAGCAAAATGCTCCTTTGGAAGTTTGTGAGCCTATTTGTGTAGAAAATAGAATAGGCAAAGGAAAATCAAAGAAAGAAACAAAAGATATGACAGGGATGATTGATTATCTCAGCGAGGATCTAAAAGTTTATGTGTCCTTGAATGAAATGCAACCAAAGACATTTCAAGAAGACTTAGTAAAAGAAAGATTTGAAGCTGTTGTTGTAAGCAGAGGTTCTGAAGCAGATAAAAAAGACAAAAAGAAGCAAGATCAATGCAAACCTACCCTGGAAATTAAAAAACCTGTTAGAAAGAAATTAAAAGATAAATTAAATCTAAAGGTTGAAGAAACCCAAGGAAAGGATAAGCCTTTAGGGCTAGACAAGGTCAGTTCAGAGGAATCTTTAGATGAAGAACAACTGTTATCTATTGCAGAGCCTGTGAAAGATACTGCTGTGTCTCCAGTTATAGAGGAAACCCCTATTGGGTCAATTAAAGATAAAGTGAAAGCTCTTCAGAAGCGAGTAGAAGATGAACAGAAAGGGCGTTCAAAGTTGCCAGTTCGACTTCAAGGAAAAGAGGGATCTGAGAAGCCTGTTACAAAGCCATCACAGACTAAAAAGATTATTTGTAAAATAAAACCTCCAGGTTCTCCCTCTTCCACAAAGACTTCAGCTTCTCCATCAGCCACAAAGATTCCACCTTCTCCAAAGACTTCTGCTGCTTCTTCCTCTCCTAAACTGTCATCTCCTCCTACTAAGAAGCCAGCTGTTTCTCCTACTACAAAAAAGCCAACTCTTTCTCCCACGTCAAGGAAGCCACCAGTTTCTCCCACAGTTAAAAAGCCATCAGTTTCTCCCACTGCTAAAAAGCCTCCTGTTTCTCCTACATCCAAGAAGCCTTCTGTGTCACCATCTTCTAAACCAGAAATAATTGAAGAAACTATGTCTGTTCGTGAACTAATGAAAGCTTTCCAGTCAGGTCAAGACCCATCAAAGCATAAAGCTGGACTTTTTGAGCATAAATCTGTAAAGCAGAAACAACAGGATTCTGACAAAGGGACAACTAAAAAGGGAGCTAGTCAAGCAGAAAGTGAAAAGAAGCTAGCATTACTCTCTAGAGACACACATAAAAAACACAGTCCTAAAAGTATGAAGCTTCAGGAACCTCAGAAAGAGGTAGGTTTGCAATCTAAAAAAATCACGCAGAGTATACCTCACATAACCTTGAAGAAAGATTTAATCACAAAATCACAGAGTGACAGAAAAAAAGAACCTCCTGTCATTGTTGAAGAAAAATCCAAAGATGTAGCCCTGATATTTGATGACCAAGGGGATACTGAGCTTCAGATTAGTCCCGATAGAAAGACATCAACTGATTTTTCTGATGTCATAAAAGAAGAGCTGGAAGATAATGATAAATACCAACAGTTGCGGCATATTTCAATTACAGAGGAAGGTGAGCTTCACTTAGATCAAGTTCTGACCAGTCCATTCAATGTTACATTTCCATCAGAATGTGTGAAAGATGGGTTTTTGCCCACACTCTCCTTGCAAAGTGGTGCTTTGGATGGCAGCTCAGAAAGTCTTAAACATGAAGGCATAGCAGACTCTCCAATTAGTAGTCTGCTTGATGGAACTCCCCAGAACAGCTCTGAGGAAAGTTATAAGCATGAGGGCTTGGCAGAAACTCCAGAAACAAGCCCTGAGAGCCTTCCATTTTCATCTAAGAAAACAGAAACTGCTGACCAGACAGAAGAAACTATATTAGCCAGTGCAGTGCAGAGGACATCAGAAACGCATTCACCAAGGGGGCTTTCTCCAACAGAAAAGGAAATTACTATTTGTGACAAAGACCTAAAAGATATGACAGAAACTACAGAATCCCATTTCCATCATATTTCAGAAGAACACTCCAAAGGCCTAGATTCTAGCTCAACTCTGATTGATAAAGATGCTCTCCATGATAAACCATCAGTGCTGGCAGATCAAAGACATTTAACTAAATTAGCTGAACCAACTGATTCTTTTATTGAAAAAGTTGAGGATACATCCTTTGAGCCATATGCCATTAGCAGAGGACTAGAGCTTTCATTTGCTAGCCATGAGGGAGAAGGGCTTAGCCCAGCTGCAGATGAATCCATAGCTATAAGTCATAAAGATTCATTGGAAGCAAGCCCAGTGTTGGAAGATAATTCTTCACGTAAAACACCTGATTCCCTTGAGCCTAGTCCAACCAAAGAATCCCCCTGTCGTGATTCTCTGGAGAGTAGCCCTGTAGAACCAAAATCAAAGGCTGGCTTCCTTCCAGGTCCTGGTCCAATTCAGGCTACCCCTGCTAAAGCTGAAAACTTCCCAGAACTAGCACCTGTACGATCTAGACTCTTACGTGATCCTGATGGAAGCGCCGAAGATGACAGTTTAGAACAAACGTCTCTTTTGGAGAGCTCAGGAAAAAGTCCTCTTTCACCTGAGACTCCTAGCTCTGAAGAAATTAGTTATGAAATCACACCAAAAATAACTGAATCACAGATTCTTGCAAATATACCCAAGTCCGCAGTAATTCCTGAGGTTAATGAAGAGCCAGAAGATGATTCAGAAGATGAACCAAAGAAAAGAGTCACCCCAGAAGAGGAGATGTTTAAAATGGTGGCCAAAATTAAGATGTTTGATGAGATGGAACAAGAAGCAAAACAGAAGAGGGACTATAGAAAGGATTTCAAACAAGATGATATTATGTCAGCTTCTGATTTAGAAGGTGCTTCTGAAACTGAAAGGCTGCCTTCAACAACTCTAGAAGATCATGCTTTATCTACAATAGTGACTTCTGGAGTTGTATCTAGAAAGAGCTCTTCATCCTCAGAAAGTGAGCCAGAATTAACAAAGCTGAAAAAAGAAGCTGATTCTGGGCTGTTAATGGAACCTACAATGAGACTGCAACCTTCTTCGCCTCATCTTTCCAATATGGATTCCAGTTCCAGCCCTGAAGAGACAGGATTTCAGCCTATTGAGTCTAAGCAGCAAGCATTCAGTACTGAGGAGGATAACACAGAATCTGATAAACCAACTGAGGAAACCAAAATGTCGTGTGATACTTCACTTGCTTCTGATGCCAGCATCATAGCGCAGGCTAGCGAATCAAAGTGCTATAGTACAGATGAGAGTGACACAGTTAGCCCCAATGGCCCTATTATGCCACCTGAGGAATCTTTCTACCATTCTGCTGACGATGATGCTCAAAAAATAACTGAGTTATATGAAACTTCAATGGCATCATACCAGCAGGATGATTCTTTAAAAGATAGTGTAGCATCTGAAGGTGTAATACAAAATGACTTAGTTAGCATGGGAGGAATGTCAGAGGGCTCCTGTACATCTGGCACTTCTCATTGCTGTGTTTCACAAAATGATGTATTGCCTACTAATGTTTCATCTGACCACTCCCCTTTGGGAAATGATATGGTTGGAACAGATCACAGGTTAGAGATGACAGACAGGGCTTTTCCTAGCATAGAGCACACCACAAAATATTCATCTCCAATAACACAAAAAAGTAAATATGAAAGTGATATAGAAGAATTTGGCAAAAGTAGTGCTTTGCCTATAACAAGCCCTTATGAAAATGTCCCTTCACAACATTTTTTTACTAATGAAATTAGTACAGAAGTTAATTTAAAAACAAGAGTAGACCAGTCACCTGAGGAAGATTATTCTGATAAAGAAAAAACTAAATTGGCCGAAGGTACAGGCATGAATTCTCTTTATAGGACACTATCAGAAGGTTCTGAAGTTCAGGTCCCAGAAGTTATTTGTATGGAGATAGAATCCAAGCAAATGGACAATTTTCAGAAAAGACCAGCTTCAGCATCTTCAGCATCAGTCTCTACATCACTTGATGAAGCTGCTCTACAAGGTATCAGGCATGAAGCTGAAGAAATAATTAGCCAAGTAATTATAACTAGGACAGATGTGGATTCTGACAAGTGGAGTCAAATTCGTGAAGATGATGATGCTTTTGAGGCTAGAGTGAAGGAGGAAGAACAAAAAATATTTGGCTTAATGGTAGACAGGAGATCACAAGGCACCACGCCTGATACAACACCAGCCAGAACACCTACTGAAGATGGGACTCCTTCCAGTGAACCAAACCCCTTCCTTTTCCAGGAAGGAAAATTGTTTGAAATGACAAGGAGTGGTGCCATTGATATGACTAAAAGGAATTATTCTGATGAAAGCTTAGACTTTTTCCAGATGGGAGAGCCATCTCAGGAAGAAGTGTCATTATCTGAAGAAATGAGAGAAGCTGAAGGCCTAGAATGTCCCCCTGTGGAACAATCTTCGATTTCAGTTGCACCTTCTGAATTTAATAAAGCAGAAACAGCTGTGGAAAGTCCCCTTATATCTGTATCAGAGGATGAGACTGCTGCTTTAGGTAGCACAAAAGATGATGTTAAATCTCGAATTCCAATTAAAATGGGTATTTCAGCCTCTTCAAAATCACCAAAGAAAGAAAGAACAGCTTCTGATCATGACCTCCCCTCTAGTGATACATTTGATAGCTCCCAGATGCCTTGTCCTAGCTCTCCTGAGCAGACAGTGATTGATGTACACTTAAATTTTCCCACAGTCACTAGGTCTGTTTGTGTTGAAAAAGAAGATGATTCCCCAGATTCCTCCCCAGAGGAGCAGAAATCTGTGATTGAAATCCCCACAGCTGCTATGGAGAGTGTGCCTTCTAGTGAAAGCAAATCCAAAATCCCCATTAGGGCTACTCCAGCTACATTCCCATCATCAGATAAGTCAGAAGCTGAAAGCCTTCCTTCAGTTGGTTTCATAGACAACCTGGAAGAACCACAAGATGATGCTTCCAAACCAAAATCTAAAATTCCAGTTAAGGCAATGTTTCAAAGAGGTGAGCAAGAGTCTTTAGAGACAGAAACACCTGCCTGGCAGTCAGAATCAGCTAAAGTCCCTGATGTAACCTGCAAAATACCTATGAAACAAGACATTAGGAGCAAATCTGAATCTGATGCCAGTGCCTCCATGGACTCAAAAGCTAAGCATTCAGTCAAAGCTAGAAGTTACACTGAGGCAGAAGCAGAGACCAGAGAGAGGGTGGGTGAGATGAAGCTTGAACTAGAATCAGATGAGTTGATGACTGCCCGACCAAAGATATTTTCTTCACGATTACCTGTTAAGAGCAGAAGTGCCTCAGCTTCCCGAAATGCTGTTAGTCCCTCAAAAGAAAGTAAGGAACATTTTTTTGACCTTTACAAAAATTCTATAGAATTCTTTGAGGAGATTAGCGATGAAGCTTCCAAGTTAGTGGATAGACTTACACAGTCAGAGAGAGAACAAGAATTAGTTTCAGATGATGAAAGTAGTAGTGCCCTAGACGTTTCGGTTATTGAAAATGTGCCATCCATTGAGACCCAGCAGTCACTTGCCGAGGACATCTTTGACACCAGGCCCATTTGGGATGAGTCCATTGAGACTCTGATTGAACGTATTCCTGATGAAAATGTCCCTGACCATGTTGAAGGTATTTGCCAGCCACTGGGTTCCCTTTGCCTACGCATGTCATAAATCGCAAGGTTTTGTCTGTTTCTTCTATTTTACTCCTTGCCCTGCTCTTGGTGTATGATTCGTGTGTTGTTTTAAAAAGCTTCCTATGTTTTATTAATGTGCTTTGTGTGAGCTCCGTTTGTTTTGTGTTTTTTTATGTGTTTTACTGTCTCTGAAACAATCTCAAGATTGCACAATGCAAATGTTCACGGAAAGCGTAAATATAACAAAATAAGCTTTCTCATATGAAAAACACACACTTCCTTAATGTTGTTTTAACACTAATAAACTTATAACATTATTTCACTTGTAGTACAGCTGACCAATGCAAGTTTTAGTTTTTGATTTTTCATCACTCTGCTTGAATCTTTTTAATGAAATATTTTTGACACAGAAAAAGACAGGTAAGATTACTATAATTCTGGATATCTAGATCCATTTATATGCGTCAAAGTTATCAGAATCTAGAAACATATTGAACTTTGCTTCCATAATTAACTGAAGGCTATTTTCAAATACTGAATTTATGGATTCAAGTCCTCTAAAATTTAGAAAGGAATGTTCATGTATATTTTTTTTCTTAAGAATCCACTCCTACAGAAGTACTATAGAGTACTAAGGAAAAATGATAGTAGGCTTCTGAACATATTTCCTATTAGACTTTTTGAAGATCTGAAATGCATCTATGGGAAAACAAAAACTCAAACTCTGCTGATATTGCCTTGGCTTTTGGATATAGCTATTTTCCCTGTTGCTTTTATGCATATTTTCTCCAGACAAATTTGTGCTTGCTTTTCCATGCCTACTTTTGTGAAGAAGAAAAAAAAATGAGGGGGGAAAAGATGAAATGTTGGGCTAAATATATGATTTAATATATCATCCTGACATAATAATTCATAATTTGTTTTAACTGTTAGACGCCGTGTGGCTTAAAATGTAGTTCAGTGTTTGAGAAGAAGAGACAGAGTGATTCTAAAGCCCACAAATACGCATTTAATTTGTCAACCAAAGTAGCATGGAAAAATGAGATCTCTGCCCCAGCAAAATATTTAGTTTCCCTTTGTTTTGTTTTATTTAAAATAGATGGGAACTTACATAAAATTTAGGACAGTGTTTCCAATAACATATTAATGTATATTTTTGAAAGAAATTCTTAATTAATAATGAAGAGTAGAATATTTTAAATCTAGTCATTTATCAAGGCCTTTAATTCTCTTAAACGCAGCCACTGTTCTAAAAAACACTGGCCTATTTTATGGAGACTCCTTTTATTAAAAAAATATTTTCATACAAATAAACAACTGTCCTATTAATCTTATTTTAGAACAACAAGGTGATCAGGAAAAAATTGAAGAAAGACTAGCACATATTGCTGATCATCTTGGATTCAGCTGGACAGGTAAAGTATAATTTTGGAGAGATCACAGTTGTTAATCTGTGTTCTTGCCAGAAACAACAGTTTTCACATGTTTGCTTATTCCGTTGTACTTTCAAATTTTTTTGAGTACAACTCCCAGAATCATTGAACATGCTAACATGCTGAATAGTTGTAATTCAAAAATGCTAATGGCAGTCCCTCCCTTGATTTTAACTCTTCTCTGAATCAATATTCAGTAAAAAGGTTTAATACTATTAACCTGGTATAGATTTAATTGGTATATCTATGTATGCTTTCTTGCTATATAAATATGATATGCACACATGAAGTTATAACACTGGGTTCTAAAATAAATATGTACTAAAATAAATATGCACTGTTACAATTACTAACAATATTTGCTGACTCATCGTGGTTCACAAAATGCCAAAATACTATAAAATGCCCACAAAGAAAAAGCACCATGTGTTCATTTAAAAACATCTGAGAACATCAGTTAGTATTTTTAAATAAATAAATGGAAAGCAAAATAGCAAAATTTATCATTTTCCAAAAACTTTTTGGAAAAGTTCAGTGTTTAATAATTTCCAAAAAGCCGTTGCGAAGGAGATCACGCTAACATGTCCCCCACAGTCCTTCTGTGAGGAACGTGGATAGTTTTAAAAATTTGATAAACAAATATGAAGAAAAAATAGCATTTTCTGTTTCCTCCAAAAATCCCACTCCACAAAATTGGGCTACCATAATGCAGTGCAAAATCGGGCAGTCGTAATGCAGCATAAATATAATCTATGTTTTTATTGTTAGAAAAAAAAGAAAAGGCATAAAGAAGATAACAATTCTAATCATAAATCTTTCCGTTCTTCTTGAGATGTACTAAATGTGAATGATCTGTTTTGCAGATAGTAGAAGACCAGCTGATCTACTTAAGGAGTAATGCAGATGTATTATTGTTGCTTTGAATTAATGTTAATAGAAACTGGGCTGTATTTCTAAAAAATACTTAAATGTAGTTGGAACCCATTCGTAGGTTTTCCATAAAATCCATATAACGTTAGTCTCATAAGAAAGCAGAATTCATAAAACGCCAAGAACAACAAGATAGCAACTTTTTTACAATTTACAGGGAGCATAGAGGTAATGCAATGATATTCCCAGAAGAGCAGGATGAAAGTGTTGTGCAATTTATCTAGATTTAAAACGCTAAAGCTCTTTTAAAAGTACATTGAAAGTAGATGCATTAAACTTATTGGAATCTTAATGCACCTATTTGAATTGCACACCCATATAATCTAGCAATTCGCCCATAAAATTTGATGACTGTGGAATGGGAGCCCAGGAGAATGAAAAAGAGAGGTAGAAAGACTGCCACTCCTGATCCTGAATCTACAGAGAATTCTTCAATTAAATAAACATTATGGTAATAGTGAGCAAATGCAGTGTAGTGATTATAACTGGATTGCAACCGTATAAGTTATAGTTCAAGTATAATCTTAACAATATATACAGTAAAGAAAAACATTGTCTACAATTTTGGCAAAGCTGTTAAATATTATAAGAACTACCTATGTATGTACACGAATATATGAGACAGAGAGAGGGAGAGAGGGAAATGTGTGTGTGTGTGTGTGTGTGTGTGTGTGTGTGTGTGTGTGTGTGTGTGTGTGTGTGTGTGTGTGTGTTTACTGGGCTTATTCTGAGGTGAGTATAGAATTGTAATCTAATAGTAGCAATAAGTGATATTTATAAAGAATTGCAACTGGTCAAAATTATTTGAATACTTTGTGCTTACAGAGCTAGCAAGAGAACTGGATTTCACTGAAGAACAAATTCATCAAATTCGGATTGAGAATCCTAATTCCCTTCAGGATCAGAGTCATGCATTACTGAAATATTGGCTGGAAAGAGATGGAAAGCATGCTACTGGTATATTTATTTTAGCAGTTACCATCCCTCATTCCTCTTCCATTATGACAGCCAAGTGCAATGTACATAAGAGACTGCAAGTGTCATACAAAAGCAAAACAATATAAAGATCCTACACACACACAAGGACACTCATACTATGTATGGACTTCTATAGATGATAATTATCTATGATCTAATCTGCTTCTAAATGTAGCTACACTGTCTACTGAGACTACAGCACTGATGAAAAGAACTTCTAATATTTCTTTTTTCCATGTTCTCGATAATATAGAACTGTTTATATCCCAATGATATACATTAACATGCTCATATTCTGTTTATATGCTTTTCTTGGAGGACATATAATAACTTGAAGGTAGTATGGTTTTAAAGTAAAAAATGATTCAAGTAGAAAAGGATAAATTTACTTTCCTATGCAATTGTCATTTTCAGAGCAACTGTACCTGCATAATTTCCAGGTAAATTCTGTAGGATATCCTGTATTTGTATATATTCAAAAGAATAAGACAGCTCTGTGAATAGACATATCTTTCCTTCCTAATATGATTGCCAAACATTGGTAGTACTCCTCCAATATTTTTTTCTGAGAGGTACGTAATATATAAGAACTCTTTCATAAAATTATCCTTTTCCTTCCTTTTTAATTTATAGTGTATTTAACTAATTTATACACTATAGCTGCCAATCTCACATGAAACTGTGACTATGCTTATTATGTCATTTCAGTTTTCCTTTACAGACCTGAAAAGATTATAAATGTGAAGACTGGTCATAAAGTTAACTTTCGTTATCACCATCAGAACTGCAAACAATCAGTAAACAAGGCAGTCACTAAGCAATTACTAGCAATTGCTAGAGACTCCTAGTTAAGTACTTACTATTGGAATGAAGAGACATTCCATTAATAGTGCAACATTTGGGGCTGCTTTTCTTAGAAGTGTGGATAATGTGTACAAAGCTATTACATGGTCACCCTTTTCACATATCTGAATGTACAGTATTTAGTAGGTAATTGTTACTTGGAAGATTGTCTTTCAAGCTATTTCAGGAGGCAATTCACATCCCTCCCCAGGAATATAATCAATCATATATAAGTGTGATTATCAGGACAACTAGAAGGATCAAAAAGAAAGAAAAATAAATAATCACTGCTTTTCAAGTGATTGATTAGAGACACAGGCTTACTCTCTACCCTCCTATTGGCTGACTTCACAGCAGTTATCCAAAAACTGAGTAGATTGCATTCTTCATATGTGCACATTGTTAAAAATAAATGCTGTCTCTTCCATAACACAGATTCAGGCCTTACAGAGAGTGTCAAAAAAATTAATCGAATGGATATTGTTCACCTAATGGAAAGTAGTATGGAAAAGTCCAGAGATCATGGTCGCACCTATGCAGAAATTGAACAGACAATGGTACTGGATCACAGTGAAGGTGAGAATATACTTACACGTGCATGATTACTATTCAGTAACTGATTGTTATCAAATAATACCCATCAGCTATCACTGAGATAACTACTAGTGGTTCTATACCAAGGAGAGCATTCCCATCAGTTTATATAGGAATAAATATACTGCTTTTCAACATTGTAGTAGTGATACTATATCACTGAATATTGAGAGATAAATAGTAGATGTGCATATTGAAATTCATGTAGATGACACTTCACCATAATAAAAAGGATCAATTAGAGAACACCCATAAAACCATCAATATCTTCAAAGGAATCTAGTTTACCAGACAAGAAGACAACAACAACTCACTACCATTCCTGGACATCCTGATCAGCAGAGACCACAATGGCAAACTAGAAACACAAGTGTACTGAAAAGCCACCCATACCAATAAGTGCTCCCACTACCAAAGCAATAATCCAACCTCCCACAAGAGAAGCTGCGTAAAAACTTTATTTAGACGAGGACAAACTCACTGCAGCAACCTGAACAGGCCTCAAAGGAAATAAAGCATCTATCCAACATCTTCTAATAAATTGACTATCCATGCAACTTTATCAAAAAGTGCCTGACCACTCAAATTAATATAGAACAAATAACACAAGCCATAATACATCAAGAACATCTCAGAAACCATTAATAGACTGCTACAACCACATGAAATCAGTGTAGCACACAAGTCAAATAAAGTCTTCCAAAACATCCTAAGTAAACAATCAAACACAAAAAAACAGTATCCCCAAGGCGAAAAAAACAGGAACCATCTTTCTACAACATACAGTGTAATGAGTGCAACAGCCACTACATACAGTAGCATGAATGGGAAGAAGACTGCCAGAATGCATCCATGAACACCAACTAGCAGTCAGAAGACATGATGAAAATGCTTTATTTCACAACTAATGGACAAACTTAATTATAGTTTCACTTGGGAAACTGTGACCATCTTAGACCAAACCAAGTCCAAAAACACTTTCTAGAAGCCTGGCATTCTGATAAATTAGCCACCAATAGACATATAGACATAAACAGTGTCTACATATGTAGCAAAAGAGACAATAAACCAAAAATTGAACAAAAAGATCAAAATACCCCCCTTACCAGCAATCAACACCCAGATGAGCACAGATTAACTCCAAGATTAACATCAGACCAACAATTAAGTTAACAATACCCCAATCAAGCAACTATCAAACAAGCTAACACTAAACAACCCAACCAAAGAACTCCCAACACCACTCCCACCAACACTGACAGGGCAAGCTGCTAGAATATAAATTGAGAGCTAACCCCACTCTTTACTGGCACTGATGATGTTACCTAGCTTGGGTAATGAAACATCTGCAAGATAACAAGCTTAGTGAGCACTAAGGACCTCTCACTTCAACCTTGAGCTACAAATGCTTTCCTTTATTGAAGTTCTGGCTATATGGAGTTTTACTAGATAGGATTTGTAGAAATCACTAGCAAGTTCTTATATTTGAACACATGGCATGGTTATTTATCTATGGTTAGCTATAACAAACTTTTAATTTATGTTTTGAAACTGCTGAGTTGCTTCTTATATGGTGTTTTAGCACAAAATCTTTGCTTTGCATCACATCGCTACAAATCTGCATCTAGATATCAATTACTTCATTTATAGATATTAAATGATTGTTGTTTTACTTTGCCTTCAGGGTTCTCTGCACTTCATGAAGATCTATGCAGCACAAAAGATAAAAAAGAGGAAGAATATTCTTTTTCTAAAGACAGTGAGCAATCAGATCATCCTCCCCTTGTTTCAGAAGAAGACCTTTCTCTCAGTTGTTCACCCTTGCATGAAGGCATATCGAAGGCTGAGGCAGAAGTATCTGTGGTAGAACTGCTACACCAAATACAGAAAGATCATGTGAAAGCCGAATTCTCAGGGAAGCATCATGAGCTGACAGAAGATTCACCTACTACACAGGAGTATGGGTAAGAATTCTACAGTAGGGCGGCGTATATAGCAATAGGAAATATTTATTGCATAGAGAACATGTTTCATAAGCAGGGAACAAATGCAAATTTTGCAAGACTAGAAATCCTTCAATGTTGTCAAGAAAAAAATCAATGAGCTAAATAATTTCTAAAAGTTTAGAGTAAAGCAAATATATGGCCAATATATCATTTTAAAATATCCTGGAACTTAATAATTTAAATAAAAATAGATCATCGAATTAGCTACAATAAGATTTTATTATCATTTCTAAAGATTTGTCATATTTCTGAGCGTTTTTTAATATGGCAAAATATTGATTGGGTTAGATAATGGTTCTTTTCTTTTCTTTTCTTATTTTGAATGAAGCTCAATTCATGGTGAGATCAGCCAAGGTTCTCTGGATACTGAATTACTGGGTGAAATTTTCATTGAGGGCCAGACATTGCTTCCATGAGAGGAGTGTCAATCAGTAAGAGGCCAAAGATTCCCAAAGTGGGTAATCCTTGAGCTTGCCTATTCCTGTTCCTGGAAATAAACATGTTCTCAACCTTTTCTTCACACAGACCCTCTTTAAATATCTTTTGTGGCCATAGGGCATGGCCATAGACCTCCAAGACTTAACTCAAGATTTAAATCATAACATTTCTTCGAGCCTTCACGGACCCCCTGTGATGACATTGAGGTCCCTCAGGGTTCCGCGGACTACAGGTTGAGAACCACTGAGTTAGAATAAGGGCACTTATGTAATATTAGTCTGAATTAAATAGTCACAAAGAGACAATTGCTATGACACACATGACAGAATGGAAAGAAAACCATTAATTCTATTCCATTCTTTCTGCTGTTAGACTGTGGTGGCAATGGAACAAATAGAATGAATGAGAGCAGTGAAATTGCTGAGAAGAATTCAGGAAGGCCATTTTTTTTTAAAAGGGGGAGGAAAGTTCCACTACTCAAAATAAAAATATATCATAATGGAGTACTGGAAAGCTAGACTGTTTTGGTTTAACACAAATGTGTATACAAAATATTGCTAGATGCTTGTTTTTGTCTGATGAAACCCAGTTTACTTGAAAATAAGTTCTAATATATTTCCAAAGAAATATGAGAGCTTGAACCATGTTAGATTAGTAGTGATGACAATTGTTATTGCTACCAGCGAACCGAGTTGGTGCAGTGGTTAAATGCAGCACTGCAGGCTACTGCTAGTTCAGCAGTTCAGCTGTTCAAATCTCACCGGCTCAAGGTTGACTCAGCCTTCCATCCTTCTGAGGTTGGTAAAATGAGGACCCAGATTGTTGGGGGCAATATGCTGAACTCTGTAAACCGCTTAGAGAGGGCTGTAAAGCACTATGAAGCGGTATATAAGTCTAAGTGCTATTGCTATTGCTATTATTGAATTCTCACTTGTATTCTCACTCAACTGTATCCCGATTTATTCATTTCAGAACGTTACATGCCACTTTTCAAAACAAAGCCAAGTGGCTTTAGAATAAATCTTATTCCTCAGAGACAGACTAGAGGAACTAATCATTTGTTTCCTCCAATCTTTATTAACAGTATCACAACTTCTGGAGCAGTTTTGACACAAGTGCCCCAAAGTGTGAAAACAGCCAGCATTGCAAGTGATAAGTCTGGGGATTCCACCTCAGGATGTGAAGATCTTGAAAGGCCACCATTGCATACTCCAACATCTAGTGATCGAACTGATTCTCCTATTGTGGAAGAACCTGAAGACCATCACTTTCAGCAGGAAGATATGCGTCCAAGGAAAAACAGCCTGGTGATTGTTGAATCCACTGATGAACCGCCTGAAGAATTAGAAAGACATGAAGAAGAATTGTTAGAAAAAGTAAGTTGTAACACTAACATGATTCATGAAGTAGTGCCCTTTGAAGAATTAATGAAGAAGAAAACCTTTAATGTAATCTTATTTAATACTTGGAACAGTACACCCCAATAATAAGAAATAAGAGATGTTCAAAGAAAATTGAAAGACAATGCACTGAAAAATGTAAAGCATTAACTCAGACATGAATAGAGAGAAATATAACTAAAAAGATGCAATCATCTGAATAAGAATAGAATAAGCCTGAACTGAAAAATATGAAATGGATGTAAGAATAATTCTTTGAAAGATTCTTAGCAAGATTAAGATACAATATTTTTGTACTGTATGATTTCTGTATGGAAAGAAAAAAAAGGCAAGAAATGTTTTGAAAGCTTTTCCAAACATATATATTTGCAGCAAAATAAGAATTCGTTAAAATTACACACTTTTCACACTTTAATTCCTACAAAGAATGTGTTAGGAATTAGATTGTGAATGAAAATGTATTTTTGTTCCATGGCAATTGAATATTGTGAAAACTTTTTATTAAAAAAATCAGTTAAATCAGAAAAGAATAGAGCTGCACATTTTTCTTTCCAAAGAGCTGCTTGGGAATATTTAGCAGCATGCATGGAACATCTGTCTTTAAATGGAAAACCAGGTTTGTATGGATGCTTTACAAGCTATCCTTGACCATGCACAACAATTTCATTCACTGGAAAACAATGAAATGAACAGGCAGAAATATAGGTAGTCCTTGACTTCCAACAGTTTGTTTAGTGACCATTTGAAGTTACAGCGGCACTGAAAAAAGAAACTTATCACTGTTTTTCACACTTACGACTGTTGCAGCATTCCCATGGTCATGTGATCAAATTCAGCTGCTTGGCAAGAGGCTCATATTTACGATGATTGCAGTAGTTCCAGGGCCATGTGATCACCTTTTGCAACCTTCTGATAAGCAAAGTCAGTTGGGAAGCAAGATTCACTTAAACAACTGTGTTACTAACTTAACAACTGCAGTGATTTCATTTAACCATTGTGGAAAGAAAGGTCGTAAAATGGGGACAAAACTCACTCAACAAATGTCTCCCTTAGCAACAGAAGTGTTGGGCTCAATTGTGGTCATACGTTGAGGACTACCTGTAACATGGATACCCCTAGGAGCATCTTTTGAAGCTACCACACAAGCCCGAAAAAAGAATGGCTACTTTAACAGTATAAAAAGAGGTCTTTCACCAAATCACTTCTTTCAAAGATTTTGTTCAACCGTAGAAAATAATTCATTTTTTTCTCTTGAAAACTCATAAGTTATTATGTTTGGACTGACCAATATAGCAGTAACCTATATGCATCCCACCTATAGTCTGTCACAACTCCTTGACACTTTGAAAGTTGCTACCATGGCAACTCAGTCATCATTTTGAGCCTTTAAGAAACCTGTCCCAAGTCCGATTGCAGAAGATTCCCAACTGTAAATATGTAGTGAGCAAATTTTATTTCCAGGATCTTTACTTGAAGAGACTGCTGTTGCAAAGGTGAAAAGGATTTTGAAAATATCCCAGAATTATTTGAATCAAAATTAACTGTGTTTTCTAAGTGTAAAGGAGATATCTTTTTTTACTGGCTAAAAGACAGAAGCAAACATAGTAATTATTAATTAACTCAAACTTGCAATATAATCTAGTCCAATGGTTCTCAACTGGTGGTCTGCGGACCCTGGGGGGCTGTGATGTTGTCACAGGGGGTCGCTTGAAGAAATATTACAATTTAAATATTGAGTTAAGTCACGGTGGTCCGTGGCCATGGTCCATGTCCACAAAAGGTATTTAAAGGGGTTCCATGGTGAAGAAGTTTCCATGGTGAAGAAGGTTGAGAACCACTGATCTAGTTCATAATTAGAAAGTTGTTGGAAAGTCTTACCTGTTTAGTTTAATTGGGTTTATGGAAGATGAAGTTGTAACTATATTTGCATTATTCAACTGATGTGCTGCTTTTACGTAGTACATGGTATTAAAGTTGAAGGCAGGTTTCCTCAGATTGTAACATCAAATGTTCAAAGAAGATTTCGAACATTCAGTCCCAAAATAGAAAGAAAGTAGTACAGCATATTTTGCAGTGTATCTCATTCCAGCAAGCATTTGTATGGTGTTCATTGTGTTATTAGAAAGGGGCCCAATGATTCATTCACATGTACAGTACCAGTATGATGAGAGCAATGCTTCCATGCTTCCACTAGGAGCTAGCAGAGGAATTAGGTGAGCTGGAGGTCAGCTCAGATGAGGAAGAGATGGTAACTACCAGGGTCGTTCGCCGCCGGGTAATTATTCAGGTACAGGAGTGTTGAACTATTGCACGTACCAGTGGCAACTATGCCCTGGTTATACCTCTAAAACCCACCCTTTTCCTAAAATCCTGTTCCTGAAACACCCCCTTGGCTGACAGTGCACTGATGAATTTGGCATGTTCCTGGGTAATGCATGTCAATTGATTAACATAAATATTTTTCCCCCAATTTCATTTGGAAACTCTAGGAATGTAAATCCAAATGGTAGATATTTAATTTGCATTTTGAAAGAGACTATCGCTCTGAGAGGACAGTTTGATTTGCTGCTTCAGCACCACCTACTAGCCAAATTCTTTCTTGTTCCAAGTTTGCATGCTTTTTAAAAAAGATCTATTCGCAAAATGTTTAATAGCATCGGAGCAATTTGCTTCAGTGCTTCTTGCCTAATTTATGTTGTTGTTATTTGAGCCAACTAACTTCTGTTATGCAGTTTATTTAGAATAGCCAGTTACTTTTTCTGAACATTTTTTTGTTTAATAGGCAGATGATGTGCCTGAAATACCCCCAGAAGCTGTAACGGAGGAACAGTATGTGGATGAACATGGCCATATTGTGGTGAAGAAGGTATTCAGCTGATGGTTTATTAGGAGAATATAAAGACCATTTTAGTACATTAATTATATTTGACCCATTTCAAGGTTTCCAGAGTTAAATTGAGGGGCTTTAGGATACTTTACTACAGGTTGTCCTCAACTTACAACAGTTCATTTGGTGACCTTTTGAAGTTACATAACTGAAAAAAGTAACTTATGACCATTTATCACATGACCATTGGTCACATGATCAAAATTCAAAAGCTTGCCAACTGGCATGTACTTGTGATGGTTGCAGTGTCCCGGGTCACCTTCTGTGACCTTCTGTGACCTTCTAACAAACAAAATCAATGGGGAAGTCAGATTCACTTAACAACTGTGTTACTAACTTAACAACTGCAGTGATTCACTTAACATCTGTGGCAAGAAAGGTCGTAAAATGGGGCAAAACTCACTTAAATTTCTCACTTAGCAACAGAACTTTTGGGCTCAATTCTGGTCTCATGTTGAAGACTACCTGTATATGTAACAAGGAAATCTTTTATGGAAAGTGAGGATTTAGGCTCTCTGCATTTCACACCACATGGGATAAAGGAAAACATTTCATCCCATATAACTGTTGCACAAAAATAGAAAGTCCATATTCATTTTAGGAGAGAAACTGGGAGCAGAATAGTTGAAACTATATTTTGCAAAATTTATATGAGGTTTTTTTCCCTTCATTTTGATAAAATAGTTTCTGCGTTTTATTTGCAAACTTTTCAGAGTGGGAACATGTTAAAATTGTAATGCATTTAATAATACATATCATGTGATGGAAATATTAAAAGTGCTTTGAAATAGTATTTTGAAGATCTGTTGGCTGAAATTATGCCTCATGTTACCTGCTAACAAAATCGCAAGTTAAGGCTTGTTATTTGTGTATGCACATGAGAGAGAATGCTAGGTATTTTAAAGGACAAATATGACTGCCATGGCTTAAAATTCAACTGCATGCTAACATAACTCTTGATGAACATGCCACCCTGCTAGGTCACTAGGAAAATCATCAGGCGATTCGTTTTACCAGATGGAACAGAAAAAGAAGAAGTTGTGATGCAGGGAGAACCCCAAGATCCTGTTACAGTGGAAAAGGGAGACAGTTACTCCAAAGTCATAAAGCGGGTGGTGTTGAAAAGTGAAAGTGAACAATCAGAGGTTAGATTATTATTTTTTCTGCCATGGTTTATTTATTTGAAGTGAATTTTCAAAATTGGCACTAGAATTACCCATTATAAATGATTCTGTTTATTACATTTAATTGTAAGCTTTGTTTCATAAGGTTCACTTCACATGTCTTGTTTAAACTCCCTTGGAAGATGGCTTATTCAATGAAGAATTGTAGAGCAATTCTTGAACAAGTCTAGTCCCCAACTACATCATTTTCCAAGAAATGAATGAATCAGTAACGTTAGCACGAACGTTTCACAGGAAAGTAGCAAAATAATGTTTTGGGCACTATCTGATCAGCCAATAACCATGATTCTGGAGTAGGCTATTATTGACATATGCGATTATTCATAAAATCTCTTTCACAGATGACCTTTTCTGAGCGAAATGTATTACCAAGTGCCTCAGAATTCCAGACTGAACCAGTAGAAGGCCGCAAGGTCAGCAAAGTTATAAAAACTACTTTAGTGCATGGGGAGAGAATGGAAAAACATCACGGAGATTCTAGTTTAGCAGCGAATCTTCCATCAGCCAAAGATGACTTCAAAGAGGTGAGATTATTTATTTATTTATTTTATTTATTTAGTGCTCTTATATGCCGCCCTACTCCCTGGGGACTCAGAGCGGCGTACAACATTTAATTGTATGGTTTTGGCAACACTGTTAGAACTGCAATAGTACTAAGGGCAAAAACACATATAGAAAAATTAGAAATAGCTAACTGTAATGAAGCATCATTATAGAAATGTATTCTTATTTTTTTCAGTATGTTTAGAGAAACTCAACAGTTCACAAAGAACAATTTTTCCTTCTGAAAAATATCTGACAGTATCATTTAATGCAGTGGTTCTCAACGTGGGGCCCATGCCCCACAGGGGGCAATTTGATTTTTAATGGGGGCAATTCGAAAATGTGTGGTGTCTAGACTCTAGACCTTAGCAAACACTTTTTAATATATGCATAGACAAGACTCAAAGAATTATATGTCACAGGGGGCGCATCAGGATTTTAGAGATGCTTACCGTATTTTTCGGAGTATAAGACGCACTTAGATTTTAGAGAAGGAAAACAAGGAAAAAAGTATTCTGAACCAAATGGTGTAGTGATATATTATTTAATAAAATACAAGTGTAGCAGAATACTTTTTACAACCATGTATACTTTTTACAACCATGTACACTTTTTACAAACTTCAAACTTAACAGCTTTAAAACTTGTGGACTTCAACTCCCAGAATTCCTCCTCCAGTCATGCTAGCTCAGGAATGGGAGTTGAAGTCCACAAGTCTTAAACTTGCCAAGTTTGAAGACCCTTGCACCACTAACCCAGGGGTCTTCAAACTTGACAGCTTTAAGACTAGTGGACTTCAACTCCCAGAATTCCTCCTCTAGTCATGCTAGATGGGGTAATTAGAAGGCAAAAACACCCCCGTTTTTGCGAAAAACGGCCCAATTTTTGCCCGTTTTCTTGCAAAAACGGGGCATGCAGAGGGTTTGGGAAGCCTGCAGAGTGCTCCTAGCTGGTGGGGGAAGGCAAAAATGCCCCCATTTTTGCAAAAAAATGCCCTGTTTTCCGCCTGTTTTTTTTTTTAAAAAAAAAACAAGGCATGCAGAGGGTATGGGAAGCCTGCAGAGTGCTCCTAGGGGGTGGGGGAAGGCAAAAACGCCCCCGTTTTTGCCCATTTTTTGTAAAAACGGGGGTATTTTTATCCTTCCCCCACCCCCTAGGAGCGCTCTGCAGGCTTCGCAAACCCTCTGCACACACCATTTTTGTGAAAAACGGGCCCATTTTTTGCAAAAATGGGACGAAGGGGCGGGGCTTCGGGAGGCCAAAAATGGCTGTATTCGGTGTATAAGACACACCGACATTTCCACCCTCTTTTGGGGGGTAAAAAGGTGTGTCTTATACTCCGAAAAATATGGTAGGTGGGGCATGGCCAAAAAAAGGTTGATCTAATGGAACCCAGTGAGAGATTACTCTGAGTCTTAATTTTAGGTCTTATAGCTGTAAAAAGTTGCTTTGCTGTGCTTTGATAATGCTTTAAGCAAAGCATTCATCTGAAGCTGCTTTGAAAAGGAGTGCTGCCATCCAACTTCTAGACAACAAAGCAAAACTATCATATCCTTCATTCACTGTCACCCTGATGGTCTCCTTCAGGATATGCAGCACATTGAAGGAACTTCTATATTGAGGTTGCACATATTTATGCATGCACAGGCGCCTTAGTTCAGTAGTTTACTTCCAGTACCTCATTAAAAGGAAGTGATACAGGAAGAGGCACATTAACAAGATCATTTCCTACCTACTGAATCTGCTAGAAGAAGCAATTAAAACAAATGATAAAAGTGCTTCAGAAAGACAGGTCATGTCACCCCACTCCTGCAAGGCCAACTGGGGCCAATTTGTATAGAGAAATTCATTATTATACAGTGAATTTAGTTGGAACCTTTCACAACTGCCATATTTTTCCAGACGTAAGGAGAATTGAAGTTCCCTCACATTGGAACTAATTGTACAGAAGAAGCTTATCATCGATTAGTACATATGAGCTTTTTTCCAGATACATTTGGAGCACTAAATGTGAACTCACCATATCCTATTTGATTAAAAATATGACTCGGTATTGGTTGAATAAATAGAATATAGATAATTTATGTTCAGATGGGAGTGATGTCAGCACATCTTCTTTCTACCATATTTCCAGTTTGAAGAAGAAGCTCCATTCTTAGATTGGATGCCTTTGACCATAGTATGCAAGAACACAGTGGAAACACATATTTGAGGACTTTAGGAAAGAAATCTCCAGTATAAATGTACTCTTAACAATATAACTCAATTTGCAAGTAGGGTTATTTTATTTATAAATCCAAAGAGTAGGCTACTCAAGGTATAAGAAATATGATGTATGGCTACCCTATTTGAAATGTATATGTGATCCCAAGGATAATCCTGGATCAAATCACTTTTATTGTCTAAGGGTCTTCTTCCTAATGAACTAAATCCCACCTGTTAGTAAGACTGGAGCTCTTTCCACTCTCTCTGGGTTCCTTCAAGACCTTGTTTTTCATAAGAGGTCGTTTGTCGCCATCAGGAGTTCAGCATGAGAATTCTCAGTAAAATTCTATTGTTTTGTCACACATTTCCAAATTCTTAGTAAGTACAAAATTTGCAAATTATGCAATTAATACTTTTTTTTCTTATCTGTTTAGCTATTATTTGTCTCATTGGTTGTTCTGATACTTTAGCAGGTTAATATAATTAAGTTGTATTTGGGTCTCTTATGTTACAGTTATGCTTCCTGTTTTACTTTAGGCCCTGAATTACATAGGTAACAAAATGAAAATTGAAGTCCCCCCATTAGTAGAGAAAGAGGTCATGAAAGAGGATGGGTCGCTTATTAAAAGGTTTGAGTTGGCATGACACTAGCCTGTGCAGTGACCAATGATTTAATAGACTAACTGTAATAGTACTTGAATAAATGTCAACTTACAGTCTCAGTGTCTTAAGCTTTACTTGGAAACTAACACACTGTGGAAGAGGAGTGAATCAATTGATGGAACAAACAGTTGTTTGGGAAATAGCTGGATTATAATTCTGATTCTAAGTTCTAAATGTAGAAAAAAAGTGCATGACATATTTTAAATAATGTTTTGGGGAAGACAGAGTGTCATGAGGACAGGAAAAGATCTGGACAATTAATTAATTGAAATGTTTTGGCTTTAGAGCCATATACCAAAAGACCCAGGTTTTAGAGCGGAGGGACTAAACAAAGGCCCCCAGTCAATGTCTATGCCACTGAAGCTAATTACCTGGGATTAATTATAATTTCAATGCTATTACTATTGCTATGTTTATATCTACAACTATGTAGGCAGAATATATCCTATACTGCAGTGGTTCCTTAGCACCAGGGACCGGTTTCATGGAAGACAATTTTTCCATAGATGGGGGGAGGGCGGGAGAGAATGAGCATGTAGATCCTTCAGATACACAATTTACAGGTTTGCGCCCCTATGAGAATCTAATGCCTGATGGTCTGAGGTGGAGCTGAGGCAGTGACTGGGGAATGGCTGCAAATACAGATGAAGCTTCGGTCACTCACCTGCCGCTCACCTCCAACTGTGCAGCCCGGCTCCTAACAGGCCCCAGAACTGTACCATTGGGAACCCCTACTATACTATATAAGAAATGTGTGTGTGTGGAGGGTAACCTTCCCAATTCTCCCTATGCTGACTCCATCTGGATACCATTGCTTTTTAGGCTTTTACTTTTTGTTTAAAAGTATTTAATAAAGGAATATCAATGTTTCCCAAAGCTTGCACCTTTTAACATTTGTTGAAATTCCATTATTTTATAATGGAGATCTATTGATTCAGAACCTAAATTTTGTTGAAACAAAGAATATATTTGCTCTGACAACATGAAGAGGAGTATAATATTTGTAGATGATGATCTTAATTATCTTTTATACATGTTATACAGTACATACCTATTTTCTTCAATATTTAAATTGCCTCTTAGATCTTTGAGGATTGTGCTTCAGGCATAGTCAGACAAAGGTACTTCCTTCTAAACCAAATTCTTGGACAGGACAATCCTGTTGTTATGTTTTAATTAATTAATTGATGGGACTTCACCTCCCAAATGAATCTTGAGGGCCCAGATTGTTGGGGGCAATATAAATATACATTGCTTACTGGTGTAAACCGCTTAGAGAGTGCTTGCACTGTGAGGCGGTATATAAATCTCACAAATAAATAAATATTTTATTTATTTATTTATTATTTGGTTCTTCTATGCCGCCCTACTCCCGAATAAATCTTGGAGACTTATATAATCAAAATATTAAAAATTATACTCTAACAATTTTTTAAAACTGCCAGCAACAAAGAAAGTCAAAATGAGGGAAGAATCCTATTATTCTTTCTGTTCCTTGTTCCTGCCAATAATTTGTAAAGCATGTGAAGCCAGTCCAATAATTGGCAAAAATTTCCAGTTTCTCACATTCCTTCCCTGATGTCAGAATTATCAAAATCAGTTCTCAAAGGGAAAACTGATGCTGCATTTGAAGTTAGAACATGTCTATTTTAACAAATCTACCAGTTTAAATATGATTGTAAATTTAGGCTCACGTTATGTAAGTGTAACATAAGAAAGGAAATTACTTTTTTAAAAAAAATAATGTTATTGATACCTTATGTATAAATATTTAGCACTTTTCTTAGCTCTTTAAAGGCAAATGCAGTCACTGTATTTTGACCTACAGGAACTCAAAACTCATGCTAGAATTTTAAAATGAAAAATAGAATGCAGTTTCCTTTTTTTAAAAACCCTACAAATTCATTCATTGCCCCTCTTTGACTCCTTCTAGGACAACAATGAGTAAAGCTAGTACACAGAAGAGGACTGTGGTTAAGGACCAGTATGGAAACCGGATTCATGTGGAGCTGCTGGAGGACACACCAGACGCGCTACCCCGGGATGATCTTCAGCATGACCTTCAACAATTATTAAGGCATTTCTGCAAAGATGAACAGAAGAAAGAGGCCAAATGAGATGCTGCTAAATCTCACCCTTAGACCACCACACATATCCATTAACTGTCCAGCTTTATCCAACTTTCTTTTATCATAGGTGTTATTATTTAACATAATCATCAGGGAACACTGCTGTTTCTACTTTGAGCATATAGAGCAGGTTTTCCATTTCATTTTCTTTGTTTCTAAATATCTGTAAGCTAATTTGTGACCAAAGATCACATCCTTCATTCTGGATGGTTTTATCTACTAAGTCATAGACTTTATGCTCTCTCCTGACTATCTTGTCACCTTTGGCATTTTTATTGTTCTTTATTTTTGCATCAGATCCATAAACGCATAAGTTTCTTCCACAGGCCTCTTGAAATGACAGTGTACATGTGTTTTTTAAAGGATATTATTAACTTTAAACTGTAAATAGAGAAAATATGTGGATTCACAAGACGGAAAGTAAGAAGCACTGCCTATTGTGACTACTTTTAGCATCAGGACTATAAGGTTCGCCGAAGAATAATTCATGTAATATTGCTAACACAATCCATTACAGCTAGGACATGGATCAATCAAGAACGAAGCAAATCAATCCTCCTGTGTTCATAGGACTTCCAGTGTAATAAATTACTTGACTAAAAAGAGTCAGAACAAAGCCTCAAATGTCAACTGTTTCCCTTACAAGACAGTTGATTGCAGCCATTACTGCTTCTTTGCTTCCTGGGAAAGCCACCTCAAGACTTCCTGAAGAAAAATATACCCAGTTAGATATAATGTGCTAGCAGCTGTATCTGTGGCACTTTTGCATACTGTGTTTAAATCTTTTAGATCAGGGACATGAAATGGGTGCATTCAATAGTTCTGATTTCTAGACTGTTTTGATCACTCCTTTAACAAACCACGCTGTCTTAGAAGGAGTTGTCTCTGCTGGCCACTGCACTATAGACCAGAGGTCTTCAAACTTGGCAACTTTAAGACTTGTGGACTTCAATTCCCAGAATTCCACAGCCAGCATAGCTGGCTGGAGAATTCTGCGAGTTGAAGTCCATAAGTCTTAAAGTTGCCAAGTTTGGGGACCCCTGCTATAAACACTTCGAAGGAGGAAAAGAAACTGTTACCTTTCAGGAAAAATAATGATTTATCACATTCTGTCAAGATTGTCTCTTAAATTTGGCACATGCATGTGGCATTGGAGTATAAAAACATGACCTTTCTATAATCATGCCAATTGCTTCTCATCCTTCCTAGCACTGAGCGAGCAGACATTATCATTGTGTTTGAGGTTTTTCTCTGGAGTTTTATTTATAAAGAGACAGGAATCCACCACACATTTGTTTGGGTTTTTTTTCCTTGCTATTTTATTTATAGTCCTTAACCACCTTTCAAGCATTATTCATGTAAATGTCTGCACTTTGATTTTCCAAGAAGGCATATATGACCCTGGAATTATTTTGTGGTCTGTACCTAATTCTAATAGTGGTCTGAAGCTCTGTAGCATTTTAACATATATATGTAATTAGATATATATATATATATATATATAATATATATATTATATGAAATGATATACATTTTGAGTCAGTTATTTGATAAACACAAAGCATATTCAGCAATGATGAGTCAGGTCCTCTAGGGCTGAATATTTTTCCAAACCCTGCTAGCCTTTGTTTCTTTAAACAGAACAACCGGACTCACTCAGTGCTCAGAATGCTGAAAATAAATGTTACAAGTGACACCTCCTCATTAAGCAACAATGCCAAGAGAAAAGAAACATTTGAGGAGGTTTTGGTTTCCTGCTTAAAAAAAAAAAACGCTACTTGGTGCCATGCAAATTTTTTTTTTTTGGCAAAGCAGGACACAAGCACTTAATGACTGCCAAAATGAAAGGAGATCTAATTGCAGGACACACAATAGCTCATTTCTCATTGTCAAGAACATCACTGTTTAACCTTCAAGACTGGGGCTCTACAAGAAATGCATTTCTGTTGTGTTATTTGCGGTGCAGATGATGTTCTGTGTAACAGCATAATGGCTATTCTCCTTTTTTCAGTTTTGAATTTTTGCTGTGTTATCAGAGAACTTGAATACTGTGAGAAGGTGATTTTAAGTTGATAAATCGGCATCTTGTTTCCATGGTGATAACACTTAACTGAATATATCTATGAGGGCATGTATTAAAGATGTAAAACAAACAAACAGCACTAACAATACATAGCTGCAATGTGTACAATGGCTGATTTAATTTAATAAAAATGTAAAAGTGTTAAATGTAGCCATGATAGTATCCTCTCTTTTTTGCAACTTAGAATCGGGAAATTATTTGGAAACTTTAATTGCAAAATTATAAAGCAGGCGGTCTGTACTGTTATGATTAATTTTATACAGTGTTAATGTTTGACCTTCGAAGTCCCAAAGGGCTTAAAGAACATAGGGTCATTTTCTTCCATTCTGTCCATCTTAAATGTTCAAATCAAATTCACATCCTTTGGGCTTGTTCGTCTATTCCTTATATTTTTATGCTTTTAAAAAAACCCATAGTGACATCAATATGTTTGCTATTGTGGAGTTTGCAGTGAATGATTTATTAGAGATTTGCACTGCCTCTTATCAGTTACTATGGAATCCTTAAGATTTTAATCAAAATTTAAACCACATATAGTTGCCAATTGGAAATGGAATACTGAATGCACTGTTTTCTAAGGGAAGCCATTTGACTAAACTTCCTCATATCAATTGATTTGTTTCAATCACATCACCTCAACAAAATTGCTAGGAGAGAACAGGTACACTGAAATAATTAAGTGTGAAGGAAATATGGCAAGGATTTTAAAAAATTCTATTCCAGGATACAGAAAAAGCAAGACTGTTTTTACTTACAAGCAGAGATGAATAGCAAACATGTAGTGTGAGAAAAAAGCATCGTTTTGCATTTTTCTCATGATTTCATTATATTGAAATGCTATTAAATATATTTTGAAATATATTGAAATGGAATATATATATTCCTTTGTTTATATATTCAAATCCCTCCCTCCCTCCCTTCCTTCCTTCCTTTATTCCTTCTTCCTAGTATTTACCCACAAGTGCAAGACCTGCTTTTTTTCAGATCAAGGGAATGTTGATCCATTGATTGCCACAGGAATTGGTTCCCTGGCTTGTTGGCCAAGCTGGACATCATGGATTGAGAGAGTTTGGCCCAAAGTCACCCAGCCAGCTTTCAGGTGGGACTAGAACTCTAGCCTGATGCCCTTAGACCAAACTGGCTTTCTGCCTTTTATTGTTTTATATTTTATTTTTATTTTATTATTTGTGTTATAAGGCTGCCCATGATATAAACAACATCTCTGGGCAGATTACAACAATAAAAACATAGAAATAGTACTACCAAACTTTGCCCCATTCTAGCTACATATTTTCTTGGCTCAATCACGCCATCCGGGCTGGAAATAGAACTTCAGAATTTTGGGGTGCTATAGTCAAAAATGTATAAGATTGGAGAATGTAGCAATTGAAGAATCAATTTCTATGGGTTTTGCTGCATGGATTGAGCTGAGAAAAACATTTGAACATTTGCAGCTCAGATATTGTAACCCCGATTTAGATTAAGTTGTAGGCAATGTTAGCTAGAGGACTAAGCCACCAAATACATATACAACAGATTGCATAGATTATTGTAATCAAACAAATACAAATTGATACCATTGATAACGAAGATGAAAGGCAACACAGGAAAAACTTGCCCTGATGCAGGCTTCTTAAGCGGGTCTATGACAAGTCACCATGGCCAACTCACCATGGCCAACTCGCCATGGGACAAGAGTTACACTAATATCAAAGAAATGGTGGAATAGAATCATTAATGAAAGGATGAAAAAGTAGGAACAAAATGAAATGTGAATGACAAAAAAATAAAATAATTAAAATGAATTGCTAAATTATCCCGTGTCGAGTTATCCCACAGTGTGGCAAATTGACAGTAGCACGTTAGCCATGGTGAGTTGCCCCATTTTGTTCTTAGGCACAAGAGAGGAATCACAGAAGAATTCCAGAAACTCTTCAACGTTCCCTGATGGAATGCACACAGAACGAAAACTATGGTGCATGCTAAAGAGAAACATGAAAAAATTGGAGGGATATTAAATATGAGGTGAAGTTTTAATCCTGCTATGTTATATGCAAGAAATAGTGGTGTAATTAAATTATTAAAGTATTTAAAATGTACAGCAGATACCATGCTATCAAAGGGATCTCCAACTTAAACGGGTGGTGGACACATTTGGAAATTTGGAATATGGTTTATTTCCCCCAAAGACTGTTGGTGGGATTTGTCCATTCACAAATTGTTGCCATGCAGCAGGTAGGTAGCTGCACAGCAGCTGTTTGCCAAATGCTGCCTCTCTTACGTTTCAGCAATCCAGCGGAACCTTCTAGTTATTATTACTTTGTCCTTTTTCAGCAGGTGGTCTCCCAAAGGTAGGCAGTCATTATTTTAATTCTCTATGAAGCTCACGAAGGCCATTTAGGGCCAGGGGGAATAATAGAAACTGAAGAAATTGTTGTAGGCTGGCAATTTGATTTGGTTTGCATACAAGTGTCCTATCAAGTCTAGGTTGATGGACATCAAAGAAGCCTCTGTGAATCATTGCACCCTTTGACACCAGGACTGCAGGAAAAGCCAGACTGCAGGAAAAGTTAAGACACCTGGTTTTTCCTCACAGCCTCATTATTCCATTAGAGACCCAGTACCCAGCCCACATCACATCTCTCAAACTCATACTAACTTCAACTGTACTGATCAATTTGGGAGGACAATTGGGCTTTGCATTAATCATTTCTGGGACAAGGGCTTATAGGATACCCCTTTTGGTAAAATTGGTGGGGACTCTGTTTTCCCAATTTTTACCTATTTAGACTGGTTTTATGGCAAGAGAACAACTGACATATTTTACTAGGTTGGTGGCTGAATGAGTTGTACATTGTGGGAACAGATTAGCAATTATCTGAAAAATCTAGGAATGATTCAATCAAACTGCCTTTAAATTAAGTTTTTGCTCATTCTTGTTAGAGATGGCCTAGAACAGTGATGGCGAACCTTTTTTTCCTCGGGTGCCGAAATAGTGTGCGTGCGCGCTATCGCACGCATGTGCATGCCCACACCCATAATTCAAAGCCCCCACTTGCCCCACCCCCCTGCGCATGCGTGCACGACCCCCCCACTTTCCCGTTTCCCGACTTCCAGTGGACCCGGTAGGCCCATTTTTCGCCCTCCCCAGGCTCCAGAGGCTTTCTTGGGAGCTTGGGGAGTGCAAAAACACTCCCCCCGCCACCCCGGACGCCCTCCGGAGGCTGAAATCGCTCTCCCAGAGCCTCTGCGCAAGCTAAAAATCAGCTGGTGGGCACGCACATGCGCGCTGTTGCTGAGCTAGGGCAACGGCTCGCGTGCCAGCAGATATGGCTCCGCGTGCCACCTGTGGCACCCATGCCATAGGTTCGCCATCACTGGCCTAGAAAAACTGAAGAGTGCAATTCAAAATACCGAGTGAACCTCCAAACATTTTCACTTCTAAAAAACAATGTGCTTCATCCTGGTTTTTGGTTATTTTCCCCCATGGAACAAAACATAATTTAACTAATCAACTATATAATTAAGAATCTTTCTTTTTATCATATGAAACCTTAAAAAAATAGAGACTTCTGGGAGTTGCATCAAAGATTTTCAGCAATCAATGCATTTCTACATTACGGTATTCCACACATGATAAATTCAACATTTTTTGTGGATGAAAGCTGTCAAAAGCTGTATCACTTCTTCTCTTTGTTTCTTGTTTCTGAGGAAAACATCTCTACAGTTTACAATTAAAATATACTCCTTACAGCAGGGTATCAAACTCAAGGCCCGTGGGCTGGATCCGGCCTGCGGGATGCATAGATCTGGCCCACGGGCCCACACTGGAAACAACAAAGGACCGGCCCACGGTGCCTCTGCCAGTGAAAACGGAGCAGGAGGTTGTCGCAGCCAAAAATGGAGCCTGGGAGGAGTGCCCCGACACGAGTGCCATACCCCAGCCACACCCATCCAACCCCTGAGGTCAAACACAAACCTGATGTGGCCCTCAATGAAATTGAGTTTGACACCCCTGCCTTACAGTCAAATGTACTCTGTGCAAATGAAAATACTGTAGTGCCACAGGAGGGCAGTAGATAGTAATTTTCCAGCAATTTCCAATATGTAATCTTTGGGAACAGACTTTTGTGAAAGGATTGCCTGAATTCTATGCATGCTAGCTAATTCTCAGGGACCTATTCAGATAGATTTATTATTTTAAACAACACATTCAAATTGCCCTGTTTTTATCAGAACATTATGTTATGGCTAGGGTTAGATGAATAAAATGAAAATCAATTAGTATTTGTCAAAGTACTAAATTTAATCTGCTACTTTACAGTACCTATCTATTGCCCTAATAGTAAAGTCTCCATTTTGAAACTGATTTTGTTCCGCATGCCTTTAATATACTAATTTTAGAATTTTTCTTCTTTGTTTTTCCTCCTAATTATTTATTTATGCCCAACTGTAAATGTTGGATTTTTGTCCTTTGACCATGTAACATGAGTATACATAACAGGAAATGAAAAAGTTACATATTTTTATAGAATTATTTACATTTAAGTACAAATACAGTGTTTCCCCGAAAATAAGATCCTGTCTTATATTTTTTTGAACCACGAAATAAGCGCTTGGCCTTATTTTTGGGGAGGTCTTATTATTTTGGGGCGCATGGAGAAAGATGGAGCTCCTCTTGCCATCTTACCTGATTTCCAGCTCTGTCTCCCTAACCCTAACCAGAGGAAATTGTATTTTCAGGAGGAGGGCTTATTTTCGGGAAAACACGGAATATGCAGGCAGATTTAATGTTATAATAGATATCATTAGTTAAGTAAGATGCATTCTGTTGGATATATAACCTTTTATAACCTCCAGTCTCCTGTCCTGCCCCCTCTTTTATTGTAGGCTTATAAGAACCCTATCAATCAATAGTAACATACCCCCTACAATCATTTTTGAATGGAAAATCTAATTCATTCAGTATGATTCCATCTCTCATCCTTCCATCATCTCTGTTTCAAAAATCTAGAACGGGGTGTCAAACTTGATTTCATTGAGGGCCACATCAGGGTTGTGTTTGACCTCGGGGGGGATGTGGGGGGCGTGGCCAGGGTGGGTGTTGGCAGCTTAATGTCACTCATGTTGCTGGCGCATGTGGTGGCTCAAGTGCTTTGCCAGCGAAAACGGGCTCCCGAGGTCCGTTTCCAGCTGCAATCCTCTACCAGTGAAAACAGAGCTCCATTTTCGCTGGCAGAGGCCCTACGGACTGGTGCTTTGCTGTTTCCAGGGCGGCGGCGCGGGCCAGATCTAAGCACCCCGCGGGCCGGATCTGGCCCCCGGGCCTTGAGTTTGACACCCCTTCTCTAGAACTTACTTTCTAAAAGCCAATTGCAATCTCATTCCACAGTTTCACTGACAAAATGCATTCAGTGTGGTTCAAATTGCAAACCACGTTTCCATTTTGTTAGAAAAGCAAGACCAATACAATATTTTCTCTCTCCATCCATAACATTTCCCTTATGTAGATAAAAGATTAAAAATTGCTTATACCAGTGTGTAATGGTATGTGGGAAACACCTTGTTTCCTGAGGGGTAGAGGAATTGGGGGGAGGACTGTATTTTGAAACAGGCAATATTCTGTTCGTGTAGCTTTACAATAAAGCGGAATTAATTCATCTGCTTATATTTCCTGTCTGGTCTACCTTGTAAGGCTGGCACAATGTGCATATTGGCATATCTGAAATCCACATGGAGAAGGAGTGTTATGAATAATCTTGTATCTTTGGCAAGATTTTCTACCACTATAACAATCAATTTCAATTATAGTGCTGTCCTGGATTTCATGCAGTGGTCTTTTCCACTTCTTGCTTTTCAGCCTAATCCTTGAAACTAATGAACCAATGACCACTGAATTATTATCCTTCTCAAAAAGCTTTAGTCTGTTGAAATTCAATTGTCTTACAGTTTAAGAGAAAATTTCTATAAAATGGTGTGCCATTGGCATTTGGCACCAGAGAATCTATCTAAGACAGCAGTCTCCACCTTTCTGGCTCCACAGACCGGGAACAGTAGCAACGGTGGTCAGGGGGGGGAGGGATGGGGTGGTTTTGCGCATGCAACCTAGATACCACATATGTGCAAATGAAGCTTTGCACACTTGTCCACCCCTTCCATGGTCCAGTTCCCAGCAGGCCCTGGACTGGTAGCGGGATCCCTGGGGATCCCTGTTCTAAGATATAAAGATACTTCTATCTGTTTTTGGAAATGTAAAAAGCATGAAGGGACATTTTACCATACATGGTGGAGTTACAAAAAGTGAAAAATATTGGACACATATATATAAGATGATGCAGAGAATTTTAAAAACTTTCAGTTGAAACCAGAACTATTTTTCCTAGAACTTATGAACCTTGATTCATTTTATGGAAAATTGGTTTTAGATATCGTAACTGCAGCAAAGATATTATATGCACAAAGATGGAAAAATATAAAAATACTCATAATAGAGGAGTGGATTGTGACCATAGCAGAACTTGCTGAAATGGCCAAATTGATTTTTTTGATTAGGAAAGGAACAACTATTTTTTTTTACAAATAATGGAATTTAATTTAATTTAATTTAATAAGCGCTCTTATAGGCCGCCCAATCCCGCAGGACTCAGGGCGGCGTACAACATAGATAAGAACGTATAATAAAAACAATAAGAACAATTTAAAAATTAAAAGCATTATTCAGACATTATTTTAAAAAAAAGACACCATTCATGGGGGAATCTGATCTTTTATTCACCCCGCCTGCCAGAAGAGCCATGTTTTAACGGCTTTACGGAAGGCCAGCAGGGTGGGGATAGTCCGGATCTCTGGTGGAAGTTGGTTCCAGAGGGACGGGGCTCCCACAGAGAAGGCCCTCCCCCGCGGCCCCGCCAACCGACATTGTTTGGCCGATGGGACCCGGAGGAGGCCCTCTCTGTGGGATCTAACTGGTCGTAGGGAGGTATGTAGGGAGGTAAAAATCTCTTTATGGATTTTTTTTCCTGAAAATGAACAAAAATGAACTGATGATTTTGGGTTTACGGATTAAAAGGGGTTGTTTATGGGAAGAAGAAAACTATGATATGTTATTTGGAGGGCTGAAATAATTACGTTTCTAACAAAAAAATTGAAAATAACTTCTTAGATATTTTTCCCTCTGCCTTGTCTTGACTTTTATTGGGGTTTTTGTTTACTTATATTTTCACATTTAATATGTTTTCTTTTTTCTAATTATTTGTGTTTCTGTTGTTTTTAATCTTGTACATTTGTTCTCAGTGAAAATTGTATTAAAAAAATACAGCAAAAACTGTGTTCCAGAGGTATACAGACAATGTGAGCTAAAAACATAATTTGTCTTTGGAGTGTGACCCCTATGCAATACCTACATAAGACGGGTTGTCAGGACAAGAAGCTTTGTTGATTATTGAAAGACGAATCTCCCACTTCTTAATTTTCATTGATTATTTATAAGTTTAGGTAAAGTTTTTTTTATGCAAGTAAATTGATGGCCCCTAGACAAAAAGCAAAGAATCAAGGAATAATGTTATTGTAGTCAAGGAAACATGAACAGTCTTGTGATGCTTTACAATGTTAGGTAGCTAAATTTGGGAATATCTGAGGTAATCTGCTTAAAAGTCATAATGTTAAAATAATGATACATTAATTTTAAAATTGATTACTTACTCACTTCTATATGGAGGATTTGGATGGATGCTGGGAGGTTCATTTTAGATCAACTGGTGGATGAAAATCATGAGTTTTTATTCTTTTCCATGTTAAAAGTTAATATACTTTATCCCTAACAACCACTTGCAGTATTTATGGCTAAAATGTTTAGTGATATCTTGATTTGGACTAGCAGAATTTTCAGCTTCAGAGTTACTAAGGTATTACATATGATCACTAAATCCTAAAACAATAGATCTTTATAAACACCTGTTATCAATAAATGTGCAAAATTTAAAGCTGATTGGAATATGAAATTGGAGGTCCCCATTTGGATAAACAATACAAAACTGTGAGTATTAAACATTCCAATAAATCTTAGTTTATGTCTTTAATTTAGTTTTATTTATTTATTAAACAAATTTATAGCGCTGCCCAACTTACACACATGTGATTTCAAATAACTTCCAACATTTAAAGATCTACATCATAAAAACCCATAATAACCCCCTTCCCATGGCAGCAGTAATGTCTTGTCCAATAAAAAAGGTTCTGGACTAATTGGACAATATTGCATGTGTACTGAAAAGGAATTATTAAATTGTTGTTGTTGAGTTAGTGAGAATAATGCTTAATCAAAGCATGTTTTTGAAACATACCGGTGTGGTCCGGTGGGTCAGCAAAATTAGATTACAGTTTAACAGAGTTGGAAGGGACCTCGTAGATCATCTATTCCAACCCCACACCCAAGTAGGAGACCCTGCATCATTTCTGACAGATGGCAGTCCAGTATCTTCTTAAAAGCTTCCAGTGGTGAAGCTCCCACAATTTCTGAAGGCAAGCTGTTCCTTTCTTTGATTGCTCTCACTGTCAGAAAATTTCTCCTTATTTCCAGGTTGAATCTCTCCTTGATCAGTTTCCATCCATTATTCCCTGTCTGGGCTTCAGGTGCTTTGGAAAATAGCTTGACCCCCTTCTGTGGCAGCCCCTCAAATATTGGAACACTGCTATCATGTCTCCCTTGGTCCTTCTCTTCACTAGACTAGCCATTAAGATGCTGGTCTTTTTGGCTGGAAAGCTGGCAACCCAGGTTTGAGACCCAAGTGCCACACGATGGGATGAGCTCCCGTCCTCTCCCCAGGTCCTGCTCAATCTAGCAGTTCAAAAGCCTGCAAATGAAAGTAGTTCCATGATATCATGCTGGCCACATGACCACGGAAATGTCTTCGGACAGCATTGGCTCAAAGATCTTGAAACAGAGATGAGTCTATAGTCAGCAACAACTAGCAGAGTAAAATCTGCAGGAATTCCTTTATCTTTTACTTTGAAACGTAGCAAAGTTATATTCTGGGAAGAAGTAATTACATTCATTAATTTGACTGCGAGACAAAGCTTATATTTTCACATGTCCTTATTATTCCGAATAACATACCTATTGCTGGAAACTGATGGTAGGACAATGCAAATGAATTCTCCACGATCTTATTGCCAGGAGACTAGTCCTTCAACTTATGGCCCCTGTTATTCATAGGATTGAAGACTTGATGTTATTCATGACTTGTGAATGGGTTAGTTACAGAGGTAGATTATGTATGAACAATTGTAATGAAATAAGGTCATCTTTATTGAAACGCTTTGTAAAACATGCACAGGTGTACGACTTCTTAAAAAGGGTATCTAAGGAGCTATCTCACCCAATGGCATTAGAATAAGAATGACCTTATTCATGCCAGTGGAGAGTCTTTCTATGGACCTTGTCTGCTAAGGAATTCCAATAGACGGGAACTTTTCTGTTGTGGCCCCATCCCTGTGGAACACTCTTACCATCGGAGGTGAGAACTGCTCTTACACTTTTGGCCTTATTAAAAGTTGGTAATAAAAGATAAAGCAGAAAAGAGTACTATATGGTATGGAATGAATGGTATAAATGGTTAGAGGATAGGTGTAAAGGTTAAGGAAAGATTAAATGAAGAAGATATAGGAGTTAGAAATTAGTAACAAAATTTGTATAAATGGGAACGACACAATGAATGATTGTAATTTAGTATATCAATATATTAATATGTACAATAAATAATGGAACCGTATGTATAGATAAAGGCAAATTGAAGAAAGGGGAAAAATGGATATATTATGGATGTGAAAATGTTGTAAAGAACAAAATTGTCAAAAAAAAATTAAAACTGTTTAATAAAAATTATTAAAACAAAAAGTTGGTATTAAAACTTGGTTTTGCTGGCTGGCTTGGCGTTCTGAGGTGGGCACTCACTTTGTCGGTATAAGACCACCTTATCCCTGTGCTGTTTATCTATCAGTCCTGCAGGTATTTTTTTAAAACAGCTTTTATTATTTTAATTGCTTTTAATTGCTTTTTAATTGCTTTAATTGCTTTTTATTTATCTTTTTATAATCTGTAAGCTGCCCAATCACCTTATAGAGATTAAGGGAAGCATAAAAAGTTAATCTCTTTATAAATATTTGTCTTGTTTCCTTCTATTCTTCTTTCTCTTTCTTTTATTAGAAGCAAAACCTTAAGATAAATAGCAATTTAGTGATGTTTCACAACGTTATACAATGGCATTTGGGCATGCTGCATGAAATCCGTGTATGTTATAGTATTATATTTTTCTTTTTTGGCATCACTTTAACCATCAGCTTTAAAAGACCTTGGCTGCTGAAGGGATTTTTTCTGATGTGTTTTCTGTTTGCTGATCAGAATAAAAAAGCAGCAGCATATTATGTAGATATTGAATGCAGGAAGAATATCTGTATTTATATAGTCACAGATGTGCAATGAGCAAATATCAGCAGTGGGTTGCTCCCGGTTCGGCCCGGTTCTAAGAACCGGTAGCGCTGGTGGCAGGAGGCTCCGCCCACCTGCCCAGGACGCTTCTCTGAATGCATAGTAGCGTTGTGCGTGCACACAAACCGGTAGTAAAGGGTTTTAGAACCCACTACTGGCAAATATATACAATAAATTGAAATAAATAAATATATACATACAAATGGGTTTTTAAAAAATAATAATCTTTATTTGGTTTTTTCATTAAAAATACAGAAAAAAGAGAACTAACATACAAAACAAACAAGATAGAATACAAACACAAAATAGAACAGAGATTACATACAATTACACATAGAATACTTATTCATTTTAACAGCTTTTTTGAAATCTTACTATATCCATTTTTATGTTACCTTGTTGTTTGGTTTCTTTTAACCTTTATTAGTCTTAGTCTAAATCTTACTATATAACCCATATCTAGAACATATATACAAAAAAATCTCATTTTATTCTTATGAAGCGGGAATATAAACCTTTACATTTTTTCCCCTTAATCATGTCTTGTTTTGTGACCAGATTTTTAAATTTTTGTTTTGTTTTAACCATTTTCTCCATATTTCATAAAATTCGGAGTCCTCTTTTCCATGTATCTCCATCGTAAGTTTGCACATTTCTGAGCATTCTAGTATTTTTCTAATTATCATATTAGAGGTAGGGATGATGTCTGTTTTCCAATTCTGTGCATACAGTAGTCTGGCTGCTGTTGTTATATGGAGTATTAAGTAGCATTCCTCTTTAGTAAATTTTGTCCGGAAAATTCCCAGTAAAAACATTTCGGGTTTTAAATCAATTTTCTGTTTTATAATCTCCTCTAACCAGTTTCTAATTTTCTTCCCATATGTTTTAACCTCAGGGCAGGTCCACCACATATGGTAGTAGGTCCCTATTTCTTTTTTGCACTTCCAACACTTCGGAGATACTGTCGGGAACATCTTTGCCAGACGTGCAGGAGAAAGGTGCCAGCGGTAGAACATTTTATAAATATTCTTATATGATGCAGCTAATGTCAGTTTATAGTTTATTCCCCAAATTTTATCCCATTCTATCGAATTAATCGTGTACCCAAAATTTTGCGTCCATGCAATCATGTTACCCTTGATCACTTCCTCCTCTAATTTAATTTGCAATTGAAAATTGTATAGTTTCGAAATCAATTTTGCATCTGGGCCGAAAAATATTTTATCTAATCCATTTCATACAAATGGGTTTTAAAGCCAGTTTAGAGCCTCAATTGCTCGGCTCCTAATATTTTTTTTTTTTTCATTTTTGTGGTCATAGAGACCTGAATATGAGATTCTGATCTCAGGCATTATAATAGTGTAGTCATAAAAACTAAGCATTAGACCTCATGATTTAATTAGAAATGGAGTAAGACGCTTTGGAAAAGGCTATTTATAGTTTCTATAAGAACATAGAATTAATTATATGAGCTTTTCATTTGCAACTTCATCCGTATCATTAAATGAGATCACGGAGTGAAACCTAAAACCATTTTTTGGAATTATGAGGATTGACTGCTACAATTATAAATTCCATTTATGTGCTAAAACAATGTTAACAGCAGCACATTTGTCTTGTGAAAGCCATCAACCCCAAATAAATGGGCTCGCTCGAAATAACAGTCATTTGGCAGCATACCTGACAGGTTTTAGAAATCAAACTCATCATTCCCATGAACTGCTTTTTGTGCCAGCGGGAATGATCATATTTAAACTGCTCTCTCTGGAGAAGCTCTTATTCTGTGCAATAAGAGCTGGTTCACATATTAAATTATCTTCTTTATTTCAGTATAGTTAGACCATCCCAATCAAGTTGACATAGAATGTGAAATAATTCATCTGTCTCAGCTACATCCGAACTTTAAAATCTGTCAGCAAGAAAGAAGAGGCTGGTATTTTTGCATTGTTCAATGACTTCTCTGATTCTTTTACCAGTTTGGGAAGAAGAAAAATTTATTTATTTATTTATTTATTTTATTTTGGAATTCTTATATGCCGCCCAACTCCCTAAGGACTCAGGGCGGCGTACATCAGTGAAAAATACAAGAACAACCAAAATCTAAAATAGTAATTAAAACAATATAAAAATTAAAACACAATATAAGAAATCAACAACCATTCAACATCATACATACTTGGGGGGTGAGCTCGAGTGAATTAAGCTCTACCCCCCGCCTGCAGGAAGAGCCATGTCTTAACGGCTTTTCGGAAGGCCAGCAGAGTGGGGATAGTTCGGGTCTCTGGTGGAAGTTGGTTCCAGAGAGCGGGGCCAGCCACAGAGAAGGCTCTCCCCCTTGGGCCCGCCAGCCGGCATTGCTTGGCCGACGGGACCTGGAGGAGGCCAACTCTGTGGGCCCTAACCGGTCGGAGGGAAGTATGAGGCAGAATGCGGTCCCGTAGATAACCTGGTCCTAAGCCATGAAGGGCTTTAAAGATGGTGATCAACACCTTGAATTGGACCCGGAGACCGATGGGCAACCAATGCAGCTGGCGGAGTATCGATGTCAGGGAATAATAACAGGGAAATTGCCAATATGTAGTTTACACTTACATCACTGGTATTTCTGATTTTGTGCCAGGCTTTTTAACTCCTAGTAACCGCACAGATAATTTTTCTTCTGAAACAATCCATCCTTTACCTATTCTTTCATGTCTCCCAAAAATGCATTCATCATCTCTGTGACTGAGTCCATCCACCTTGCTGCTGGTCCTTCTCTCCTTTTTCTTTCTATCTTTCCCAGCATTAGAGCCTTTTCCAGAGAGCTGTGTCTTGCATAATTTGTCTGAAGTAGGACAATTTGAACCTATATATAGGTATAGGGTTGGTATGGGGTTTCCTGCCTAGCAGGGGGTTGGACTAGACCAGAGATCTCCAACCTTGTCAACTTTATGAGGGGTGGACTTCAAATCCCAGAATTCCTCAGCCAGCATGGCTGGCTGAGGAATTCTGGGATTTGAAGTCCACCCCTCATAAAGTTGACAAGGTTGGAGACCTCTGGACTAAACAACCTCCAAGGTCCCTTCCAACTCTGTTATTCTGTTCATTTGCATGTCAAGCAAGAACTCTGGCTTGGTTTGTTCAATGATCCATCAGTTTGTTTTCAAAAGTATTAATATGCTTCGTCTCCTGCTACTTTAAAGTCCAACTTTCATTTTCATAGCGTGTCACAGAAATACCATGGCTTGCGTGATTCTGATCTCTGCAAGTACAGACACATCATGGCATTTGAATATTTTTTTCAATCATGGCTGCTCTACTGAGTCCCAGTCTGTGGCATAATACTTGACCGTTTGTTCTTTTACTATTGATAGTTAATTTTAAATGGAAGAAACTACCCATTATTTCAATATCTTTATTGTCAATCCTAAGAGTAGTTGTACCAATTGTTTTTCATTGTAGAGGGTTTTTTTTTACTGTGGCTTTTGACTTTTTAGTACTAGGGTTTGCAGTCCTTTTGCAGCATTATTTACATAAGTCCCAGTTATTCCTTTTCTGAGCAAGAACTGTGGCTTTTCATAATAAACTAGAAAATAAAACAGGGGATGCAATTGATCTTGGCAGACCTGTAAAAGATAAACATTTGGATGGAAAATATTAGGAAATCTGTGTGTAGCCTAGAATGGAAATTAAATATTTTAGAAGATGGCAATGGAAAATAATTTTTATGTTGTTGCCAAGAAATCAACAATCACCAGATGTCTAGCTAATTTGAGGGAGACTTTTATCTGTTTCCTACAGTGGGTGCTCATTACAAGTGAGAACTTTCAGAAATTCATCAGCGAAGAATGAGATGCACAACACAACAACACAAACACATATTTTGCAAATGGAATTGGTAGATCCTATTTTCTTGCTGTTGCTTCTCTCCAATATGGTACAGAAATACTGGAAAGAGCAAATGCTGTTGTTAAGTGTCCAAATGAGCATCAGACTTGATATTTAATAAAAAAAATACTTCAAGGAGGGTTCAGACATTAAACTAACAGTAAAAGCAGCACATAACAAAAAGGATCATTCTTTTTTTTACATTTACAGTATATCTTGCCTCTTCTCTGACAATTGATAGGATACATGAAGAGCCTTGTATAATGTTATCACCCAAAAATAATCTAGTATACGGGTGTCAAACTCGATTTCATTGAGGGCCGCATCCGGGTTGTCTTTGACCTCAGGGGACCGGGGTGAGTGTGGCCAGGATGGGCAAGGCCTGCTCAATGTCACTCGTGTTGGGGACGCCTGTGGTGGCCTGAGTGCTCTGCCAATGAAAACGGGCTCCCGAGCTCCGTTTCCGGCTGCGATGGCCTCCTGCAACCCTCTGCCAAGTGAAAACGGAGCTCGGGAGGGCCCACCCGAGCTCCGTTTTCGCTGGCAGAGGCACCACAGGCCGGTCCTTCGCTTTTCCAGGATGGCCCCGCAGGCCCGATCTAAGCACCCCATGGGCCGGATTCTGCCTGCGGGCTTTGAGTTTGACACCCCTGATCTAGCAAGATGTTTGTGCTGCAATGAGAGACTGCCCCAGAGACTGCCCCAGAGAACTGCCCCACTGACCGAAGCAGTCAAATGGAAATTTGAATATCTTCCTGAACCACATTCAACCATTATGCATATAAGAAGAAAAAATATGCATTTTTCTTTAAAAAAACATGAAATATTGATAAATTTTTATAGTGAGTTTTTCCTTTTATGATTGGCCTTTTTAAAATAATCCTCTTTTGACAAGTTACTTTGGTTGCCCAACTGAAATCAAAATTAAGCCCATAGAAATGAATAGAGACAGTAGGTTGTTTTATCATATTTATTGCTTTTGTTTGGAATTACACGACTCCTTGTGCTCGGGGATCTATGTTCATATCCCTAGCATTCTTGTTTTATTGTCTATCAGAGAAGGGCAAAAAATAGCAGGACATTCAAGAAGGCAGCATCAATTATATCCGGAAAGCAGAAGCTGAAAGTCTCCCAACATCACTTTTGGCAGAATGAGTAGCATCCTAGACAAGAGAGACTCTGAAAGAATATCCTTTTAAAGTTCAAGTAAGACTAAGCCATAAAACATTTGTTCCTACTGATTAAAATCTGAGTGTATCCCAGAGTGACTTTTTTAAAATTATTACATCCACGGAATCATACTTAAATAAGAGCACTGGTGAACCACACTCTTTCTTCATCAGCCTGTAGTCTGGCATAGGATAATTTATATTCATTTATTCTACATATTTCCCCTGAAGAGACGTGGAATTGAAGCGTACAAAAAAAAAGTTTTCTTCAATATTACATGATTCAGCTTCTGGAGACAACCAGGAATTAAACAAAACCCTGAATATCATCATCATTTTCTTTTGACGCTTGGAGTTTTTACCTTCCTGTTGCTGGACAAGACCATTTTTAAATCACATCTTTATTAGTTTGATAAATAACTCAAGGTGACAAACATATATAATACTCCATTATCCTCCCATTCTTCCCAAAACAATCCTGTGAGAGGAGTTGGGTAAAGACACTGGCACCTAACTAGCTTCCATGTCTAAGAGGAGACTAGACCTCACCGTCTCCCAGTATCTAGCCTGGTGCCTTAACCATTGACTAGTCACTAGACCAGTGATGGCGAACCTTTTTTTCCTCGGGTGCCGAAATAGTGCGTACACGCGCTATCGCACACACGTGCGTGCCCACACCCATAATTCAAAGCCCCCCCACTTGCCGCACCCCCCCTGCGCCTGCGTGCGTGACCCCCCCACTCCTCCGTTTCCCAACTTCCAGTGGGCCCAGTAGGCCCGTTTTTTGGCTCCCCAGGCTCCAGAGGCTCCTTTCTTAGAGCTTGGGGAGGACGAAAACACTTCCCCCTGCCACCCCGGAGGCCCTCCGGAGGCCAAAATCGCCCTCCCAGAGCCACCGCACGAGCCAAAAATCAGCTGGCGTGCACGCACATGCGTGCTGAAGCTGAGCTAGGGCAACGGCTCGCGTGCCAGCAGATATGGCTCCGCGTGCCACCTGTGGCATCCATGCCATAGGTTCGCCATCACTGCACTAGACCAAAAAAGGCTCTGACATGCTTAGAACATATTTATCTGGCCAAAGGAAAACCGAATGTAAATTTGTAGTGGAAAATATGACACTGACCACCAATTTAAGAATAAGCAATTCTGCACTGATTCTCTTTACTTTCCTCAAAACTGATCCTTTTTGTAAATTATTTTTCCCATGCTCGTGTCAGCCATAAACTGAATGCAACCCATTACAAGTACTTGTTTTGATATGAAGTGTTTGCAGAAATTCTCCATAAATTCTGAAAAGAAAACAATGTATTATTCATTTGGCAAGCTACAAGAATCAAATAAAAGAGCCAAATGGCTGCCAGGAAAGGAGGGAAAACAAAATGAAAAACAGATGGATTCATTAATATTAATTTATGAATGCTGAGTGTGGAAGTAAAATAATGTTGCCAGTGCTTTTAATAAGCACTGTTGTGGGGTGTTGTGATAAATGATCTTATAGATGATGTACGCCAGCATGTAGGATCATGGTCATTTCCACTTGGAGAAAAATTCAAAGATCAGACTACATGTATCGTATTCAGCCAAATTCAGCCTACCATTTATAACATGGGCATTTGATCGTATTTTGATGGATGAATAGCAATTGTGGATGAACTTTTTAATTGTGATGCATATACCGTATTTTTCGGAGTATAAGACGCACTTCCCACCCTCAAAAGAGGGTGGAAATGTTGGTGTATCTTATACATCGAGTACAGCCATTTTTGGCATCCCAAAACCCCGCCCCATGCATCCCATTTTTGCCAAAAACAGGCCTGTTTTTCGCAAAAACGGGGTGCGCAGAGGGTTTGGGAGGCCTGCAGAGTGCTCCTGGAGGCCGGGGAAGGCAAAAAGTTTTTTTTCCTGTTTACCTCTTCGAAATCTTGGTGCGTCTTATACTCCGGTGTGTCTTATAGTCCGAAAAATATGGTAAATCAAATCAACCTATCTATATAAGAGACATAGGGCATACTCTGGAAAAACTGAACAGCTTCTTTGGTAAGGACCTGTTTTTTTTAAAGCACAATTATTTTTGGTTTTAATTTTATTTGTTGGATCATCTAAGTCTTCATGGCTAAGGGTGAACTCACACCTGAGCCAGTTCAGCACTAGAACCACACTGAATCACTATACTGGTTCTGAAAACTGAAAACTAGAATAAGTTAACCAGAAACTTTATCCATCTTTTCAAAGCAAACCCCATTTCCCCCTATATGCCCGCTATTCCTATATAAATATAAAATTAAAGTAGCAAATATAATGAATAGGTAAATTAAAACAATTCATGTGATAAATTAAAGCTCCCTTTAAAAAAAAATAGCACGTCTTCAATTAAATATCAGTGAAACCTGGCTTTCATTAGCTTTTGGTATGGAAATACCTGACTTGGAGTAGCTGTCTTGAAACCTATTAAGCCAAGCTTTGAATAGGTCACTGCATTCACAGATATTTTTGTAGCACTGAAAAATGCCTTACATTGCTTATATTATGCAAAATTAACCCCAATAGAAGTCACTAATAAAGTGTGCAGAATAATTAGTATAGAGCAACAAAAAACACATGTTAGGCTTATAGTGGTCTGACACCAACTCTTGGAACACCACTAGAAGATAGCCTACTAGATGGAAGTACATTATAATAACACCACCAATAGCAATTGTTTGAAATAAAGAAGGTTGTTTTTTTTAAAAAAAATCTATGACAGGGGTGTCAAATTTGTGGCCCGTGGGCTGGATGCATCACGCGCTGGCCACGCCCATGCCCGGTTTAGCAAAGGGGGAAAAAGTCGCGATACATCACATGATGATGCCGTGATGACGCAAGTTTGACACCCCTGATCTATGACATGGATTCTTCGTCCACAAACTGGACTACTACCACAGATACTTTTGTAAAATAATACAGCGGTGTTCAAAATATTTCTGCAATGGATAGAAGAGTGTAGGAACATTTCTGGGAAGAGAGAATATCCTGTTTTAAACTCGAAACAACTATTATTTCAATGCAAAATATTTTGAATTCAAATCACCTTGCCTAGCCCCAATACATTCAATCCTTTATGATAATGGTCATTTCGATAGTAAATGATAGGTAACGAATGATGAAGCCTGCAATTTCAAAGGAAAACAATGAAGCATCAAATGTCAGCATAAATCACAAATTTATTAATTCATAAATATATCTGTCAGTTCTTTACCATTATGGCAGGAGATATATATATATCTATATATCTATATCAATATATCAATATATAGATACACGCACGCACACATATATGTACATATATATGTATATACACATATATATGTGTACACAGAGAGAGAGACATATATATGTATAAACACACAAATACCTATACACTGTCTCATAGTAAACTGCAGTGTATTAAAATGGCAAAAATTAGATGTATAATTCAGGTGGAGTGCAGAGAACTAACTCACATTGTATTTCTCACATTTTAGTGTGGAAGACAGACGATCTAGAATAATATGGCATCACTGCATGCTATGATAAAAGGGTAAAAAAATTATATGCCATATTTCCATAACATAAAAATATACTAATGCCACCTAAATCTGCTTCACAAAGGAAGAAATTTATTAATAAAAATTATGCATGAGGCCATTATCTTTTCACAGATCCCACTAGCAGATTAATATGGCTTGAGACATTTACTGATGATTGCTCTAAATACTTCTGTGGGTTGAAAGTATGTAATAACTATCACCAGAAAAGCTTAATTTTTTTCTAACATAATGTTTACAGCATCAAGGTATAAAGAATAAGATCCACTTTTGATTAATAATCAATATAGAGAAATGAAAGTTATACAAATTGGGACTGTTTTTCCCCTGTCTTTAAAAATTTTTCAAGCTGTTATAAGTTGTAAATTTTTACTTACCAAAAAGAATATTAATCAAAATATCATGCGCTATACAGTGTTACAGAAAATTGATTGCCCTACTTAATGAAAGAAAAATACTTTAATAAGAAAGAAAAGTATTAATACATTTTAAAAAACTGAAATAGAAGGAGCAGTACTTTTGGAAATATAATGTTATATTTATACAAGAAAAGCAAACCAACATTATCCAAACAATGTGTTTTAACTGCTTGTTTTGCAGGTATATATGCAGTAATTGACATTCGAGGGATATTTGACATGTAGGAAAAGCAAGAAATTAATAAATCTACAATTACTATTTTATTTTATACTTTCAAGGCTGTCAACAAGCCATGAAAAATGGATAAATTACTGTTAAATTTGACAACATTATTAGAAAACAGGTGTTTCCCAGTAATAAATTGATACAAAGAAAATTTAGACTTCTCCTGATACTAAGCTTTTAAGATCTAATTTTTCTAGATTGCTACATTATCTTATTAGAATATCAGTTAAAAAATCCTCTACATCTTGCTTTAATAAATGTACTGTACATCCAAAAAAAAGATTAAAAAAAGTTTTATTGTACCCATAAGCTATATCATCAGAAGCTACATTGAATCTTTTCACTGTTTGGCTTCTGAAAGCTAGAAATGCAATTTTTTTTCTGAAAATGGTGCTAAATAAGCAATTAGAAAAGAAAGAAAAACTATTTGCCGTTACATTTGCTGAACAAATGACCGCAGTCAAATCTCCAAATTTTATCCTCCCCCCCCAATTATACATAGTGAATCACAACAAAGGCAACTTCCCAAGACCTCAAACCTATAGAAATGCTTTGATCTAAGTCACTATGTCTACAATACATCCTACATTAAAGATGCTGTTAGTAGGAATTTCATTAATCCTCCTATAATACAAGGATTAGGCAACAACCTTTAAAAACAAATGACTCAGAAAAGAATAAAAATTAAAACAAAGTTAATTATTTTTAACCTTTGTTTTTATAGATATTATTTGCATTTTTGCTGGAGATGTATAATCTGAATATACTCTCGCATTTCAATTTTTCCCTTTACCCTTTCTCTTGTACCTCTCTTTCCATCTGCCATGAAACATTTCCTTCAATGAAGGGTAAACAAAAGCTACCAATGAAATATACAACAAAATGATGCAATCATAAACATATCACTTGAAGAAACTTCACAGCTTCATGCACTTGGAGAACATGCATGAAGAGAGCCAAAGGATGGCCCAAGGGAGCCAACCAAGTGCGGAGTGCGTGGACACAACATGGGTGGCACTGACATTTAGCTAAAAGACAACAAGAAAAGAGAAAGACACAGAGAAAGAGAGAAAAAAGTGGAAAGTAATTATTAATTCATTAATTATTTTGTGCTAAAACGTGGGAGTAATTTTCAAACAAACTTAATCATTTTTATTGTTCATTAAAAAGACCCAAACAAATCAAATGCCAAACCTATTTTCTCCTTCAAATACTGATATTGAATATAAATATTTATATTCAAATAATTATATTATTTTTAAAAAATTAGGGAAAACTGATTTAAGTTTTTTCGAGGGAATTATTATTTTTTTTGCATCTTGCCATTAATAATTATTGAGTAATAATCTACATCATATTCAGACAACCAATTCAATTTTATTAATATTGGTGTTGTGATTTCTGAATCAACATTATAGTATTATAAACCCGCCACTTCCTGACTATGATAAGAAATTAGAAACATGTGAACCGAGGTTAGGTCCTTCCTGAACATTATTTAGCAAGCCAGGAATGAATATGAAAGTTATTCAACAAAACATTGTACTCTAATTAAAACAACCTAAGCTCAGATACAACGTTCTGAAATCATTGCATAGTTTTGAACCTCATCAGCTTAAACCTCAACTGATCTTTGCAAAGCTTTTTCCCTATTTCTGGTACTTTCTGGCAAGACTTACCTGGATATTTGGTTTGAAGGGTTATGTTATGTTATGTTATGTTATGTTATGTTATGTTATGTTATGTTATGTTATGTTATGTTATGTTATGTTATGTTATGTTATGTTATGTTATGTTATGTTATGTTATAGTATGCTTAGCCATTTCTTTTTAAATAATCCAAAGCTATGAAACAGATGGAGGTCACAGATTTTTGTTCATTTGTTGACACAATAAGTAATAATTTGTAGTTATTTCCACAGCCAAATTAATATCAGAACATTCATCTGTTACAGCCTAGTCAACTCAGTTCTGTTCTTGAATCTGTGACTATTCACTGAAGCAAATTCTAAGAAACAATCTGTCATCTTTCCCAAAGCTGATTTGATAAATATAAGAAAGATCAAAGTGGAAATTACTCTTGCGATCTTTTCTGCTTGACTACATCCAATATGCCTGTAATTCAGTTAATTCCCACCGATTCAGTGTGATTTATTTTATACAAAATGACACTGCATTCATGCTATGGAAGTATACCTGATTTTATTACAATCTATTTTAATTCTTTAATGTTGTGAGCTACTCAGGGCACAGCTCTAGTGAAAAAGAATATGCAAATCACTGATGATGTAAATATGGGGCTTTATTTATTTGACAGTAGAAAAGCTGCAATGAGGGGACATGAATCCATTACTCACTTGATAGGTACTGTTGGTGATCCTGAACGGTGAAAGTGAACGTTTTGCCATTTTCCATCACGGCGGTGCCAAACCCTTGTCTCTTCTGACTGCATCGTTTTGGGCATTCCACTTCCATCCATATATTGTGTCAGTCGGATATATGCAATGCAGGCAGCATCATCCCCTACCAGATGGACATGGGGATTCAGGATAATGGTGTGGACTGGCTTGTTGCTTTTCGACAAAGCTATGGAAGGAAAGACATATGATGTCTAAACCCTTAATGCACAAAACAGTAGCGCTCCAGATCATCAGCTCCCTCTTAGGATCAAATAAATAGAAATTCTGAGCAGCCACTGATAAACTCATCTAACATTCTATGGATTGTGTTCACAGAGTATATGCACCAATGACTATATCACACAGCAATGTTTGTTTATTGGGACAGGAGATCTTAATTAAAGTTAAAAACATTAATTCTTGACCAAATTAGGTGAGGATCAAAATTGGATCTGTGACATTTTAAAATATTTTCCACCTGTTGCAGTCTAAAACATTTCTCATGCACCCTGAACAGGAGTACTGCTGCTGTGAAATATGCCATTACTACATCAAATCATAAATTCCTCTGCTGAGTGAGTCTGCAGTTCCTGCCATCTTATTTATTTTTTTGTTTTCCTCCTTTAGAGAGATTGGTATAGACTTAAAACTTATCAAAAAATAAAGTCCAAATTTATTTCCTAGGACACTTACATATAGTAACTGATAGCAAATAGGTTTAAACTTTAGGGCTCTAAAAGAAGGGGTGGGTTCTACTTACCTTCCCTACCGGTTGGCATCGCAATGGAAGTTCACTCGCGCGCGCCTACATCACTTCACGGAAATGATCCTCTACGCATGCGCAGAAGCCTTTGCACATGCACAGAGGGGTTTTTTTGCAAGCCGCAGCGACTGGAGGAGTGGTTCGTGAGCATGGACTGCTGGTCATCGCTGCCCGTTCGGCGAGCAGCGACAAATTTCTGCTACTGGTTCTAAAGAACTGGTCCGAACCGGCAGCAACCCACCACTGCTCTAAAATTCCAAACATCTGATGACCACTATTCTCAAGCTGGGCCCGCCCCCCCAATGGTCCCTCTAACATTAGAAAACGTAGCGCAGCAATTGGAAACTGCTGCGCGCCGTTCTCTAGTCATGTTGGAAACTGCCACGCACTGTTCTCTCGTTACAAGCGCAGCCGCGCAGCTTAGAGGAAACATTGCCCCCCCCGCAACCCCTGTAGATATAGCAGTTGGAAGGAGCAAAAAGAATAATAAAACACTGGCTTTTGGTTTGGTTTCATTGAAAGATCATAGGTTGTCCATTCTATATACAACTAGACAACCCATGACCTCTTGGGCCATCCTTTCAGAGATATTTCTTTACCTGATTCCTCAAATGTCTCCAACGACGACAACGAAAAAGTTATAAAAAAGAGAGTTTACGTAGTACAGGGGTCCCCAAACTTGGCAACTTTAAGACTTGTGGGTCTTCAACTCCCAGAATTCTCCAGCCAGCTATGAGAGAAATCTGGGAGTTGAAGTCCACAAGTCTTAAAGTTGCCAAGTTTGAAGACCTCTGATGTAGTATATTGACGAGTTCTCTCCAATATAAAACAGGAACTTTTTTTTTATACCTGTATGGAACCATTATTCTAATATTTCAAAGTGTTAAATTTTTAATGTATAGTTTATACAAATTCATTTATGGAACACTGTATATCTTCAATTCACGTCTTTGTTTTACAGTGAAAGAATTTGTGCTCCTCTTAGTAAATATGAAATCTTGTGCCAGAATCTTCAAGAGGAATCATGTTCTTCACAATGAAAAGAATAAAAAGCCCTAATAAGATACCAATGCAGTGCTACCATTTTTAAAACGTAACTGCTTAGATTTAGTGCTAAGGGAAAAAAATTAGTGCTAAGAGGAAAAAAAGAGTGTTTTTGAAAAAAAAATGTGGTTAGGAATTTCTCCTAAAGTTATTGAGTTCTAAAATAAGTCTATATTGCACATATACAGATATATGCTCAAATTAAATGATTTGGTTTACAAATAGCTCAAGATGCTGATAGGTAAAATTTTGCTTTTCATTACCAGAGGCGTAATATTTGATTTTTTTAAAAAGCAAACTAAAATGTAATCTTTGCTAATACTATCTGAACATATGAAAAGAAGGAGTAGGGGAGACATGATAGCAGTGTTCCAATATCTCAGGTACTGCCACAAAAAAGAGGCAGTCAAGGTATTCTCCAAAGCACCTGAGGGCAGGACAAGAATGGGTGAAAACTAATCAAGGAGAGAAGCAACTTAGAACTAAGAAAAAATTTCCTGACAGTTAGAACAATTAATCAGTGGAAAAACTTGCCTCCAGAAGTTGTGAATGCTCCAACACTGGAAGTTTTTAAGAAGAGATTGGATACCCATTGGTCTGAAATGGGGTAGGTTTCCTGCCTAAAAGCAGGGGGTTGGACTAGAAGACCTCCAAGGTCCCTTCCAACTCTGTTTATTCTGTTCTGTTTTATTAGTTGATAAGAGCTTGTTTGTTCACATTATAATTAAATTTTCTGAGCAGAAAGGACTCTGAAGACCTATGCTTCTGTTCTGAACCGCCAAAAGGAAAAGAGTTATTTTTTCTGGGGATGTAATTCCACTTCAAGTGATGTTACTTGCGACTCTCCAGCTGGTTGGGGAAACTAAGTGTGGCTCTTGATCAAAAAAATGTTGCCGCCTAATATAAGTGAATGCCTTAAATTATCTGAATTTGCTGGCTTTAAAAATGGGTTGGACCAATTCATGGAAGTCGTAAGGATCAATCGGTATTAGCTTTGATGGCAATGTGAAGGCCCTCTGCTGGGAGATTATGCGGTTTGTTAGCCACTGTGAGAACACAGTGCTGGAATAGATGGAGCTGTAGATTAGCTAAGCAGAAAGTCCTCAATTTACAACAGTTCATTTAGTGACCATTCAAAGTTACACCAGCACTGAAAAAAAGGACTTATGACCGTTTTTTCACACTTAGTAACGTTGCAGCATCTCCATGGTCACATGATCAAAGTTAAAATGTTTGGCAACTGGCTCATACTTATGACGGTTGCAGTGTCCTTGGGTCACGTGATCACTTTTTGTGACCTTCTGACAAGCAAAGTCAATGGGGAAACCAGATTCACTTAATAACTGTGTCACTAACTTAACAATTGCAGTGATTCACTTAACAACTGTGGCAAAAAAAGATTGCAAAATGGGGGAAAATTCACTTAACAAATGTCTTGCTTAGCAACATAAATTTTGGGCTCAATTGTGGTCGTAAGCCGAGGACTACCTGTATATGAACTTTGTAACAATAATCTAAAAGGTTTGGCTCAACAGTCATAAACATCGGGTAACAGCATACCGTTTTCAAAGTAAAACCGGTGGAAATCCATCCCTTCTACAAGATTTCCCAAAGCTTCAGGCTCAAATGAGGTAAGACCAGGATCACAGATTTTCCTACAGAGCAAGGGGAAAAAAAATCTCCTATACATATTATGTGACAAAAATGAAAAGCCATCATGTGCATGCTGAATCCGGTAAGCCTAGATTTCATATGCAGTCTGCAGAACACCTTACGAAGTCTCCGTTCCTGAAATCCCGAATTTCTTGTGATCCCCTTGTAGAATCACAGCTTTAAGACACTATTTTTGTCTTGAAACAGAGCTGTCCTGGTGTTTTTCCTACTCCTTTGTTTCGTTCACTTGCACACAACTGATGTCATAGTTGAAGCGGGCTCTGAAGTAGCTGTTCTTAGCTGGAATTGCCTTCCAGGTGGCCCTCCCATCTTCTACTAATGCAGGGGTGTCAAACTGGTTGCCCATGGGCTGGATGCATCACGCGCAGGCCATGTCCACCCCAGTTCTGTGAAGGGGGGAAAACCGTTGGGATATGTCACATGACGGCAACGTGACCCTGCGAGTTTGACACCCCTGCACTAATGCATGCATTTCTGCAACATGAAACACTAAGGATGCCACTAGATGAAAATGTTCCAAGAATGTTCTATTGCACCTTTGACCCACCTCTCTCTTTTCTCCCTAATTTTTGATGATGTAAATAAGCTGAGATAAACACTGCAGAGATCATGCCACTGTCTACAGTACCTTTTGGAAATATATCAAGCTTATGAAAGTCTTTATGCTGAACACCATCTAACAATCCTGGTTGTGTGGTTTCTTACCAATCTGAGGCAGAAAATATATGGAAACTTCAAACAGTTAAAAGTAAGAAGAATTTAACTTCTCTTTCCTGAAAGCAAAAAAAGCCCATCTCTGTCCACAAGTGTGATACAAATTTAAATCATGAGCTGATTTATCATAACCCTCAATACCTGCTGCTGACCACTAAAGATTTCCCTATCTCCAATATGATAATTTTTTTCTTCTCAATATGATCAAGAGAACAGCAACCACATCCTGGTTACAAAAACCAGTTGCTGAAAATATAGTCTAATATTATATCTAACTAAGAAAAAGCAGAACAGGAGCAGAATGCAACTTACGTGTAGGCTTCAAAATCCCCATTATTGATAGCTTCTATCAGCTGTTCAGTAACCTTGATGATCTCTTGTTTACGAGCTGTAGACAAGAAAGAAACATGTACAATGACAAGATTAAATATAAAATGAAAGCCAATGGAACAAAAGACTGTATGAATAATAGTCTCAATCACAGAGTTGTTTCTGTTTGAATTATGATTGTTATGCATTCAGACAGTTTGAGTGGTACGGTGGCCTAGAGGTGGAGCTCTCGCCTCACAATCAGGAGGCTGTGAATTTTATCCTAGGTAGAGACAGTTATTTGTCTCTCTGGGCATGATGAGAATATAACTCCGCATTGGCGACAGGAAGGGCATCCGACCAGTAAACATTCAGCTCCGTTCAGTTGCTCAGACTCCACTCCGCAAGGGATTATGGGGTCGTTAAAAGATGAGTTTGATACATTCAGACAGCGTCTGCAGTCCCCTCATCCTTTGCCACACATCCAAAAGTTGAATTGCATCCAATCCTGTGCAATGGACAGACCTCTACACATATTTCTGTATGGACAAATCGGAAGTACGGATCAGAAGCAAGAGTTGGAGATCTATGGCTTATCCATTATTATTTTTTTGCCTTCAGTGAATTTTGCAGCTTCAGAACCATTCAGAGGAGATGTAAAAGGAAATGTGGACAAATATAAATAATCCTTTGATGAGTTCCACGCATTTGACAGAATATCCTTCTGATATTTCCTGCAGGTTATTTGTTTTTATTCTCCTTGTAATTTCAAAAGTGGGTTAAGTGGCATCTTTTGAAACTGTCTTTAATTTCACATCACAGGGACAGATTTAACCATACTTTAAACCAGTTCCATGATGTTTGTCTATCTATCCGTTACATAAAAACACAAAACAAGACTGAATACTTTGTCAACACTTAATCATTACTCTTTTCCAGGGACCCTTTAATTGCAGAAATCATTTGGTTTTTAAATTTAAATAGGAATAATGTTAGATTGTAATCATTCACATGTAAACTGAGTGCAGGTACATTAGTTATGACTGCTGATTGCACACACACAATATCCTCCCCAGAGCAGGAGAAAGTACTATTATTCCCCTTTGCAATTTCTAAGAAGGACTGTTACACAGAGTGAGTTTTCTCACTCCCAAGAGAAGGTATGTTTTCCTCAAGTATAATCAGATACCTTCCATTCCTCCTTAGTTTTCAGATGACTTTCTCCCCTCAATCCTGCAAAACTGTTCAGGAAGAAAATGCAAGCAGGCAGGCAAACTTATAACTCTCATTCAATATATTTTAGAACAGGAAACGGATGACAGAATCAATGTTTTGATCAAGACACTTTTCTCTGTAAAGAAATATGTATGCTGTATATTATATATATATATATATATATATATATATATATATATATATATATATATATATATATATATATATATATATATATATATATATATATATATATATATATATATATATATATATATGCTGTATATTATACACACACACACACACACACACACACACACACACACATATATATATATATATATATATATATATTTCTGAGGTTTTCGCAGGTGTTTGTATGTAGGTCTTTGGGTATTCGGGTTTTCTCCCGTGTGAAATTGGAAGTGGCTTGGCGACGTTTCGATGAAGTCTCATTCATCATCTTCAGGCTGGTGTCTTCTGCTTCCTGCTTCTAGGAGCAATGTGAGATTGCTGCTGTTTCTTCCTTTTAACTGCCAGTTGGGGGTTTGAACTGATAGGGTGGGAGCTTGGCTGTGTTCTGATTGGTTGGAGGTGTTTTCTGATTGGTTGGGGGCTTGGCTGTGCTCTGATTGGCTGGGGGTGTGCTAAGGTTAGTCTGACTTGCAGGGGGATTTGAGCTGGTGAGCTGCATTGCTGCTGCTTGGCTTCGGGTTCGTGGTCGCGCCATATCTTCATGGAGGGTGTCAGTTTGCTTCATGTATGGATTGGATGGGTTTAAAGTGGCTAATGATGCAGCTGTAGTATGGCTTCTGGTTTGTGGTCATGCCTCATTGGTGTGGGTTTGGGTTTGCTTATTGCGTGGATGTGTGTTGGTGACATCCTGTGTGGTTTTCATGAGTGTGGGTCTGGTGTCATTCTTTGTGTTAGGGACTCGTTTGTCAATAAGGGCGGGTTTCCAAATAGCTGGTAGGCAGGAGGTGTCATCTCGTTTATTCACGCTGTATGGGCGTTTTTCTATCTCAATGGCTTTTCTGATTATTCTGTTGTTAAAGTGTTCAGTTTTGGCATTAGTTCTGGTCTTTTTAAAGTCAATTTCATGTCCTGTGGCTTTAAGATGTTGGACCAGGGAAGAAGTTGGTTCCTCTTTTTTGACTGTGTTCTTGTGTTCTTCAATGCGTGCACTTATTCTTTTGTTGGTTTGTCCAATGTATGTGGTGGGGCAGGCGGTGCATGGAATTTCATATACTCCTTGATATTTTAATTCAATTTTGTCTTTGGGGTTTCTTAGGATGGTGGATATTTTTCGGTTTGTGCGGAATGCTGTCTTGATGTTGTGTTTGTGGAGGATCTTGCTGATTCTGTCTGTGGTGCCTTTTATGTATGGGAGGAGGGCTTTGCCGTTTTCTTGTTCTCTGTCTTGGATTTTAGTGGAGGTTTCTTTTTGGATTAGGTTGGTGATCTTATTTCTTTGGAATCCGTTGGATGCTAGTACGTTAGTGAGAGTATGTAGTTCGGTTTTTAGGTGTTGTTCGTCAGCTAAGCGTTTTGTTCTGGAGATGAGTGTCTTGGCTACGGAGTTGATCTGTGCTGGGTGATGGTGTGAGAGTGCGTGCAGATAGCGGTTAGTGTGTGTTTTCTTCTGGTAGATGGTGTGTCCTAGGGAGCCATTGGATTTCTTGTAGACTAAGACATCCAGGAAGGGAAGTTGGTTGTTAGCTTGTTTCCATGGTGAACTGTATTTTGGGGTGTAGGCTGTTGAGGTGTATGAGGAAGTTGTCCAGTTTTTCTTTCCCATGTGGCCAGATTATGAAGGTGTCGTCTACATATCTGAGCCAGAGTTTGGGTTTGTGATCAGATTTTTCTAGCGCTTGGATTTCAAAGTGTTCCATGTAGAGGTTTGCAATGACAGGTGAGAGGGGTGACCCCATGGGTGCTCCTTCCATTTGTTTGTATTTTTGTCCGTTATAGAAGAAGTATGTGTTGGATAGGCAGTGGTTGTATGTATGTATGTATGTATGTATATATGTATGTATGTATGTGTGTATGTGTATATATATATATATATATATATATACACACACACACACACACACACACACACACATATACATACATACATACACACACACACACACACACACACACACACACACACACACACACACACACACACCGGTAGATATATAAATATTTTGTATATTTTGTATTTTATACAAGCTCTCTAACATGGAGAACAACAACCAACAGAATCTCAGAAAAGGAGGAGCAAAACAATGTGTCTAGTAGAATTAAACAATGAAAATTCATCCATAGCGTAAAATACACGAGATACATTTGTTATTACTGAAATTACTTGCTGAAAAGTTCCTGTGTGGAAGAGATTTTGGAAATCTAGGAGAGGAAGCAAACATATTGAATACACTCCCCTCATTACAAGTAGTTATTTATATTAAAAATGAAGGTGGCATAGAAATAAATAAAAAAATAAAATATATATTTTCAACTTTGGATACCTTGCAATTCTTTGTGAGCTGCAGAATGGTTTACACAAAATATATGAAATAAAATCGTATAAATCTACAGGATAAACACATTTCCATAGAATAAAATGCACTTTTTTATTTTTAATATTTCTATCCTGCAGCAATCAAACAACATTTGATTGCTTTAAAATGAATAGAAATAAAACATCCAGTGAGGCTAATACTAAGGAGTCTCCAACCTTGAGAACTTTAAGACTTGTGGACTTCAACTCCCAGAATTCTGGGAGTTGAAGTCCACAAATCTTAAAGTTCCCAAGGTTGGAGAACCCTTCTAAACAGTTACAGTATTCGAAGCAATAGCTACATTAATGCCACATGGAAACAAAAGGTCACAAAAATGACTAAAAAGGAAAAAATAAACAAGGAACATGTCTATGGAGATTGTCGGTCATCCAGATCATACTTGTCCCATAGGTGCTTTTTCAAAAGGCAACTGGACTTTCTTGTTTTCCTCTGAAGATGTTTCGCTTTTCATCCAAGAAGCTTCCTTCTATTCCCCACCATCCAGTCAGAGCTTCTTAGAAGAGAAGTGAAACGTCTTCAAAGAAAAACAAGAAAGACAAGTTGCCTCTTAAAAAAGCACCTTGGGGATAAACAAGGAATAGAAAGTGTAATATTTGGAATCTGGACAACTGTGCATGTTAAAAGCCAAGGGCCCCTGGAATGTGTCTCATTTTGCATCAACCTGACCTCTAATCAGACATTAGAAAAAAATAAAAGTCAATTTATCCATAGAAGAGACAGCCTTCTGTGGGGGTCTCCCAACTCTATAGAGTACTTCCCCCCCCGCCCCACAAAAGTCCATCTGGTGTCAACATTGTACCCCTAGCAGCATCATAAAAATGCTTATAATGTAGGCATATACACAAAAATGTCAACAAAGGCTCTAAGATATGTATATTTAATCATTAATAACTAAGATTCAAAAACAAAACCAATCTCAGTGGCATGAAAGTCCATTAATTCATAAACAATTTTCAAACTTACAAAGTAGCAACTGCAGCCCAACTAGATAAATAGAGGTGACCAAGAAGTTAATATTTATTTACTCAGTCAATATTTAGAAGAATTCTGATTCCAAAACAATTACATTTGCTACTTCCAAGCATGAAATCCAGTAAAGTGAGAACTTCCCTCTATCATCCAAACAGAAAAAATGTCTTATGAACATTGTGAGAAACAATTAAAATTTGGAACAAATAGAAGCAAGATTTATGTCATTATTCATACTGAATGGCCTTACAGACTTCTACATAGATATTTTCTGCAGGAACTATTAGAAAATAACAACAGTGGTGATGATGATGATAATGATAACAACAAAATGGATCCGAAAAAGGCCTCTAAACATGAGAGATATTATAGAGATTATGGCTGTCCAATTCAGAGACCATAATTTGGGAATAAATAGACATAATATGTGTTTTACCTTTTTATCTTTCTTGTTGAAAGTTATTTTCTCAACTTTTAAATGTAAAGCTCTTAATTGAAACAATCCAGTCTTTTTTGATTTTCCATTGTAATCTTGAATCCAACTGTTTTTCTTACTTTTGCTGATAATGCCACTGTTCTTTGATGTTGCTCAGACTCATGAGATTTTATTTCCATCACAGCTTCAAAAAATTTCTTGGAATTGCTAAACTATACCATAGCTCATTTAGGTAAACTCTATCCTTTTGCAATGTGTCTTATGTATCTGTACCTTTTATATTTATACAGAGAGAGTTCATGAAATGTAATACTCATCATCTGTTGGATACCACTTGGACAATTAGCTTGAGGTTAATTCACAGTTCTGGCATAGAGGCATTGTAAAAATTTATTGAGACATTAAAAATACCATGCCCCAAGAAAAGTTGAGAACTTCTGGTTAAGGTATAGTTTAAACCTCATACCAGAAGGCTGAGCACTCTCTCATATTTGTAATAAAATGTTAATTATACAAACTATACACCCCCAGTGTATTAAGCCTATTATATACAATTTTACCTTCCTATTTGTACCTAATGCAATCTATACTTGACTATAAGCCCATCCACGGACAAAATCATACAGAGAGAAAACTCATATTGTTAATTTCAAGTTTTTTTCTTTCACAAACCTGATTCAACAAAGGTTTCAAACCTACTGATTCCAACAAGAGCAATTTATCTCCTAATTTTGTATGGAGTCTACATTCCCTTGTTATATCGGTCAGGGGTCTCCAACCTTGGCAACTTTAAGATTTGTGGACTTCAACTCCCAGAGTTCTTCAGCCAGCTTTGTTGGCTGAGGAACTCTGGGAGTTGAAGTCCACAAGTCTTAAAGTTGCCAAGGTTGGAGAATCCTGATATAGGTAGTCCTCGACTTAAAACCACAATTGAACCCAACATTTCTGTTGTTAAGTGAGACATTTGTTTTGCCCTATTTTACGACTTTTCTTGCCTCCATTGTTAAAGGAATCATTGCAGTTGTTAAGTTAGTATCCTGATTGTTAACTGAATCTGGCTTCCCCACTGACTTTGCTTGTTAGAACGTCACAAAAGGGGATCACATGATCTTGGGACACAGCGACGGTCACAAATATGAACCAGTTGCCATGCATCTGAATTTTGATCACATGATCATGGAGATGCTGGAAAGGTAGTACCTGTGAAAAAATGGTCATAAGTTACTTTTTTCAATGCCATTGTAACTTTGGACGGTCGAGGACTTCCTGTATTCAGTCTGAATGAATAATTCAGTTTTGTAAAGTCCTTGTTTGTTGTTTCATTAACTGACTGGGTAACATCACCAGCCCACAATTTCCAAGCAAACAACCAAGCTAAGAGAGCATTATGGAGGCCACAGTTCAGCTCTGAGCCAGATATATTCTTTTCTTTGTTATTTCAATTTTTCTTGTGAGCCACAGGTAGGAATGATCTGCATATTTGTATGCATATGATGGTAACTAATTATCACAGACATTGACCTTGTTGTAAATTAACACAAATGAACCAGGTACTTCAACTTGTACCTTAAAAGAGAACAAAACTAAGCCCTTAGTAAACAATGAATTTACTACAGGTAATCCTTGACTTAACAACTGTTCGTTTAGTAACCGTTCAAAGTTACAATGGCATGAAAAAACTGACTTTTTTCCACACCTATGACTGTTTGCAGCATCCCCATGGTTACGTAATCAAAATTCAGAGGCTTGGCAATGGCATGTATTTATGACAGTTGCAGTGTCCTGGGGTCATGTGATTACCTTCTGAGATCTTCTGACAAGCAAAGATAAGCCAGATTCACTTAACAACTGTATTACTAACTTAACAACTTAAGAGGTTCACTTAACAACTAAGGCAAAAAAGTTTATCAGCTGGGACAAAATTTAACAACTGTTTTGCTTAACAACATAAATGTTAGGCTCAATTGTGATTGTAATTTTAAGACTGTATAATGTTACCTGTATAATATTCAGTGAAGACTCAAAAAGAACATTCCTAGCAATTTGCTCATTAGATCTTACAATTAATTTTTAAGAATTAGCTTAATTCTCTCTTGATGTTCTCTCTTGATCTTTATAGGATATGGCCCTGGAAATAGTCTTCTAAAATGATAAGGAAAGACTATGTTAAGGAATGGTATATTTCAACTGAAGACATAAAAGCATCTCCATATGCAAGCATCTCATATGAGAAGAAACCACAATATGCAGGCATATTCATGAAACTAAAATTGCGCAGTAAATTTACTAGAATACGAGCTCTTTTTTATCATATATGAAGTCCATAAGAGTTGCAATCTAGGTCACCCATCTGCAGTATAACATCCTCTAAACCAGGGGTCTCCAACCTTGGCAACTTTAAGCCTGGTGGACTTCAACTCCGGAAACCCCTGGTGGACTTCAACCCCAGCAAGTTGGCTGGGGAATTCTGGGAGTTGAAGTCCTCCAGGATTAAAGTTGCCAAGGTTGGAGACCCCTGCTCTAAATTACTGGGGAAGATAAACTAACTTCGGACAATTGTAGATGAATATGATACACTATTTTCATACCACATATTTGGTTGAAAATTGACTTAAGCTTGATCGCATTAAGACTATAATTTGATTACTGGTAAACAATCTTTGAATTTCATACCGGAAAAAAACTCATAAGAAATATTTAACTTTGAAAAACAGATTATTCTGACATTGCTTACTACAAAAAAGAAGCCAGGGTCTCTTTTTAACGCATGTGAATATTTTTATGTTGCTTTTAAACAGCATGAACAATTCTCTGTACAGCGATCTGGTTTCAGATTTCTGGAGCTTCAAGCAATTCATTCAGTAATGAACTGGCAAGAGTATTGAGATAGCTGATTCTTTCTTCAATTTCCTAAGAAGCAAAGATCCTCCTGAGATTCAATGCATGCTTAGTGAAAACGCAAACACTTCATTCCCTAAAATGAAAACCAATAAAGTTACTGTATATCTTTTATTCAAATGTACTAATGGATATGAGTATATCTTCAACTGTAACAGTTAAATTAGAATAATTGGCACCTGGCCACAGGTAAATAAATAATTACTCTTTCCCAAACATGTAAATCCTACTTCTCCATTTGGCATGAATCTTGATTACAGATATGGGATCACTGTCAAGGAAAAAGTCTGCTCCGTGTACTTTTATCCAAATTGAACAGCAAGATTTGGGGGGAGCCAAAAAGCCAAAAATTTATACTCCCTCATATTCTAGATTCACTGAATACTATAAAATTGCTAGCCGGCAGTGCAGAGGCAATTTTTTATATCACTGTCTTTAAATTAGTGACATTATGAGTGAGAACACACCGCATGTAAATTTCTGGGATAGGTTTTTTCTGGGATCAACTATTTATTTTTAATACTGACTATAATTTTTAAACATTTCTTCTTTTTGTAACATCACGTCTTAGACTCTTAAACGCAACAGCTGTTCAAAAACAGAAAAATGAGTGAGTAATGCTCACTCATAATCAGGAGTAATGCTCTTGATTAAATAAACTCAAGTCAAGGAATGAGTTTGATTAAAATGGCAGGAGTCAGCATTGCACCCCTTCTCTCTTTCTTTTCTGCCACTTCCCTCCATTTTACCAGCAAAGAAATCCTTACTGTGAAAAAGACCGTGGAAAATAAGAAGATGGGAAAGGATATCCTATGAGTTATCCTTTGCTAGAAATCTTGGGGCTTGCAGCTTACAGCTAATTACACCAGGAAAGATTCGGAGTCATAGAGAGCCTCCAACCATTGCTTTTCTTTCATTCTCAATACAGTACAAGGCTTTCCTTTTTTAGGGGGAAGAAAGAAATCAAGGAGATAATGGGAAGGTTAAAAACATAATTAAGATTTAAAACAGATTCTGAAATCTGAGGTCTACCCAATGTATCCCCAGTCATAAAAGCTCACTGAGCTGACTCTGTTAGAATATTCATGACTAGGAGAGCCAATGGTAACAAGGTTAGCCAATGAATAGGCATAGCAACTAAGTCAGCCAATGGGAGCTAACCACTTCTGAGTCTGTGCAGAGAATCGAAACTGGAATTTAAGCTTAAGGCTGGGCGTGGCTCCAGGTCCACACTCTATACTCTTCCACTCTGCACTCTGTACTCTCTGTGCTTGTCTGCTGCTGAAATGAAACTAACTGTTCTCTGCTACCTGTAACTGCTTGAAGAAGAATCTATATTGGTATTGTAAAATTTACTTTATCTATATTCTTGTATATAAAGAAGTTAATGAATCCAGCTGAATCAGTCATCTGTGTGTGCTTCTGGTTTTGATTTTGCAACAAACTTTAATAGACTCTGGATCTCTTAGCTTGGCGGTGTCAAACTTGCAGCGTCATGTTGTCATCACGTGACGTATCATGACTTTCCTCCCCTTCGCTAAACTGGGGGTGGGCATGGCCAGTGCGTGACGCATCCGGCCGTGCAGGCCGCGAGTTTGACACCCCTGTCTTAGCTTGAATCACTTCACAGGGTTAATTTCTGTGTGGAGCAAGGGAGAGATCGTATGTATGTTACCTTGAGCTCTTGGAGGAAAGACAGGTATAAATCTAATAAACAATACTACATTTGAATTCACTGAAATAATTTTTTTTGCCTATACCTGGGAAATGAGGCGCATCTCAAGTATTTCTACATAAGCAAGACACAGACCTGCTTTCCTGGGGGGAGGTTTCACTCTCCCTTTGTGTCCAAAGTTTGGTTATGGATGCTGTGTAGAGCATCCTCATTAGCCCCATCCATTTCACAGATGTTTTCCAAATCAACAACACCATCTAGAAAAGAAAAGGGCTGCAATATCCATCTAATAAGAAGAAGTCACATATTAATGTTTTCTATATGCTTTAGGAATGAGATGCTTTTGGTTCACAAAGCTAGTGATTGCTTTGTAATCCCTTTCTGGAACGCACTGATCTCTCTCATTTAAAATGCTTCACATTTTCCTGCCCACGGTTATTTCTGAAGTTTGTAGCAGAGATTAACATTCAATACAGAACTCTATTATGCTTCATAATAAGGAACTAATGTGGCATTTCCCATCCATTTATTAAGATTTTGTTTTTAGTTATGGGCTTCAAGCTCTACTGTTTTTAGACATAGGACCACGTTTATCAAATGAACTTAATATTATTGGGTGAAAATCAAGTCAGGGTGCAGAAAACTTCCAGGCACTCACTTAAAATGAAGCCTTTCATCAATTTCATAATATTCCTATTTAAACGAAGTATCTGCAGTCATATTATTATTCAGAATTCACACTGGTTTATATCAGGCCTGTCAGAACACGTTTTGTCCAGGCTATTCCAAAATGCACAGAAGTCACATATTTGTGCTCTGCCAAGGTTTATGTTTATTCTGATGGAATTTGGGCAGGAAAATTTTTCTCTAAATATTCAAAGTGTGTGTGTGGGGGGGGGGGGGTTTCATGGATTTCATGCCAGTTCTCTGTTTAAAAGAAAATATGTTTTATTTAAATATAATTGCATGTATGCTCAATTATGCTTTTAAAAATGTGATTATTACAATCTGTTTCTAGCATAACTGCTGAATGTTCCAATTTTACAGCAAAGCCATCTGTCATTTAATTTTTACTTTTGGGAATTTTCACCTAAGAAATTATCTCTTATTTTTCATATCCATCTAGAGTCAACACGACCCTAAAATATGAACAGAAATATACCATGCCAAGAGTACCATAGGACTGCAAAGGAGAAAATAACAGAATCCATTCCCCCAATAATATATTTCTGTAATTTCAATTTGCATATACAGTACTTCATTCTATAAGCAATTTTGGTCTTTGGCAGAACATTATCCTCTAGTGCTGTAAAGCACTATGTAAAGCACTTTACAGCACATAGTGCTGTAAAGCACTATGAAGCGGTATATAAGTAAGTGCTATTGCTATATTGCTATTGCTAGTGCACTTATATGTGAATTAAACTTGAACTTCTTTTCATTCTATGCATGTAAAAATAGCTACCCTGATTCAGATAACATGAAGGACAGTTCAGTTAATTTGTCTGTCAAAGCAATCATGTATGATCAACTAATATGTGGGTAATTATTTTTTAAGTTTCATGAATGGAAACTTAATCATGGAAATAAGAAAATCATGGAAATCTCTCTTAAATCTTAATCATGGAAATCTCTCCGTATCAGCCACCTGTAATGTATATCTACGTATTACTAAGACCTTGATTCCTATAATCTTTTCTTGGATGAAATAGTGCATCATAGGTTAGGGTTAGGGTTATACTTCAAATTAGCTAACTTACAGAATGTGTCCAAAATCTCGGAGCAATGATTCCCATGGAATTTGGCAAATTTTATAAAACATTTTATGACATAAATCAATTTCATATCATAAAGCAATTTATGACATAATACAAATGATGTTTCACTGTGCTATATCGTTCAGGATGCGCTACTTTCACAGCAGATACATCTCTGAATGTATCCCAACATTTCCAGTGAAGACAGTAGATTAGAAATTCTGTCATAATTGAAGGCATTCAAAGAACAAGCTATGAAATGATGACCCAACATCCAACCCTATTTACAAGGGAGTGCTCCATCTAGAAAAATATGCCTTTGAACTTACATGGCATAGTCTTCTTCAGCCATTTAATTTTGGATGGATCATAGCTCTAGAATAAATGTAAGGAACTGATATTTTAACTGATGTTAAAATTGTTATGATTTCCATCATTCCCTAATGAGGGCTATGTGCTAATATCCACATTGACAGAGTCTTCCATTCATACCTGAATTATTTTGAAAGCATGCTATCATAATAGGAGTCAGTCAAGTTTTTTAAAAATTACTCAGAAAGCTACAAATACTAGCATCTAAACAGGCTTTATTTTTTGAAAATACTCCATATAGCTATATCTATATAGTTATCTATGTCTGCATCTGTATCTATACAAGTCTTTGATATGATGGAATGTGCACTTGCAAAACTAGAAGGGAAACTTTTGGCAACACAGAGCTTTCCCAGTAGGAGAACCAGATTAAGAGACTGTGCAATCCGGAGGGGAATGGGGGGGGGGCCTGTGCAATTCCCAAGATTCAGGGTAGTCATATATTAGAATATTTCAGGATGTATCTAGTAGGTAAGAATTATAGCTTTAGTTTGGCAAGATTCTGTCTATTAGGTATAAGGAAATAAAGGGTGAAACTCAATTGGGTCTTGCTATCTCATCTCTTGGCTTGTACCTGACACTATTTAGATACAGATACAGATTAACAGAGTTGGAAGGGACCTTGTAGGTCATCTAGTCCAACCCCCGCCCAAGCAGACCCCACACCATTTCTGACAGATGGCAGTCCAGTCTCTTCTTGAAAGCTTCCAGTGATAAAGCTGCCACAACTTCTGGATGCAAGTTGTTCCATTGGTTAATTGCTCTCACTGGCTCACAGATTACTGACTGTCTTGTCAGTCTAAATTCAAAGTTATGATGTGTTAGAATATTCATGACTGGGAGAGCCATGTTAACAAGGTTAGCTAATGAATAGGCATAGCAACTGAATCAGCCAATGGGAGCTAACCACTTCTGAGTCTGTGCAGAGAATCGAAACTGGAACTTAAGCTTAAGGCTGGGTGTAGCTCCACTCTCCACTCTCCACTCTGTACTCTTCCACTCTGAACTCTGCTGAAATGAAGCTAACTCCTGCTTGTATTTACTTGAAGAAATAATCTGCTAATGGTATTGTAGATTCATCTGTTATTATGTTTATAAAGTTATTGAATCCAGCTGAATCAGTCATCTGTGTGCGCTTCTGGTTTTGATTTTGCAACAAATTTAATATGACGGTTAAAAAAAAGAAAAGAAATTTTCCACCCAATCCTTGTATTTATGGCCGTCACAGTTGGTCATGGTGCCCCATGGTGATCACCATCTAGGTGCTTTGCACTGGCATGCATTTATTACACTATCCCATAGTCACTTGCCCTCAATTTCCAACTTCACAACTGGCTCCCAAAAAGTAGAATTAATTGGAGTGGAATAGCAGCCATGATTATATATCTATCTACAGATAGTCCTCAAATTATGACTGTAATGGAGCCTGTACATCACAATTGTAACTATGATGGTCAAAAATCGGCTTGCTCAGATATGTATATATCATGTGACTCACTCAATTTTACACTTTTTTTTGCAGCAATTGTTAAGTAAATGCCACAGTCATTCAGGAAACCAATCATTCACTATGGGTGTGGTTTTGCTGAAAACCAGAAATAACTGCCAGTTTTCGACAAAACCATAATAAAATATGGTCACATGACCATGGGATGCTGCAAAGAGCCATAAATGCAGCCTGGTTGTGAGCACTCAAATTGCAGTCATGTGACTGTGCATGGGCAGAGGAGGGAAACCATCGGACCTTCAAATCTGTCATAAGTATCCACCAGGCAGGTCCATCAGAACTTCAAATAACCAGTTGTAAGTCATGGACTGCCGGTTTAACTCAATTAAAAAGGTTTAAAATGGAAAAGTGTGGACAGTTTATATATCTGATCATAAATACAGGAATGATTTATCTATAATATACTCGACTGGTTAGGTCCCACAGAGTTGGTCTCCTCCAGGTCCCATCAACCAAGCAATGCCGGTTGGCAGGACCACGGGGGAGAGTTTTCTCTGTGGGAGCCCCCTCTCTTTGGAACCAACTACCGCCGGAGATCCGGACTATCCCCACCCTACTGGCCTTCCGTAAAGCCGTTAAAACCTGGCTCTTCCGGCAGGCGTATGAATGATGGGTAAATGCTTTTAATTTTTATATGTATTTTCAATTGTTTTTTATTGTTGTTTTTAAATTGATTGTTCATCTTTGTGTTGCATGCCGCCCTGAGTCCCCAGGGAGATGGGCGGCCTATAAGATCAAACAAATAAATAAATACTTATTTAGTTTTAATTTAACAGAAATCCAGGCCAAACAGTGAAACCAGGTCACATGACCAATGATGAGATTTTATCTGAGATTTTATTATATCATTCAAGCTTTTCAAAGACAAAACATTATTTTGTTGAAGTTTCAGATGCAAATGGATGCACTTAGCTGGTAGAAGAAAGCAGCATGGGAATACTTCCACAAACACTATACATTTAAATAACCATTTAAATAAGAAACATCTTATTTTTTTTGACAGTGTAGCAACCAAAGAGTTTATGAAACCAAGAAACTGAGACAAAATATATTCCGAGAAATCTGAGGAAGCAGCACAATTATGGCATGAAGTCCTGTCCATAATAGACCTGCCAATTAACGTAGGGTGTTCAAGTTCAGGGCTAGTGGATAATAGTTAAAACAGCAACAACAACATATAGCTGCTGGGAAAATAAATTACCAAAGTTCTAAAGTCAACAAACTCCTGGATGTGATGTAAATGCCATTATACGGACAGATGAGTTGATGCATCCCACCTCCTATTCCTATTCTATTTTTTTTCTAACATGATAATGAACTTTTTAAATTAGTGTGTTAAACAAATGATACCAAACACGAGCAACTGTTACATTTGTAAAAAAAAAATAACATCTCTTCATATCGTACCTTTTACATCTTCATCTTCAATGGTCGTGTTGGAACTCTCTGTTGATTCCTGTGGAGTACAAGAGTAATTCATTAAATGATCCCACACTCTTAACATCTGCTTTGGATGTACGGTATTAAACAAATCATGCAAAGCTCTGAAGCAGACCAAATGAATTTAAGACTCAGACAAATAATCACAGCGAATGACGGCTTCTGGTTTAAGTCAAATATCAGGCAGTTTGAAAGGAACATTAAGGGATGCATTTCCTATTGACCTATGCTGGACTTCATAGGAACAAAAAGGAAATACAACTGTGAAGAATGAAGAGATTTGGTTTTCTTAAGCCCTTTTGACACTTTTTAGACAAATGGTAGCAAAATTATGGACACTGATTGTCAGAACTAGCCATTTATGACTGGCAAACACAAGGCATAGAGCTAAATAGTCCCTATAAAAAATAGGCCGATACTGTAGCTCGATCTACAATCTTTTAACAATATTGTAGACATAGAAAACCTCACATTGATTTGACCTTGACACAATCCAGTCTGTGGCATTTATTTACTTGTATTCTGCCTTTTTATTATTTTTACCTAACTCAAGGCAGCAAACACACCTTCCTTCTCCAATTTTGCCCACAACAACAAACCTATGAGGTGGATTGGGCTGAAAGAGAATGACTGGTCAAAAGTCATTCACGACTTTCGTGGCTAAGATGGGACTTGAACTCATGGTCTCCTAGCCACAAGACCAAACTGGCTTTCCATTGGCTAGGGTTCAGATTACTTTACAAACAAGAGGTCCCACTTGTTCAAGGGCCTTTGAGCATGTGCTTCTTAAACAGTAGCAGCTCTTACCCTGCCATCCCCACTTCCCCTGATGATATGAAAATGGGAAGTTTCAAGGCATGATGTTGTATAATAGGCTTCCAGTCCTGAATTGAACGAAGAAACGTGTTGCTTTATTAAAGTCATGACTAAAATTATGGAGACGTGGTAGAATTTAAAAGAATTTGCACCCTTTGCTGAAACAGCAAAGTCCACTCTGGGTTTTGATGATTTACAAGGATTCCTATGAATATTATATTTTTCAGTCTTGAAAATGTTGCAGTACAAATATAGCTGAAATATAAGTGAGACTTTTTATTTTGTTGCAATAATTTTTTAAAAATAATATATTCAATAGAGAAGTAGTTATTGGCAAATTATATAACACAGTTGTGCTCAAAAAATATCCGTGTTTATGTTTGTTTCTTGCGAATTTTCACTCTATCCTTTTCAGACATGTTGTTCTCTGCCAGTTTAAAATTACTAGTTTATCAGACAGCAGATTTTAAAAGCCTATTTTAGTATCAAAAAGGCAAGTACCTCTGATGTTTGATGGATTATAAATAACAAAAATAGTTAGTTGACACAGTTAAAAGGACACTATCAAAGATAGTAAAAAGATAGTAAAGCCTTGGGGGTTTTTTCTTTTCAAAAAACGACTTTGCAAAGGTTTTTATGGAAACTTGGGAAAAGAAAAAACAAAAGCAGCAAAATAAATAAGATTAAGAAATAAAATAAAAAATAAATAAAATAAGAAAAAGGTATAAACTTCATTTAAGAATTAAGGGTGACTAAGAATTATGGAGCACTCAGACCCTTAAAAGAATGCTTAATTAAGCACAATTCTTATAACTGAAGGATAAGGTCAACAGCTCATCAAATATAGGTTTGCACAAAGTATACACTTCTATATGACTATTGGTTTAACCACTTGAGACAACTAAGATTCATCACCAGGTTAAAAAAACTCTTGTTCATATCCCAAATGTACATGTGGGAAAACTACAACACTGTATTAAGCTATTGAGATTTATAAGTCTTAACTTCTTTTAGATGTCTCATTGTTTGGGATAAACATAATTCACAATAATTATCAACAGATCTTGGTAGTGTCCTTTCTTTCTGTAATGCTAATTCAAACAAACATGTATTGTCAGCAAGATATATGTACACCAACAAATGTGTAAGTGAATGCCACATCATCCCAAATATTTGTCCATCCATTGAAAATAAACCATCATGCTCTGACTGGTTGAAAAATGATACATACAGAGTGTTGCTCGGTTATAAAAGTCACTCTTAGAAATGATTAACCTAGACACGCATATGCAGAAGAAATTTCATGCATCACCTTTGAAGTCAACTCCATGGAAACACTGAATTTGCCCATCAGGTTGGGCTTTATTTTTACTGGGGGGAGTAGTAAGTGATGCACATTTAACAAATATTTCTTCTACAAAAGTTTTCTTCTTCCATATTGAAACTCATTTTGGCTTCTGTTTAACAGGAAGTAGGAAGGGCAGATTTATACGGTAACCATTTATATGATTATACAGGGAAAACAAATTAAAGAGTTATGATGGTTTGCCTAATATGGACTTTGAGGTCAAGTAAAATTTTGATATTAGTGAAAATATACAGTATAAATTTAATATTGTCTACATGTAATACAAAAGCCAAAATATGATGTAATGAGGAAGTGATAGCAAGGCAAACAAAAAAATCTAACATACATAAATATGAAAACGAGTCACAGATCTATATAAAATAAGCTAGTATATGGTTTGAGAAAAGATTATAGTATTAATGCTAATGCTCAACTACTAATCAGAAACACAACAGAATAGTTAGAAGTAAATTAAATCAGACAAGCATACTGATGACAAAGTATATAGAGATATTTTCTTCAATTATTGGATTATGAAGCAGTAATCACATTGTAGAATTAAACATTGTAGTCTTAAACACAGTAGCACAGGGTTTTTTCTTTTTTAAAGTGATAGTTGTTTATCTCAGAATTTAACTCTCACTTAGCTCCTTTTCAAGTTTATACAGAAAGAAAATAAAGATGTAACACAATTCAATCCTAACACATCAGGGGTGGGTTCTAACTTACCTCGCTTCCGGTTCGCTTCCTCCTGCGCCACGTGGGCGCGCCGTGTGGGCACGCACGTGCTTTGCGTGCACACACATGCGCAGTGCAAAAACCCTGACAATTTTTTTTTAAACCCGCTGAAAACAAAATGGCTATGCATGTGCAGTGCTGGAAACTAGGCTTCTGCGCATGCGCAGAAGAAAAAAAAATATATTTTTTAAAAAAAGATGGTGGCGCCCACGGACCGGCACCGACCGATCCGGTTCGATGACATCATCGTGACGTCACCAGCGGGTCGCTACCGGTTTGGACAAACCAGTCCGAACCAGGAGGAACACACCTCTGCTACACATACAGCTGAACATTAGAACAAAAATGTAACGGGTAATACCCACAATAACGTTTTTGTCCCTGAAGGTATGAGCAGCTGATTGATTCAGAGAAAAGTCTGAAATTCAACGAAGTTATTCCTCTATATAGGAATGGAAAGCTTCTTTTCTGGACCGTAATGTTTTTCATTGGTTCTACGTCTTCTTCAAGGGTCATATATGCACTGGGCTATTGGAATCCCCAGGAAGGCAGAGGAACATAAGGGACATAAATTTATTTTGACTGCCAATAACAAAATTGCTGTTCATAACTGGAAAAGTTTAAGATATTGATTGGGCTGGTGATACTTTGAGATGGCTCCTTTGCTTGATCTAATCTGTTATGTTTTATGCATTTTTAACTTTTTGGTTTGACTGCTTTAGATGTGTTTAGTATTTTTCTATTTTTTGCTGCATGCTGCCTAGTCACTTCTTGTGAGATGGGCAGTCATATAAATTTTATCATTCAAGAAATATATAAATAACCAAACATAATTGATAATCTGTATTCAAGTTTCTAAAGAGGAAGAGATATTACAACTTTACAAGAACAGCATCTGCTAAAATGCATACATAGGTGTAGCCTACTAGGGAATTTAAAATTAGCAGTGCTTTGCCAAAGAATTCCTAGTTTGATTACATAAAGATGAATGACCAGGCTGAGAAAAAGAAGATAAAACAGATCTCCAAGGGTGTCTTCCTTGAACTTTAGTAATTATTGCATTAAAAAAAGACTACCATGCATTTGAAGAAAACTGTTTGCTCCCCCCTATTCCAAACCAGAAGCCTGAAATAGAAACTAGAAGAATTAAACAGCTCACACTACAATTTCTTGGTTCTCAACCTGTCTGATCTCTATTGTGGTCGAGGAAAAGTGATCCCCAGGATCTAGTTACAAATGGCATAGGACTCTACATAGACTTCATGAATTCTTAATTAATTTCCTAGCTAACACTTGCATTAACATAGCGATTTGGAAAACTGAATGGAACATAGAACTTGAAAAGAGCAGAGCAGACTTCCCCTTTCTGAATACCTTATTTCCATCTGGATTGTGGATTACTGTAGTTTGGGGCTCCTGAGGTGAGAGTAAAATAGAGAGAAAAAACAGTTCTTGGTCAATAGATTTTGCATTAGTAAGAGAAGGAAGAATGAAATGACCAGATGAAATGTGCTTAATACGGACAAGAGCTAAAGCAATGTTAACTGCTGCCAGAGGATGTCACTGGCCAAACTGCGAGAAAGGTAATCATATCTAGTGTAGCAGCATGCAAAAAATCTTAGTGATGATCTGGAAACTCGCAGGGCTTTGAAGTTCTGGAGATCTAGAGAGGTACTGAATTTTCCAAGCAAATACACTGATCAGTTGTATGACCGTCTTGTTCTTTACATCATTTATACCATCCTATTTTTTTTGACATAGTTTCAATGAGGGAAAAAAGTATATTAATTAACTGATGAAACTACAATTAAAGTTACAAAAACACAGGGGACCATAATAGGCTAAGCACCTGCATGACGTGCATTTATACGTTTGCAACAATCCAAGGAGCAATGTGAACTGCTGACAGCCTCTAATTCATTTTATTTTGAGTCTTCCAGGGCCACACAATCTTTAGATGTGAGCCCAGCATTTTCAATCTGGGATGGATTTAAGCGTTTTCATAATTTTTGCAAAGGCATTTGGAAAACATAACTTAAGAAGCTGGTACCTCCAAGTAAATCGGAGTGCCTTGCAAAACTTGACAAAATCAAAATTTCTTCAAACTTATCAAACTATGCAAAGTGGGATGCCTCTGCCAATTAATAAAAACAGGCCTTAATTTTAAAGCTTTGCTACATAGCCCTGAGAAATCAGCATAAACAAAAGGAGCAAGGTTATGATATAAATAGCCAAACTCATTAATTACACATTCCCCGCAGTGGCTATTATGGCACAATGATTTTTATATAATAAAAGATAACCGTGGTATATAGCAAGCTTTCTAGATGGCTCTAGATCTCAGTAAGCAAAGCCATGCAAAGTCCTGGTGAGAAAGTAATGGAATGAAAAGCTGAATAAGGTCTACTTGGTTGTTGCCTAGCAATAATCTCATTAGCTCTCCTTGACTTTGACACTCTTGTTAAATTGAAGAAATTTGGGTGGAACCTAATTTGTAAATACTGAAATAGCAATCAGGCAAAGAAGCTAAAGGCAACACAAAAGCACACTCTATTCACTTTCTTACACAGCATGCAAAGAAACTCAACTGAGGCGGTGACCAATGTTACTGTGTAAGTGCATCCCCTTCCATGGCACACCGGCTAATTAGAAACACACTCTTTGACAACAAACTACCTCCTAAGAAGTGCAATCCCCAGCTCCCAAGAAAGAGAAAAAGAAGAAAAAAGCTCGACAATTTTAAAAAGCAAACAACAAGTAAAAAAAAGTAGAAAGGAAAGAGAATGAGGAAAAAAGATGGACATGGAACTCAAAAACAAGTTAAGGATAAAGCCAGGTATACCAGCGCTGGGGTGGGAATATTTTCTTTAGGGCTGGTTACTACGTTGGTTTTGTTGTTTATCTGTAGATATGCAGAAAATAGAAACAAAACAAGCCTTAGACCTCTCACTTCAGATAATAATATCTATATATCTGCCTCTGTAGAATGCTATTGGGTCTGTCTTCTACAGAATGCTATTGAATAGCTGTTCTATGATGATAAAGATAAATGGATGAATTTACAGCATCAAAATGGCAAGAACAGATTTATAAGAAACGACTGCAGCATCTTTTCAATCCATCTTAACATTGCTGTATAGGAGGAATTTCACAGATTATCATTTCAAATGTGTTACGAAGCAGCTTCTTAAAAATACTTTGAATTAAGCAATATGTTATTAATGCAAATTTAGATAGGATTAAAAGCTGATTTGTCACTTTCCACATTTATATGAGATATTACTGAACATGACAAACAAAATGTTTCTAGATCTTTTGTTCCGACTCCCATCAACCTTAGCTAGCATTGCCAATTATTAAAAAAATATGGGAGCTGTAAGTCCAGAATATTTGGAAATCAAACCATTAATAGCTTGCTGTTGATTTCTACAGAATCACAGAGATGGAAGGTCTTCTAGTCCAATCCTCTGCTCAGGCAGGAAACCCTATGCCTTTTCAGACAAATGGTTGTCCAATCTCTTAAAAACTTCCAGTATTAGAGCATTCACAACTTCTGGAGGCAAGTTGTTCCACTGATTAATTATTCAAACTGTCAGGAAATTTCTCCATAGTTCTAGGTTGCTTCTCTCCTTGATTAGTTTCCATCCATTGCTTCTTGTCCTGCCTTCAGGTCAAGAGAATAGCTTGACTCCCTCTTCTTTGTGGCAACCCCTGAGGTATTGGAACACTGCTATAATATCAACCCTAGTCCTTCTTTTCATTAAAGTAGACATACCCATTTCCAGCAAACGTTCTTGATATGTTTTAGCCTCCAGTCCCCTAATCATCTTTGTGGCTCTTCTCTGCACTCTTTCTAGAGTCTCAACATCTTTTTTACATCGTGGCGAGAAAAACTGGATGCTGAAGAAGTACATCAGGTATTAGTTCAGTTTCAGACTGACATATATCTTAGTCTCCTACTTAACCATAAGGCAATATTTTCTTGCTATGGATCACAAAGCTTCAGTATCTACCTTTAAATAGACCCTGTCACCTAGAGTCACCTTGTGACATGGGTGGTATAAACATTTAATAAATAAATAAATAAAACTAAATAAATAAATATGTCCTTAAATAAGGTTACTTATGAGAAAAACATTTCTTCAAAAATATTAATTTTCTTTTGTTGTTAAGTAATATCTCTTAAATATGAAAAAGTATGTTAACTCACTGCCAAGAAAGAAAAATGTTGTTATCTGAAGTTCAGGCTAAATTTTCAGCACAATATATTTTTTCTCCAGATACAAATGAAAATCACTTTAATCAACAATAAAACATTTATTAATATTTAACTACTATAGCAAACATCTCCTTTATATTGAGCCTTTAAAAACAATGTAGTCAGAAAGATTGGTTTCCTGAAATATAACTTTAAGCATGATTTGAATTAATGAACAGCTGAAATGAATAATTATCATACAGTATTCATAACACTGAGACATATATAATTTTTTTATTTGGTAAGCACATTTTAAAGTGAATTAAGTAGAAAATTAACTAAATTAATAGATCATTTCATCCAAAATTGGCTGGTTTCCTCTGTATACAAATTAATCTTTCAGTCTAATCTATATTATGAACTATATTTAAACTCTTAAGAACTAAAAATGCACATACCAGAAATGTGCCCTAAAAAATTGCAAATATTTTGTATTTGCAGCTTAAAAGAACCACCTCACATGTTAAATGTAATTTTGGAAATTTGATTAATTTTTCTTCATTATATAAGTAAACTAAAATTTAGTACTACCATGAATGAATGAATGAATGAATGAATGAATGAATAAATAAATAAATAAATAAATAAATAAACAAACAAACAAATAAATAAATGTGTGTGTGTGTGTGTGTGTGTGTGTGTGTGTGTGTGTGTGTGTGTAGGATTTTTTTGCTGATAAATGAAAATATATATTCAGGCATGGGTGTATGTGTGTCTATATGTATGCCTGTATACCCATATATACAAGCATAAACACAGAGAAACATAGAGAATGCAGAATGGAAGCAATCATCGAAACAATAGAACTGATCAGACAAAAGGTTTAACTGATCAGCACCACAAATATTTGTAAAATAAGTAAAATAAAACAAAAAGTAAAATAAAAATAACGTTGTCATTTTTCACCCATCTTCTTTGACCAACATTAAATGAATATGGGTCAGCTAACGAGATCATATTTAGACTTATTATTGAGTAATGCAAGTATTATTCTGGCAGACTATACTGAGATGTCAAATGTATTACTATCCTTTAAAAAAGCACAAATGGGAGTAAAATGTTGAAGCCCCAGAGATGATGAATCTGAAGTGGTTATTTAAATACAACAGAGAAGACAGTCAAAAATTTGGAATTCAAAGGGTAGCTTAAGGTAAAAAGATGTTATGAATGTCACCCACAAAAATAAAACATTTTACAGAAGTGATAAAATAAATGAAACTGTGTGATCGCTTATCTTGCATAGATCTGAAATATAACAACATGGTTCATATTTAACCATTTACAGTATGCTTAAAATGGGAAATATTCACAGTGCTTTTATCAAAAATGCAATATTAAACAATATTTTTTTTAAATAGAGTCTTGCAGTATGAGAAAAAAAATCATACTAGCAAAGCTCTGTAAATGGCAATTTAAGTAATCTATAAACATGGGACCTACAGACATGTTCATAGACAACATTCCACTCCTATATTGTTCAGGAACTTCTGTATCCTTTCAATTAAACCATTTTTTTTAAATTACCAATTTATTTTGAATTAAAAGATGAGTGAAAAAACTAATTTCATGCTTTTTTTCTATGAAACACAAAAAAGTAACTTATAATCTCAAGCAAGCTCATAACAAAAGAAAGACATAAAGTTGATATGAACACAAGTTGGCATACCACAAAATTGGTACTTTAAAAATAGAGGAAAATATCCACAGACAAAAAGAAAAAATATGTTTTATCAAAATCCTGAGCAGGAATCAAATATTAAGTATTAGTCAAGCAATTTTAATCTTGAGAAGGATATCTGGCCAAGAGAAAATACTTTACAAAGTAAATCTGTACATCAGTGGCGTAAATATCTTTCAAAACTTACATGCGGTTTCAGGCTCTATCTGGATAGTCGTTTTATAATTATATACAAACCATTCAGAAATTACAACGAAGAGCATTATTTTCACTAATAATTATAGTTATCACTTTCAGTGCATATAATCTTATATACTTTTTTTTAAAGGACTGACATTTAGGAAAAGTTTTAGAAGCTAATTCAAAATTTTATGGTTCCAAAGTAATATTAACCAATACCTTCTAAAATGAATGTGGAATTGTAGACCCCTTTCATAAAGACTGAATCAGTCGGATAAAAACAGTTTCTTTTGTCTTAATTTAGACAGAGTGCATCTTTTGCAGATGTAAAACTGACATGATAGAAATAGAAAAATAAGGAAACTTCTCACAGGAAAATGAACATTTACTGATTGATTCACACTTCTAATCTATTTTGCCACAATATTAAATATTATAACAATATTTAAATCACCTAAAAATTTAACAAAGTTTTAAAATCTCCCAGGAAACACACAAGCATAGCTAAGTGAGTTTCAACATTTACTATTCACCAGTCATTTTACTTTTTTAAAAAAATTTGAGTTAACTATTTATGATACTCTACAATATTTGTTAATAACTTGTTTTTCATTTGCTCCTTACATTTATGAATAAATATCTATGAATCCAGGTTTGCAGTTCTAAGCAGATAGTAAAAATAGTGTTCTACATTAAAATAGTACAAAGGGGAAAAGGCTAACTTTTCCAACAGTTTTTATTAAAAAAAAGAGTAATCGTATTGATAAAAAAAAGAGTAATCGTATTAATAAACTCAATTGAATTATCGGATTCAACATATGTCACACTCAATTATATTTAAAATAAGTATGTGATGTGACGGAAACCAGACTGTACTATTTGGTACAAATACTGCATATTACCCACCAGTGAGTGGTGGCTCCAGTGATGGTTTAAACTGACACCTCCAAATTCCTGCCAGGTTCTAAGATTACTGGAATGAATAAATCACTTTTTTTCTTTACCTTTCAGAAATCTACCTGCTTTAAGTACAAGAAGATCATAGGAAAAATACGGAAGGCTTTCAAATAACACTGGAATAGGGTCATGGCCAGTATTCCATCAGTTTCACGCCAATATTTGCACAGTGAGTTAAAAAAATGCAAATGATTTATTTCAGGATGTAACACCACAGTGATACAGAAGTCACAAGTGTGCATTTTAAAAGTCTTGTAGCTTCTGATGTTACATTACCAACTCAATGATAAATACATCTATTTCATTTCTAAGTGTGAACATTTCATAGGATGAAAAGTCTGGCAGATAAAGATCCTCACCATCATTTGAACACTCGAACTGGACTTCCTTTTCTGATATGACCAGTCAGAGAGAAAGGAAAAGAAGAAAATATGACTGGTTGGATTTAAAGAATCAATGCATGGAGAACAACATGTTTGTTGTAGCGTGGCTGACTTTTTTAAAAATGCCCAATTTGCAGAAATGGGAGAATTATTCTGCATATGAATAGAATCTCCTCTTTGATAGGCACCGAAAAATGAATTCTCCTTTCATGGTGCCCTACTATGAGAACAGGTATGAGAAATAATTCTGAATATTCGTCATAACACCCCCACTCCAAGAATAATAGCGGCAAATTGCTGGTAGTAACTATAATCAGTACATCTGTTTAAATAGACCAATTCTAACCAAGATTGTTAGAGATTTGCAATAAAATACTATTGAGCTACCTGAATTGGGGCATACAGTATTACAGATAAATTAAGGCAAGGCATTTCTATTGAACTGACCAATAGTGGGAAAGAAGCAGTCATTTTGTTCCACTGAAAAAGGATAGACTTTGGATACAGAGAAGTCTCACATAGTCATTGGTGTTAGTGGAAAAAGGAGTAGAACATATTCTCAGTACCACAAATAGCATTCTGCAATAGGTCCAGCTAATCTTGGGAAGTGTACCGGCCGGGTCCAGAAATAAATCATATTGAATGTGGCTGTTTCAGAGTGGCTGGCTTAGATTACCAGTGTGATTATACATGAAATATATAAATGTATGCATATCACAAATTCAATTGAAACATACAATGAGATATATACTCCAAAGATTCAAGATATATACTTTGGAGATATATACTCCAAAGATTCAAGAAAAGAAAAATGCAAGAGTAGAAACTTAACTCCAAGAACGTTCAAATAAACCAAAAGATACTTAGAAATTCAATAACAGCTGAAACATTTCATTTAAAGCTAATAATCTTGGTTTTCCCCATTTTTCTTAAGCTAATTTTCTATGTACCAAAACATTATATATGGAACAATCTCTCCTTGTATGCTATTCTAGGGCCACAGGCTCAGAAATTCTATGTCATATAGGAAAGCTACAATCATTTTCTATTTCTTACTAATTTTGCTTACTCAATCTGAACTTGTAACTGAGATCTTAAAATATATTATTTTCTGCCCAGGTATAATGATTTCTTCTGGCAGAATACAGGTCAACGAATTGGCCAACTTTGTGATAATTTTTTCAATGCTAATATCATAAAATGGCTTCTATTGAAAAAATGGCTAGAAAGGAATAAATCACTAACATGACTAGAAAGTAACTTAATTAACACATTGATTTATGCATTGCCTTCCTAGGATAAGACTCTAAGCAGTTCACAAGAAAAATCAAAACATTTGCAACTCTGAAACATTAAGTTCAACAAGTAAAACACCTTACATGGCTTTTGAAATAAGTAATTATAATTTATCCCTGCCTCACCTACTTCTAAGTAAATATTACTGGCTGCCCCAAAGGCCTCTTGAAAAAGTATTCTATTAACTGTTAATTTTCTGTTAAAAAGAAAGAGAAAAAAAAGAGAACTGTATTCTTAACTTTCTGAAATAAACAACAGGGCACTGATGATACCATCCTCTGTTTGTGTTTGGGTGTACATGTGCGCACACATTTGTTTGCATGTTCTTGTGTATGTGCATACATATATAGACTTCTTAATGAAGAACAGGACCAGTTATATCAGTGCCCAAAGGCATGGAATTTAGAAGGTGATTTGCCAGTGAAAAATTAGTGAGACTATCATTAGCTGCCCTTTATATTTGTAACTTACCTTTACTCCATCAGGTTTCTTCAATAAACTCTTGGCTGCTATAAATCAGAAGGAAACAAATAGTGTCAATTGACTAATTTAACAAGAAAACTATGAAAAATATTTTTCTTTCTTTTTGTGAATTCCATTTATCATTATTTGTCATTTCATCGTTCTACCATCTCTTAGCAAAGCATTTCCATAATAATGTGATATCTTTCTTAAACAAACAACAATTATGAGTCATCCAAAACATTTTGGAAAATATAGAGGGTGGATTCGGTTTCTACCCGGTAAGGCGATCATTTTACATTAGATTTTATCAAGCATCTAGCACAATCCCCTTGGGTTGCTGGTAAAAGAAAGCAAATATAATGTAATATCCAGCTCTTACTCAGAACTGTCACCATCTTGATATGTAAAGTACACAAAAAGGAGAAACAGACAAAGGTGGAGAAAATTATAGGTCATAATTTTATATGACCTTACATTGTTGATTTAAAAACTTTTCTTACTGTAAATCTTTCCTTCTATCTATAAAAAGATTAGGCTATTATTACATTACAAGGTACTATATTTGATAAAATATATCCACATTTCTTATACATGAGTGATAGAGCAAACCTAGTCATAGATAAGAAATTCCTGAAGTTGTGCAAGTGAAGAACTGAGGTAGAAAGCATTTAATGCCTCTCATAGTTTTGTTTTAAATTACGCCATATGAAACTCAATGGAAGAGAATTGAATGAGGCCAGCCCTTCCCACTTGAATCAGAAGAAAATGAAGGGGATTGATCAAATTGAGATTTTTCACAAATTCCTTTCCTTTCCTTCTCATTCCTTCCTAAAGGTTTGGGGAAGATTCCAAGGTCTGGATCTTATGATTTAGGAATTCTCAGCAGCAGAGACAAAAAGAAGAAGATGGGAAGAAGTATCAAGCTATATTTTGTCCTCCAAAAAGGGACAAAGCAGAAAGCATCAAAGAAGATCAAATGGTGCATGTTAACCCCTATGATCCTGAGACATGTCCTTGGAATTTTTTTTAAGGTAAAAGTTGTACACTTAAGAATAATGAATTTATTTGATAAGCTTTTATAAAATGACCTAGCTATTTGTTTTGTTTTGTTTTTTTCCAAGAGAAAATCAGACTTGGGGAACTTGAGCAGATATGCCTTATTCTTCCTTGTCACCTCAACCTGTAGTCTTGTTGAAATTATATGAGAATAACATTAACAGATATATGGAAAATTAATATTAAGAAGATAACTAAAATATTGTTAGAATTTACACTTTAGATATCATCATTGCTATATAAATGAAGTTTGCATAGCAATAACTTTACTTGTCATATGAAATAAGTAACTTTTCAAATTATAAATGCATTTGGAACCGGATATTTAACAAACCATTTTGAGAAAATGGGTTTCTAAATTATACAGTACTACCAAACAGAAATGCAATTATCTTAATGAGAGTGAAGCATTATCTGTGGCACTATTATCTTTTGCTCTGAACAGAAACACTTTATGGATAGGAATTCTGTTTTTGTGATGGCTGAAGAAAAACATACAAGATTGTATATGCATAAACAATTTGAAAACTGACTTTGGACTCTCCAAAATCTTTCTTCTGTGGCAAAATGATTATGCTGCTTTTATAAGTGGTAATTTAGACTCAAAATATTTAAATTGAAGTAGGAGTACAAAAGTCTGCCAAGCAACAATTAGATGCCTATTGCACGTTCCTGCACAAATGTATTTGTTAGCATTGTTTAATTCTGCTTTCTCCATTGCAAGTCTAATTTATGGGACAAATTGCATTGAAGTTGAAGCAAGACCCCTTCTGTATTGTATTGTAGGAACACTAATTATATTTCTTTACTGAAATAGAATTGTTCAGATTTTTTAAAAATTGAGTATTTATACATTTTTATATTTTCATGGTTTTGCTTTTGTCTTTTGTGTTTCTTATTTAAGACATTTTATTATTGTTGTTTTTTGCACATTATCAAGAGCCATTAAGGAAATGAATGAAATATAAATTTTCTAAGTCAATAAATACATTATTGTAAAATTATGTAAGTCTTGCCACTTCAAGAACACAACTAACAAGGTTTTACTTATGTTTACCACAAGAATATATTAATGCCTCTTATATTTCAAAAAATAATATCAATCTTCAATAATTTAAGATGACTATTTGGATTAAGCAATGAGACAATGTTCTTGTAAAATATTATTTGAGAAATAATGCTTCCAGTAGTTGATACTTCTAAGCTACACATTTCTAAACATAAAAAACAAGTCCAAATGAAATTAGTATAATTTTACTAATTTCTAAGCTTGATGCATTTGTAGCTTTTTAACTTCAGTATAATAAGCACATATCTGATTAACTTTTAGTAATTTTTTGGATTACATTTGGCTGAATATTAACAGGATCCAAATGAATTCATCCTTCTTCTTTAAGAACTGCATTTAAAACAACACTGACTTTTGTAGAGCAATGGATAAAATGCTACAAGCACAAGCACAAAAGTTCAATCTAACTCAGTGATGCATATTATGGATTTGCTTTGAACCAGAAATCAAATGTTTCTCATCTCTACAAACAAACTTTTATTGCTGAAGGTCTCCAGCCAAATTGGTATAAACTTCTCAGAATTCCCATCTTGGTTGAGAATTCTTAGAGTTACAGGCCAATGTGTCTAAAGAGCATCTTATTGAAAAAAGACTGATATTGACAATGCATTCCAAGTCTTGCCTCCTCATTGTGTTAATCCTGATTAACTAAATTGCTATGTGCATGTATCATACAAAAAAAGAACTGTGGTTAAATGTTAGTTCATTCATCAAATCCTATAATCCTATACTTTATATGAATTTTAAGAATTGATTCATAAAATAATAAAACTGAGTACTCTATTTCAATCATGCTAAGAACACTAAAATGGTATCTGTAATTTATCACTTAAGACAGGGCTGGGGAACTATGGCCCCTTTAATGACCTGTGCACCTCAACTCCCAGAATTCCTGAGCCACATCGTAAAAGAGCCATAATTTCCCACGCCTGATTTAAGAGAACAGCTTTTGTTAGATAGGGTGAATGGAAGAGGCAGACAGAAGTGGCTTCAAAAACAACAGCTCTTTATTTGGCAACTATTTACAATCCAGCAAAGGCTCTGTCTGACAGCCAGTCCTTTTATAGGGAGCTGCCAGACAGTCTAGCCCAGTGATGGTGAACCTATGGCACGCATGCCACAGGTGGCACGTGGAGCCATATCTGAGGGCACATGAGGCGTTGCCCTATGTCAGCTCCAGTGCGCATGCGCCCCCTGGCCAGCTGATTTTCGGCCTTCTTTTCGGCCGTTTTTGCTCTCCCCGGGGTTCAGGAAAGCCTCCTGAAGCCTGGGGATGGTTAAAAACGGGCCAACCGGAAGTTCATTTCCAAACTTCTGGTTGGCCCATTTGGCTGTTTTTCGCTCTCCCCAGGCTTCAGGCGGCTTTCCTGAACCCTGGGCACAGCAAAAAACAGCTCAACAGGCCTACTGGATGTCTGGAGGCTTCAGTGAGGCCTGTGCGAATGCGTGGGGGGAGGGCATTGCATTATGTGTGTGGGCACGTGCACGCACTCTATCGCGCACACGCGCACCCTTTTGGCATCCGAGTCAAAAAAGGTTCGCCATCACTGGTCTAGCCAATCAGCAGTCAGTATTTTCCCTCCAGAATGGAGGACCTGACTGAAGCCTATGTGCTTCAGTCTGAGAATGTAACACCCCTCCCCTCTTAGTTGGGCTAACCCAATGTGTGATGTAGTCACACAGATAGGCAGGGCGTTTAGTTGGTTTTTCAGACCTGTGCAGCTCAGTCGAAGCTAGGTGAGCCGTCAGGTCGGACGAGCTTCTGTTGCTTCCGGCCTCAACCAATAGAAGCTTCTGGATTTCGGCCCGGGGCATGGCTGGAGCTTCGAAAACCGGTTCGCTCGGCGCTCACCTCCCGGCATAAGTGCCACTAGGTAAGTCTTCCGGACTTGGTTGGCTTGAGTTTGTCCATGAGTAGGGCCAGCGAAGTCAATGTGCACCCTGGACCAGGGTTCCTTCGGCTGCTCCCATTCGTGTGCGGGCGCCTCTGGGGAAGCTGGTCTGGATTTCTGTCAGGGAGAGCAGGTGGCTCTCCCTGCCAGATTCAGTAATGTCCCGGTCCATGTTAGGCCACCAGACATAGCTTCTAGCCAAGTCTTTCATCTGGACAATCCCTGGATGGCCTACATGCAATGCTTCCAATAATGCAACATGCAATTTCTGTGGAACAACCACTCGGTCCCCCCAGAGAAGGCAACCCCGCAATACTGACAGTTCATTTTGTTTGGTCATAAACATTTTAAATTCAGCCCCAACAGATCCCTTCGGCCATCACCTCAACACCCAGTGCAAGACTTGGGCGATTATTTTGTCCTTGGTAGAGTGGCGTGCAACCTCAAGTGAGGTTATCGGGCCAGAGTCCAAGCAGTCAATTAGAAGCACAGGTGTCTCAGGTGTGGGGTCTTCCAGTAGCTCCGGCAAGGGACAGCAGCTGAGGGCATCGGCATGCCCCAAAGTCTGTCCGGGCCAGTGGATTAGCTGGTAGCTATAGGTGACCAGGAAAATGGCCCACCTAGTCATCCTGGGTGATAGCGAGGCAGGCATGGGGCAGTCGCCTGCGATGAGTCCCAAAAGCAGCTTGTGGTCAGTGATTAAGTCAAATTGACGCCCATACAAATAGTCATGAAAGCGCTTGACTCCGGCCACAGCAGCCAGCGCTTCTCTGTCCAGCTGACTGTAATTGCGCTCCGTGGTGGACAGAGTCCTAGAATAGAAGGCGATGGGTGCCTCGGTGCCATTGGGTAGGCGATGGCTGAGGACAGCACTGACGCCAAAGGGTGAAGCGTCGCAGGTCAACACAAGTGGCAAGGTCTGATTATACTGGATCAGGAGGCTGTCCACAGAAAGTAGGCGCTTGACAGTTGCGAAAGCGGCTGCATCAGTCCTTCCCCAGGTCCATTTCACCTTTTTCCCCAGCAGCTTGTGGAGCGGCTCAGCCACCGTAGCCTTCTGTTTGAGGAAAGTGCTATAGAAGTTAAGGAGCCCGAGGAATTCTTGTAGTTCAGTCTAGTTCCGAGGGGTAGGGGCATCCTGAATTGCCATAATTTTTAAATTTGTGGGGTGGATCCCAGAGCTGTCAATCATGTATCCTAGGAACTCTACCCTGTCCACTCCAAGTTGGCATTTCCCCTTTTTAAGCCGCAGACCCTTGTCCTCAGTCTTTGAAATAATTGTTTTTTGTCTTTGGCTGAAATCAGAATATCATCGAAATATGGCACGACCCCTTCTAACAGAATTCCTTCTAACAGGCATTCCATAAGACTTTGGAACAGTCCGGGGGCTACGCTAACTCCGAACTAGAGCCGCATACATTTAAATGCACCCCTGTGCGTCACAATGGTCTGGCCCTCCACAGAGGTGCCATCTACAGGCAGCTGCTGGTAGGCCTGCACAAGATCGAGTTTTGCAAAAATCTTTCCTGGGCCCAGGGAGTGCAGCAAATGCTGGACCACAGGAACTGGATAGATGCTCTGCTGAAGTGCCTTATTAAGCGTGCACTTAATAGTCAGCGCAGAGGCAAATTGACCCATCCGGCTTGACCGGGGTCACTATAGGGGTTTCCCAGTTTGCATGGTCAATGGGCTCTAGTATCCCTTGGCCAATTAGCTTGTCCAATTCCTTATCTATTTTCAGTTGGAGGGAGATAGGAGGCTTCTGGGGTTTAAGCTGAATTGGTGCTAGATTTGAGTCCAAATTGAACGAAAGTGGGGTCCCCTTATACATACCCAGACTGCCGCTAAAAACATCCTCAAACTCCCTCAGAAGGTTTTCCTTGGTGCTGTCGTTGACGGTGTTAATTCCGGTCACCCCCATGCCGAGAGCCTCGAACCACTCCAAGCCGAGCAGGAGCTGCTGACCACTGTCAGCGTGAGGGGGCCGTTGAAATTCATGAATTGCACCTGGAAGGTGCCGCAGCCGATGACTAGAATGCGGTTGCTTTGGTAGCCAGTCAGCCTCAGCTCTTGGTGCCGCAGTTGTTTCTTCTGGATCCCCGGGATTGCTTGTTGCAGCATGGCCCAGGATACGATGGTGAGAGACGACCCGGTGTCGATCTCCATGCTGCATGGTGACCCCTTGAGCAGGATGGTGACTCGCAGCTTCTTCCGGTGTGGCATGGTTGCTTGCCGGATTGTTGTTTGGCAGGCCTCAGTCACGCTGGCCCAGTCGGTTCTCCGTCATGTCTGCCAACCCCCGTGTTGAGGCTGCTTGGCGTAGCCAGGCTTGCTTGGTGCTTGTCGTGTTGCCTGTGGTGAAGGCAGCTTGGCGCAGCAGACTCTTGCTAGATGACCATGATGGTTGCATCGTTGACAGATGGCCTCACGGTATCGGTAGTCAGTGCGGTGATGGTGCCCTCCGCAGCTGGCACATGGTGGAAGTCTGTCATCGGGTGCGTTTGCCGCTTCGCACTTTTTGAATCGAAGGTGCAAACTTCCTCACTGCTGTCAGGTGAGAAGTCTCGCGCCGAACTCTCGCGATGCACGCCGACCGTCTTTTGCGCGCTTTTCAGCCTGCTTGGTTGCTGTAGTGCCTCACTCGACTTAGTTGACACCTCGGCTGCCCTGGCCTTGTCCAGTTCAATCTGGAGAGTGAGGGTGGTCTTTGAAAGTAACCTCTGTTGGAGGTTAATGTCCCGAATTCCGCAGATCACTCGGTCGAGCAGTAGCTCATCTAGATTGCGGAACTCACAATGGGCAGCAACCTTGCGCAGTGCGGCAACGTATTCTTTAATGGACTCCCCCTCCTTCTGGTTCCACAGTTTGAAGGCATGCTGCTGCACGAATTTGGAGGGTTTTGGGGCATAATGGGTGTTGAGAATTGTCCGCTGGACCGGCGTTGGTTCAGTGAGTACCTGGGCCGTCTCGAACACGGCTGTGCCGCAGTATCTCAGGAAGAGCGCTCGTTTGCGGTTGTCCAATAACCCAAGGAGGTCATTTGCCTCCATGAAGTATTCAAAGCGAGTCATGTAGGTGTCCCAGTGCTCCCATGCTGGGTTGAAGTGACTCGGCAGGGCGTGTGTCATCATGTCAGCTGAGTTGGCGCTTTAGAAAGGCCGTTTGTCGAAGACTTACTGCCCCGGGCTGGATTGCGAGGTTGTCAGCTCTTTTCTGGCCTATCTGCCTTCCAATCCCATCCTCATTGCCAGTGTCACTCTGTCACGCCTCCGGATCAGCTCGATGTGCCGATTTTTTTTGTGATCAGATTGGGGGGGGGGGTTCCTCTCACTATCCAGGGAGATTGCCTTTCTCCCCTGGTGCCTCGAGTTTTCCCCTCTCTGCCACTGCTCCCTCCGAGATCAGCTTCGCCCATGGGCCTCCAAAAAATCACAAAAAAGATGCAACAGCTCACGGAGCTCCGTTTGCTGCTCCGTGACGGCGTGACATCAAACCGGAAGTCTGATCACAAAAAAAATCGGCACATCGAGCTGATCCGGAGGCGTGACAGAGTGACGAGAAGAGGGAAGCGTGAAGTAGAAAACAGCTGGGACGAGTGGTGGAAAGTGAAGGAAAGCGGTTGGCAAGTGGATTTTTAACATCTAAAAGGAAGAAGAGAGAAAGTGTTCCTTTTTGGTGGAGTTGGAGATATTAAAGACGACAGAGAGTGACTCCTGAAAGGCAAAAGCGGCGAAGTGACAGTGGGAGCGGAAGATGCAGGAACGGACATTGAAAGTGCCACAGCGTGGAGGAGAGGTGAAGGATTGATTTAAAATACAAACTGTTCTGCGGAAGGATTTAAAAGACGGATTGGAAGAGAATCGTGGCAAAAGGGACAGCAGAAAGTGAAGAAAGGAAGAGAAAGTGAGGGAAAGTTAGTGGATGACGAAGAAGAGCACTCGAGAATGAACAGAAGGTGACAAGATGAAATGTTTGGGAGACATCTTGGAAAAGAAGACGTATAGAGACTGAGCAAGTAGTGAAGTGTGGTAATATACTTGACAAGGAATTTCATAATTTAAGAATATATTAGATAAAAACAAATAGACTTATTTATTATATTGCTCTAATTGATAAGTGAATATTGGAATTGATCTAAAGTATAACTTGTTTAATTGAATGTTACTCCAGATTATATAGGTGGATAGATATAAAGGATAAGAGGTATTAGTAGATTATGTATTTATTATATATTTATTAGTGGATTGAATTGAAATGCAATTTCTTTTTCTTTTATATGTTGGTGAAAGTACAATGATAACGATAAACATATATCCCTGCTTGAAAGTTAAGCTAAAGCTATCTACATTATTTACATTATTGGATAGAAATTTTACTAAAACTAATGCATTGAATATAATTGTACGTAGAGACTTAAGAGGGTTAAGTGTTATAATCAGAAACAGATAGAATACAGCAGTGGAATTAAGTGTGACAACCTCTATACAGATTGGAGACCTAAAATATTGTGCATAGTCACAAATTGTATATGGTACAGTAGAATAGAGTTTGGGATATAGTAAGGATGACAAATACAACTACCACAATTACTAAATGGTTCAAGACTTAAGAACCATTCACGACCTGTCCACCTTCCGCCGTGCCCTCAAGACGTATTATTTTTATCAAGCCGGGCTGGCGTGAAAAAGTTTTTGGGGTTTTTAAAATTTTAAGATTTTACCAAATTTTAATTGTATTAAATCATGGCCACATCAAATATTTTATTTTAATTGTATATATATTTTAATGTTTATATTGTGTTTTTTACTTGGCTGTTCACCGCCCTGAGTCCCCTGGAGAAGGGCGGTATATAAATCTAATTAAACTAAACTAAACTAAAACTAAACTAAAACAGGAAAAAAAAAAAACTTCTACAACCCCCTCCCCTGCAGGACAGCGTCCTACATATAGTATGGCAGGAGAGAAAGCGCGTGCTAGCATGAATCCACAAAATATGCAGATCACATTAACGGGAATACAAGAAATGATGCTTAAGATGCAGGAATCTATGGACAGGCACTATGAAGATATGAGAGAGAATATGTGGGAAGTGAAGGGGGACATAAGAAAGGTAGATGACCGGATGGAAAAATTAGATGAAAAAATGGGAACAATTCAGGAAGTATTAATTAATAATGAAAATGATGGAGGAAAAAACAGAGCAGATAGACCAGAGGCTGGAAGGGACTGAGAATAGATTATAGGTGGTAAACAGAGACCGGGATGGGCCGAAGTGATGCGGGCCGGACCCTTACTGTTTCCAGGACAGACGCACAGGCCGGATCTGATCAAGCCGCAGGCTGGATCCGGCCCATGGGCCTTGAGTTTGACACCCCTCATGTACAGTTATTATTTATTTAGTGTATGGCAGTATTACATTAGCCAGGAGACTACAATGCTAATACAGAGTAGTAGTTTGCTGCCCTGTTAGCCAATTCAGTTCACACTCACACACTTTCCAAGGTACACCACAGGGGGCAAACTAGCTCCACACCAGGAATTGATCTATAGTACTCTTGATTAAGAAAAGAATAAAGAGTCAAATCAAGATACAGAATCACATATGACATAGTGAGTGGAACAGTAAGTGCTGAAAATGATAGGCATGTGTTATAATGTCTTTTAATGATAGGGAATCTTATCTGAAATTCTATCGAGAGTTAAGCAGAAAAATGTATTTCACAAAAGTTTCATATTACAACATAATATGAAAAAATAAAACCATCTTGGAACAGCTATTCAGGAATCATTACAAAATTGTTCTGTGTCCAATATGCATTCCTGAAATATTAAGAAGGAATGAAAGAGCAGGGTTTCCTTTGGCCATGAAAACAGGGAACAGTGAATGGCCACCTGAATGGCAAGTTTAAATTCCTCCTCCGAAATTATTAAATTCAAAGCAACAATGGAACTTGAAGAGCATTCAGTTCTGCTCATGCTTCCCCCACTTTTATAAGAAAGTTATAACATTTCTTGGCAAGCTACATCATCCCTGAAGAGCAGAGGATAAATTTTGCATGACAAATTGCTTAGTTTCCATTATTAAGGAATAAATTTAACTATTAAAATTTAAGAATTTTGTACATTCATAATTTTTCTTGGGTGTGTAACTTTTGTGAATAGAAAAGATTCATAGATTATAACCGTGAGGATCCTCTAGATATGAGGGCCAATCGTCCCTCCAAATGCTTTGATACCACTGTCAAACATGTTGTCACGGCGGCATCACATGACAAATAACGACTTTGCCCCCCTTCACTAAACCAAGCGTGGGCGTGACCAGCATGTAATGTATCTGGCCTGCGGGCCACGAGCTTGACAGCCCTGATTTAGAGTGAGAAAAGTGCTAAAGACAAAATTGAATGGTGGAAACACTATCAAAGCCATCAATACTTGGGCTATACCTATGATACAAAACACCCCTCGAATTATTAACTAGACACAAACTGAACTGGGCAGTTTGAACTGAAAAACAAGAAAGCTAATGACTATTCACTAGGCACAGCATCCCATATTGATATTGATAGATTATACCTGCCCCATAGAAATGGAGATAGATGTTTACTTCAAGTAAAACAATCAGTCAAAGAAGAAAAGCAAACTTTGGCTGATTACATGTAAGACAGCCAAAAACAAGCATTGATGCTAGTTAAAAATTGGAACTTACTGAATGTGCAGGAAACATTGAAATAATGCAATAAAACAAGAAAAGAATGCTGGCAAGAAAAAATATTACAGGGTCAATTTCTACAAAAGATCAAGGGAATGGTGGATAAAGATAAAACTTGGCAATAGCTTACAACTGGAACATTAAAAAAAGAATCTGTAGACTTAATTTTGGCTGCTGAAGAGCAAGCTATTTAAACTAATATAATCAAAGCCAGAATTGAAAAATCGTCAAATGATTAAAAGTGCAGATGGTGCAAAAGAGGCAGAAGAAACAGTGGATCATATACTCAGCTTGTGCAAGAAGATTGCACTAATTGTTTATAAACAACGTATAATATGGTTGCCAAAATGATTCATTGGAACATCTATAAAAATTATCACATGCTAGTAATGAAAAATTGTTGTTGAAAAAGTAGTTGAAAAAGAGCAGGTTAAAATATTTTGGTATTTCTGAATACAAACTGATAAAACTCTTAGTTCATCACAAACCAGGTTCAACTGTAGTTGAAAAGAACAAAGTATGAATAATTGATGTGGCAATACCAGGGAATAGTGGAATAGCAGACAAAGAATTGGAGAAGATCACAGATAACAAGATCTGAAAATCAAAGTTGAAAGATTATGGCATAAACAGGCTGTGGTGGGTCCAGTTGTTATTGGCACTCTAGGCACCATACCAAACAATCATGATGGCACTTAGAAAATTTCAAATGTCCACCTGTCAATTACAAATTGACCACTTGCTTGAGTCTGCACATATACTACACTGATACAACATCTATGACAGGGGTATAAAACTTGTGTTGTCGCAACGGCGTCACATGACTTATCGTTTTCCCCCTTCGCTAAACCAGGCATGGGTGTGAACAGCACGTGACGCATCCAGCCTTGACACCCCTGATCTGTGATCTTGGGAGGAACTCAATGTATATGAAGGCCAACACCAGATAAAGAACTGTCAGCTATGATTTCACACTGTTGTCTGTAACACCATCAAACAAAAACATCTGCTTATCCCAGGTCTTGGAAATAGGTGAACAAAAATGCCAAATCCAGTCTGAATATCTGGCTGACTGTGTGTCAAACCATCAAAATAATAATACAAGCCCTTGGGAAGTACTTGATAGGTGGACAAAAATGCCAAATCCAGTTTTTCTGGTTAACTGTGAGACCAACCACAATACAAAATAACAAAGAGGAAAGACTACAGCAAAAGAAAGCAAAGATAATACCAAGAGTAATAGGCACCTTGGGTGTAATTCCAAACAATCTGTAGCATCACTTGAACATCATTCACATTGACAAAATTGCCATAAGTCAATTGCAAAAGGCAGCCAGATGTTTGGAACAGCTTATATTCTGGGACAATACCTTTAACCTTATAAAACAATGACATCTGCCTATATCAGGTACTTGATAGGTGGGCAAAAATGTCAACTCCAATCTAAACATCTGGCTGACTGTGTGACCCACTGTAATAATAAAATTACTTATTACAATCTTTACTAATCTAGTGTCAGTTCTCACGCTAGCTGGAAAAGTCTTATCTAGAACAATATAAGTAAACTTAAATATCAGAAGCATTTTAAGTTTTCAACCAGAGGCCTTCTGTTCAAATTATATTTTTGGCATAATAAAGAGATTATGAAAGAAATTTGATATACACCCAGCATAGGAGCCTAGCAGACAAACTACAATACATTTTGAACAAGCAGTTTTTCATCACATACTGCATATGGCAAGAATGTAATCTAATACATCCTTGTCAGTATTCAGATAAGACAACTGTCTGAATACTGAAGAAAAATCCTTCATATCATGTGCCCAACTATTCCTCCAGACACATTTAACAGGAAAACGTAACCCAACAATTGACTGAAATGTTTTAATAAAGTCTGTCAGGAATTAATTGTAAAATTCTTTTCCAATGTACATATGAAACAAAATTTAGGAAAGGGGGTGTTTTGAATCTCGTGTTTGTGTATTTTAACAAATGCTTTCAACTCTTGCAGAATGTTCAGCTGTAATATCAAAAGAAGTTAGAAAAAATATTGTAGAAAGGATGAAATGACAAAAGGTGGTTATTTCATCCCATTCCACTTATAATTGGACAATGCATAAGTCAAAATAAATATATTCGACAAAACCAAACAAAATAGTATGTCAACAAATCAAATATTTTTTAAACAAATATATTCCATGAATGCAAAGCAACAATTAACAATACAGAGGCATAGAAGTGAACTGCACATACCTGAGAAATTTCTTGTAGCCAACATTGTTGTTAAAATAGCTCCCTGAAAATCCAACATAATGCCAATATTTTAGAAGATAAAACTGTATGATTTTAAATGTCAAAATATAATATTGAATCCTAAATCTACTCATCTTAATATATAGTATTTATAAACAGTGGTATAATACAGTACATACTAAACTGTATACTTTTATTCTTATGTTTGTTGAGGTTTTGCTTTCAAATATGGTAAGAGTATGTGTCAGTTGTATTCTCTATTAAACTGACAATACTTAGTATTTTGGGGGGGGGGAAGCACTACAATGCCATTTTAAAAAGGGAGGTATGCTTGCATTTATTTCAATTTCACACATGAATGCAAATTTCCCTCCACCCTTCCAATATATAGGATTGAGGAAAAGGAATATTAAAAGAGAAATTTCTCTAGGGCTCAAAATAAGTGTAGTTTCAGATAATCGGTATCTGCTACATTATTTTCAGTATTTGAGAATGCTGTACTCCCAGACATAGAGAGCAAGAATTTGAACATACAAATTGGGAAACTGGCTTTATTTTATTAGTCTGAATATTAAAACAAAGGACTACTGGCATCAAATTCTGCAACAGGATAATACAACATCTGCACAAAGAAGAAGAATAAAAGCCATCATAAACGTAAACTGGATACTTTTGCATATAAAATTAACTACTATGGATTAATTAGAATATATTTTTGGAAATGCTACGAACAATAAATAAAGGAAATAAAAGGATCTATAAAAATTGCCCTCTTACCTTGAGTTTCCTTCTTGCATTGAACTTCTTCAAACAATCTACGGTCTCCTGTCTGTGCATCATAGAAGCAACAGTAGAGCGTTGCTGAAAGACAAGAACAGAGTATATGTTTCAATGCATGCAGCTTTATCTACACTGTTATTTAATATAACTCTTTTTTGGGGAGATGCATCCAGAAGACGGTGACAATTCTAGCGTTCCCAGTCAGAATAACAGTGCTCCTTCCCACCATTTAAGTTCAATTTAATTTGTGTTGCCGCTAAATATTAGATTACCAACAGAGACTGAACTCTTTTTCTCTTTAAGATGATCACAGATGATCAATTCCAATATATTATTCAGATCCTGCTTTTATACCTTCTGCTTTCTAGGGTTGATTTAGTTGCTTAATTAAAAGTACAGGCAGGCCTCATTTAGTGACCACAACTGGATATGGCAACATGTTCATTAAGTGAAGCAGTCACCAAGTAAAAATGCAATAATACTTACGACCTTATTTCAGCTTTCCTTTCCTTTACAGATATGTGTAGGTTGTAAATATGTTTGATCATAACTATATTTTTTAATCACTGTTGTAATTATGAATGGGCACTAAATGAGGCAGTTGCTAAATTAGGATTATCTACAGCTGTTATTTTACATGACCCTTTAACAGAAACCTCACGTATTGGCACTACAAAACACCAAGAGCTGAAGTGGTGCAGTGGTTAAATGCTGCGACTGCAGGCTGACTGCTAGTTCAGCAGTTCAGCAGTTCAGCTGTTCAAATCTCACTAGGCTCAAGGTTGACTCAGCCTTCCATCCTTCCGAGGTCGGTAAAATGAGGACCTAGATTGTTGGGGGCAATATACTGAACTCTGTAAACCGCTTAGAGAGGGCTGTAAAGCACTATGAAGCGGTATATAAGTAAAGTGCTATTGCAATTCTCTGGAGAATAAAGGAAAATATCATTAACAGAATAAGAGAGTTGGAAGGGACCTTGGAGATCTTCTAGTCAGGAAATCCTAAACTGTATCAGACAAATGTTTGTCCAATCACTTCTACCACTGTGGTATAAATTCTATGTGTCTGAGGGTAAACTACAATACTGAGGTACAATTTTATAGAAGGAAATTAATAGGCTGCAAAACAGTAAAATGGATTAAGATAATGTGGATGTGTATAAATAACCAAATACCTAACCTTACATTTTGACCCCAACCACATGACATCTGGGCAAAACATAATTAATGAAGTAAATATTACTTACACAGATCCATGGGTGTTTGAGGGCCTCCGTTGCATTAATGCGTTTGGCAGGATTGATTGTAAGCATTTTGTTGATAAGATCTTTCGCTTCTGGAGTCACCGTATCCCATTCTGGGGAAGGAAACTTGAAAAACATGTACTCGTGTAAAATCAAACCGATACAGCAGCCCAGACGGAAGTGAACTGTTTGGTGAATTACGATGAGAAGGCTTTTGATCAAGTAAATAAATATGTCTTTTAGCCACCTTGCCATATTTTAAATAAAATAAAAGATATAATAAAAATCATGTCACTATGCAACTAGAGCTGCAGCTTTTGTGGGGATCTTTACCCCTTGAAAACAAAGCAGGGGTTGTTTTGCTTCCTTTCTAGGCAATAAATCATTTTGTACAGACTTTGAAGTTGTCTTAACATGGGTTGGTGGATGAGGAGACTTTTCTCCCTCTCTCAAATATGGCAATCTTCTCTCTCTTCCCTTGAACTTATAGTCGCATTTGTACAGCTATTTCCTCCATTCACTTCAAATTCTTCCCATTCTCACAAATTGAGCAATTGAAAACAAAGTGAATGTTATAGAAGAGCACTAATGAAAACAAACAAGTTAATTAGTATTGAGCTGAGACACAGAAAACCTGAGTCAAGAGTAGACTAGATAAAAGAAAACTCAATTTTATGAGCTATGAAGAGAGGGAAATAGCTGTAATAGGTTCAGATAACCTTCCAAATAATTGGGAAAGATAATCTACTATTGAGTTGACCACTGCATGCCACTGATTCTTGCCTGTTGATTATGGAAAGCCTTCACATACTGTACATTTCAGCATGGCTGAAGTCTGTAACATTGGCTGTCCTTCTGAAAACAGGCTATTATTTTATGAAAAGCAATTTATATGATAGACTCATCTGAGATAGCAAGAAGGATAATCATGCTGCAGAAAAGACATTTGTCTATTTGGAAATACATTCCAACAGGCATCAATGCTTAAAAGGCAGGGTGGGAGGAAAACCCAACATTTTTTTAAAAAATGATTCCTGTGGCTGCAATTGATGGACATGAAAATTATGAGCGGTGAGAAAATAGGATGGAAACATTGTGGGCGGCACCAGTTCTTCATGGCTCATTTCACATTTTTCTGCCCCAGATCTACATACACAAACTTGTAACAAAATCATGGCAGATTATAGGTGTGGGAATCTTGTAACTAACTGTGGTCAATGAGTGATGTGTCAGGGATGGGCACAATACAGTGGCAGAAAAACTATACTGAGAATATTTATTTACATCAGCATCACTAGGTAGCTTCCAGCTCTTTTGGACTACACCTCCCATTAACTGTGGTTGGCATAATGAAAGCTGCAGTCTAACTGAACTGGAGGACTGTGGGTCAGAAAGATAGAATCCTCAAGCTGGAAGGGTCAATTTAGACCACCTAATTCAACTCTGTGTTCAAGCAAGGAATCCAAGTAAATGCTTCATGAACAGATGGCTGTCCTGCTTTTACTCGAACATATATCTCAAAGGGAAAATGGGAAATATATGGATAACTAGAGCTCTGGAAGGTTGATTTTAAGATGTAAGAGATCAGTTAGCTTAACCAGGGGCCTATGTACTTCAGCATGTTGTGTTATAAAGTTTAAACCATCCCCATTCAGGCATCCCACAAGATGTAACAGGAGGGTGATAGACCTCAATGCTCACTCTTTAGTAATTGATATTTAAGGCTTGCTACCTGGAAGATTAATGAATTTGTCTAATCCTTTTTTTTAATGTGGCTACTTCTCTTTTTGTGGTGTGTGTGTGTGTGTGTGTGTGTGTGTGTGTGTGTGTGTGTGTGTGTGTGTGTGTGTTTTCGAATCAGTGTTGACTCCTGGACACTGCCTTGACAAGTTCCTCCAGAATTCTGAAGAAGTGACTTGCTACTGTCTTCTTCTTATGACCAAAGTGATTGATCTAAGATCAGCCAGCTATCTTTTTAACTACAAAGGGACTAGAACTCACAGTCTCCTGGATTAACCTGGTGCCTTAACCACTACAGCAAACTGGCTATCTCTATACCTGATTCAAAAAATATAACTATGGCTGGGTAGATACTTATGTGAGAAATTCTTTATTTATTGTTTCTACAATGGATTTTTGACTTCCCTTTCAAAATAAATCAAACTACATTACTACATAGGACTACATGCCAGCCACCATGCATCAATTTACGCTTATTGTGTCTCTTGAAAGAACATACTGTAAATACTCAAACCTGCACAATTACTTAAATATTCACTAGTAGTGTGTCATACTACATAGAAGAGAAAATTCTACAAAGGTACAAAGGAACAATTTCAGAGGTTGGGAGGGAAGTAAGAGAATGCCAGAATCTCAAATACTTAATTGTGTTGTGTTTTTAGAGATAATAAATGATCAATGATAAAAACAGAGAGAAATTGAGGCATTACTTACATCATAAGCACCAGCTTTGATCTGTTGATAGAGTCTATGCTGATCTTCATCCCAAAAGGGAGGGTATCCCACCAAGAGGATATAGAGTATAACACCTGCAAATGGTATTAAACAAATGAGTAAAAGTAGCACACATAAAGATTAACTGGAGGAGATGATACATGGGAAATCCATAATAAGATCTCCTAGCGTGCAAGGCAATGGACACTAATTTTAATCAGAGCAACATGACGAGGAACGATCAGCAGAATTTTCTTTCACTGAACCTTCTTTTCCTGAACATAGGAACCCAAATACAGGTGCACAGAAGTTCCATAAGAGTTTCCTCCTTTTCTCTTATGCAGGGGTCCCCAAACTTGATAACTTTAAGACTTGTGGACTTCAACTCCCAGAATTCTCCAGCCAGCTATGCTGGCTGGAGAATTCTGGGGGTTGAAGCCCACAAGTCTTAAAGTTGCCAAGTTTGAAGACTTCTGCTCTTATGGCTGAGAAAAAGTGACTAGGCCACAGTCACCAGATGGCTAAGATGGGACTAGAATTCAGTCTCTTCACCACTACACCAAACTGGTGGTTCTTTAATACCAGTCAGGGATAAACACAGAATGATAGAAACAGTTAAGAGGAATTTCCACCCCTCATTTATAGTGACTTAAGGCAAACTATCTTTGAATGATTTGAAAAACGTCTTTCAAGTTTCTTCCTATATAGCTTAAGTGTCAACCCTGAAGCTGGCCTGACTGAGGCCATTTTGAGACTTCAGTGCTGACACACTGGAGCAGAGGGATAGGGAGGGGGGAATAGAGATCATTGGGGTGTTGCAGCAGAAACAAAATACTTTCTCTTGGGAACCAAGGACATTCCCATAGGTGCTTGGAAGGAGGGGACTGGAGTCACCTAGCAACCTGACAACATCCTGATTGGACCATGTGATTGATTGTTTTGAGAAACTGAAAAACTTTTACTTTTAATTAGGTAAAAACCGTGGGAATACTCAGAGCTGGTTTTCACCAGCTTGTGCCAATATGACATATCCAATAAACTTATTCATTGAGGAATATACTTGCCCCAGAGTTTTGTTTGCTATGGGTATGATACTTGGAACCCTACATTAAACCGACTCTGACATTAAGTATGACACACACACACACACATACACATACGTATACATACACACACACAGAGGACAACACAGTTGTCTGCTTTAGAGATAGGTATGCAAACCTCCCCTCCCCCCTCCCCCAAACCTCCCCTCCCCCCTCCCCCAAAATCATAACTGGCTTACCACAGGCCCACATGTCTACCGGTTTCCCATAGGGATCTTTTCGTAGCACCTCAGGGGAAAGGTATCCTGGTGTACCAGCAAAGCCTGAAAAGTAAGTCTGCTTAGTGAATAGTAAGCTATTCAGAAGAAAACAAATACTAAAATCCCTTTTTATGTATCTGGATTTAGGCTATTATACCTTACTTTGCTCATCCTTCTATCTATCTATCTATCTATCTATCTATCTATCTATCTATCTATCTATCTATCTATCTATCTATCTATCTATCTATCTATCTATCTATCTATCTACCTACCCACCTACCTACCTACCTACCTACCTAACCTACCTATCATCTATCTATCTATCTATCTATCTATCTATCTATCTATCTATCTATCTATCTATCTATCTATCTATCTATCTATCTATCTATCTATCTATCTATCTATCATCTATCTATCTATTTTTATCATCTATCTATCTATCTATGTATCTATGTATCTATGTATCTATGTATCTATGTATCTATCTATCTATCTATCTATCTATCTATCTATCTATCTATCTATCTATCTATCTATTTTATCATCTATCTATCTATCTATCTATCTATCTATCTATCTATCTATCTATCTATCTATCTATCTATCTATATCATCTATCTATCTATCTATCTATCTATCTATATCTATCTATCTATCTATCTATCTATCTATCTATCTATTTTTATCATCTATCTATCTATCTATCTATCTATCTATCTATCTATCTATCTATCTATCTATCTATCTATCTATCTATCTATCATCTATCTACCTATCATCCATCCATCCATCTATCTATCTATCTATCTATCTATCTATCTATCTATCTATCTATCTATCAATCATCTATCTATCTATCTATCTATCTATCTATCTATCTATCTATCTATCTATCTATCTATCATCTATCTACCTATCATCCATCCATCCATCCATCCATCCATCCATCCATCCATCCATCCATCCATCCATTATCTATCTATCTATCTATCTATCTATCTATCTATCTATCTATCTATCTATCTATCTATCTATCTATCTATCTATCATCTATCTACCTATCATCCATCCATCCATCCATCCATCCATCCATCCATCCATTATCTATCTATCTATCTATCTATCTATCTATCTATCTATCTATCTATCTATCATCTATCTATCTATCTATCTATCATCTATCTATTTTTATCATCTATCTATCAATCATCGTTGACTCAGCCTTCCATCCTTCCGAGGTCGATAAAATGAGGATCCAGATAGTTGGGGGCAATATGCTGATTCTGTAAATCGCTCAGAGAGGGCTGTAAAGCACTGTGAAGCGGTATATAAGTATAAGTGCTATTGCTATCTATCTTTTTTGTAATACAGATAGTCCTCAACTTACAACCCATTGTTCAAAGTTACGACAGCACTGAAAAAAGTCACTTGCGACCTATCCTCACGCTTATGAGAGTTGCAGGATCTCCACAGTCACATGATCAAAATCTGGGTGCTTGACAACCAGCATGTATTTATAATTACAGCGTCCTGGGGGAAGCCCAAATTCACTTAACAACTGCAGTGATTTGCTCAACACCCATGGCAAAAAACGGTCATAAAATCAGGTGCAGCTCACTTAACAGCCACCTTATTTAACAATGGGAATTCTGGCCCCAATTGTGGCTATAAGTCGAGGGCTACCTGTTAGAAACATTTGTGAATTACTTCCAAACTTATACCAATGCTTTTTTTTTACCCTTTCTTTTTTACCCTTTCAGCTTGTTTTATCCTCTAGGGCAGAGGTCCCCAAACTTGGCAACTTTAAGACTTGTGGACTTTAACTCCCAGAATTCTCCAGCCAGCAAAGCTGGCTGGAGAATTCTGAAAGTTGAAGTCCACAAGTCTTAAAGTTGCCAAGTTTGGGGACCTCTGCCTAGGGCAGTGTTTCTCAACCTTGGCTGCTTTAAGAATTGTGGACTTCAACTCCCAGAATTCCCCAGCCAGTACATTGGGAGTTGAAGTCCACACATCATAAAGTTGCCAAGCTTGAGAGAGAGTGCTCTAGGGATTTATCTGGGTTCTGAATATTTTGGAAAACTGAAAGGGACAACCAATTTATTATTTTCTTTTTTCAATGGTAAAGAAAACCTCTGACATAATCGCATCCCTTTTAACAACACCTCCATCATCTGAATTTTTCTTCATTGTATAGAATTTTTAATATTTCCTATACAAGTACAGATTTTGGGAGAACTTTCTCAAAATCTTTTTATGTAGGTTTTTCAAAATAAATATTTCTCCAAAGTAAGCTAATAGGTACAGATAACAGTCACTTTTGCTTTTTACATACAACTTTCAGATTTTCTTTAATTATTTCGTGCATTTTATGCTTCTAGTTTGGGAGTGAGGGTTAATGTAGATTTCTGACTGGAGAAAATGGATGCTGGAACAGCTTGATTCAATGGTATAATGTCAATTCAGGCAACTTTTGCAAATCTGTAGTAGATTTCTTTAATGTCCCACTTGCAGGCACACAAATTTAATATGGTGTAGCGATGTTGGGATAAATAGGAAGGTATAATACAAACTGAATTTTTTTTCTCTTACCAAACCAGGCCTGTTGTTCACCCTGCACTTCAATTGCTAATCCAAAATCTGCCAGTTTTACAGCTGCTCCTTTTGACTTGCTTGCTAGAAGCAAGTTCTCAGGCTTTATGAAGGACAGAAGAGAGGGAAAAAGGAAAAGGGAAGTAGAAGATAAGTCAGTATTTCTAATTCAGTACTTACTTTATAAAGATGAAGTTGGAGACAGAGAAAACACACTTTTCCTATTTTCAACGATAAGTAATAAAAGTTTGATTCTGAGAAATTTTAAATGGATCCCAAATCCACAAATTATTTAGATTAGGGCTGTCTTCTACTGTTATCTTTTTAAACCCCCTCTTCTCTTTAGAAACCCTTTTAGAAGCTTCTAAGACTGGTCTATCAAGTATCTACAAATTTTATTTGGGAATACAAAGTTTTTCCAAATTATAGGATTATTAACTTTCTCCAACCTTATGCCCATTAGATTAGTTGGCCTGAATTTCCCAGAATTCCAAGCTCTTTAACACTTCTGGAGAATACTACATGGCTCACAGAATCACTTCTTCAACGCATACTTCTTGTAGGAAAAGTTATGGTCACATATAACCAATTAATGATATGAGACCAAGGCTCAAATATTTTTCCTTGCTAAAAATAGATACATCATAAACATGATTTGTTACAAAAAGGATACATTACCTAGAAATGTTACCTATATCTGCCTTGTCAAAATTTTTATGACAGCTAGATACCAGGAAAGATACAAATAAAACTTTCTTGCAATTCAGTTACAGTAGTCTTAGGGTCTAACTTGTAATATAATTACGGTCATCTAAAAATGTCAGTATTCCATTATATCTAAACATACTTAATTCTACAGGTAGTCGTCGACTTACAACCAACGTTTCTGTTGTTAAATGTGAGACATTTGTTAAGTGACTTTATCCCATTTCTGGGATAAAACCACTGAGCCATGGTGGCGCAGTGGTTAGAGTGCAGTACTGCAGGCTATTTCTGCTGACTGCCGGCAATTTGGCAGTTCAAATCTTACCAGGCTCAAGGTTGACTCAACCTTCCATCCTTCCAAGGTGGGTAAAATGAGCACCTAAATTGTTGGGGCAAAATGCTGACTCTGTAAACCGCTTAGTGAGGGCTGTAAAGCACTGTAAAGCGGTATATAAGTCTAAGTGCTACTGCTATTGCTGTTTCATGACCTTCTTGCCACAGTTGTTAAGTGAATCACCGCAGTTGATTAGTAATACGGTTGTTAAGTGAATCTGGCTTCCCCATTGATTTTGTTTGTCAAAAGGTTGAAGAAGGCCTTGGGACACAGTAATGGTCCCAAGTATGAGTCAGTTGCCAAGCAACTGAATTTTGATCACATGATCATGAACATGCTAAAAAGGTCGTAACTGTGAAAAATGGTCATAAGTCACTTTTTAATTGCCATTGTTAACTTTGAACAGTCACTAAATAAACTGTTGTAAGTCGAACACTACCTGTATTTTTGGATTTTGGAATCTAAACTTTTTTTTAAAAAAAAAAAGATTTATTATAACAAGAATTATAAGAAGTGCAATCAATTTTACAAGCAGTTGGCCAGGCTAATTAATCTGCAAGGTTTTTTAAGGCAGAAAAGAGTTAGTAGAGCATAGTTCTTAGAAAGCATTGGTAATCTTGCTATCTATAACTTTCAAATTCCTATGCAGGAGCTGTGATGTTAAACCAGCTTCTGTCTAAAGTTGCACTTTCTGGATGGCTGAGAATGGAATTTCCAAAATTCTCATAAAGTCACTTTAGAGTACATTGTATTACATTTATACACTTCGATAGACAAATACCTAAATCTTGCACAACAGAAAACTAGGATAACAACCTAATCTTCCATGAGAACTACTGAATATTGTAAACAAGTAACTTTGGACATAAATATGTGAAGCAAATATCACAGTCATAAGGAAAGAAATATGGTCCAATAATTACAGAGCAGCCATACACTCAATAGCAAGCTCATCTGACTTCTGGGCAACTGACTATGCCCTTAAAAAAAACATGCATCAGCCAGTTCAGGACGATGGAAATGTCAATAGATTTGTCATGCATGAGTTCTGAATAGGTTGGGGCAAATGTACACAATTGGACAAAAATATGGGGCATTTAAACAGAGATGGAATCTTCAGACTCCATCAAAGAAAGGAACAAGTCAGTGTATGGATCACAAAGTTACACTTTAGCTGCAGATGTGCATATAGTAGACAGAAAACAATAAGTTTTGAGCTTCTTTATTATAATATTATAATATTATATTATAATACAATTATTATTGATAAAAGAGGCATACAACATATTTTGTGTTAATATCTAAACTGTATGTATAAAGGGTATCCTAAAAGAATATTACAAATCTAAGTTTATATTTTAAAATCCACATAAGCGGTGACCTAGCTGGCAAAATAAAACAAGATTTTTTTTTTTTTAAAAAATGACAAATCACAAGGGGTAATTTCTCTATGATTCTTCAGGAAAAAGCTATTTGGCCAAATCAAGCAATGATAGTGAAAGAAATGGAAATAGTCACAAGGTGAATCCAAAGCTAACCTTTAAAGAAAACTACACCTGTATTGAAATTAAGACCAGTTAATTGTATTCTATAAATGTGAGTCCGATTTGTTTTAATGGGTTTCAGCACTAATTCAAGACTGAATGAAGTCATTTGTCTCTTGAAACATTCTGGGGCCATCTTTTACATCAGGGGTCCTCAAATATGGCAACTTTAAGCAACTTTATGGCAACTTTAAGACTTGTGGACTTCAACTCCCAGTATTCTCCAGCCAGCTGTTTGACGACCTCTGTTTTACATCATGCTTGCAAAATGATTTTAAAATGTACATAGGTGTTTAAACAGTATATGACTTACAGAATCCTTTATTCAAGATAAAATGTTCAAGTTTTATATCTGAAGGGGTTTGATTTAAAAACAAAACAGAACCCAGAATGTTGACATAAATACTTTATTGCATATATTGTTGTATTGGTAGCAAGATGAATGTTTTTTAAAATAAGGGTTTCTGTTCTTTTAAACATTTTTTCTTTTAAAATAATCTATCAAGTCTGTTATTCTAATGGTAGATAATTTTAATTGATTCTTTGTTTTGTATTAATTTTTAAAAAGAATCTTGGGCTATTTTAAACAAATGACTTGTGATATAGGCTCTTGTGTATGCATTAAATAGACACCTGGGGAAGCAAACATTAGGTAGCTAAATAAATAAATGTTTCCTGATCACAGAAAAAAATGATATACAATCGTATACACCAACACACGTGCATGTCTTCGTTTTTTCTTATTGTACTCTTTTGTACTTTTTGGGTATACCTTGCTATCTAGGCAGTCATTTCATGCATAATATGGGTTCTAGTCCAAAGCATAATTTAGGACTATTATCAGAAGTAATGTACAGGAATAGATGCACACTCACCCTCCCCAATTATCCTCACCCACTATAAGGTAGTGTTGTATATTTGTCAAGGTTAGCCAATGAAGATGCTGCCATAAATACATCAACTTACTGTTACATACAGAGCATAAATGACTGCAGAATATCATCAAATGCACACTAGATCTAGTCTGGGAATAAACCATTCCAAATAACTGTCAGGAGGAACTACTGTAGGGGTCTCCAACCTTGGCAACTTTAAGACCTGTGGACTTCAACTCCCAGAATTCCTTAGCCAGCAAAGCTGAGGAATTCTGGGAGTTGAAGTACACAAGTCTTAAAGTTGCCAAGGTTGGAGATCCCTGACTAAAGTAACCATGCAGATTTGCTATGATGAATGTTCACAGCATGAAATCTATTAGTAAATTCCAGATGCCCCATTGGGTCTGAATTTCCTTCTGAAAATGTATTGCGAGGATAACAGGCAGCTCTATAGTTTATTACAGATCTCATCTAAACAGGGAGCAACTGAAAGAAATTGCTTTAAAATGTTCTATGAGATTCTGCTTAGTTTTCAGATTGGTGTTTTTTTAAGATATTACTGTTACAACCTGCAAAACACAACAGACAACATGTTCTAAATTTATGAAAAGAATGTGTGCATTTATGTGTATGTGCATCTAATTAAGTTCCAAAAGAATGACAGACCATTTGCTCATATTCGTTACTACTGTTCTACATTTGCTCACTGTATATTTTAAGTCTAAAGATTTGTTTTTTATTGTAGAAATAAGATTTAAAAATCAGTTGGAACTGCTGGTCAACAATGTCACATTAGGAAAAAAAATGAAGAAACTAATCATATGGAAAAACCGATTAACCTTAGCCGTATTTGCATAGCTTAATTAACATGTATAGAGAGAGGTGGGAATAAAGTAAGCAAAGAAGAATCACAAGAATCCTAAATCTGCAAGGAAAAAAAATAGTTGCCTGTTTTTGCAACCACGAACAACTTGCCAAATAATCAGTGGACATCTCTTTGCTTCTAGATGCAAAAATGCAGCTATGTAGTGCTTTGAATCTGTGTATTATGATTATCTTCCCCCACAGCATTACTCACCTTCAAGTCCCGATGGACTACGCCCATCTGATGGCAGTGTAGCACAGCCTCCAGGATCTGCTGAATGCAATGACTGCATGCAAACACCAGGGGGCGTATATTAGTTCGAAGCTGTACACTCACTGTCTGTATAACCTCAGTGAGACTGGGTTAAAGTGCAAAATGATGAAGAGGCTGAGATTGTGATTCACCACCTCTTAAAAATGTATGGATCTGCATTCCTCCGCTAGAACAGCTACTTCCTCAGACATTGTGAATGTGCACTGCAAATACACGCATGCTTTTTAGCCCACTTTTATGTAGGGCATGGAGTAGGGATATGTTCGGGCTCAACAAAAGGATTGAAGGTAGTATTGTTGGGCATATGCATAATATATTGAGAAGTGGACAATGAGAGCATATCGTTGCTCTGATACACCCATTTTACAAACTTGGGTTAAATATCTGGTGGTTTGTTTCTTCCCTTCTTTACTCGCCTTGGAGGCCTTTTTTCCACCAGCAACCCTGAAAGTAAATTTACTTTAAGTAGTTTTGTATTTGAGATGAATTATTCACCCTTCATGGTTTCATTTAGCAAAGCAATTATTTGATCCCTGTGGCCTGAGGGATCCATCCTACTGTGGCCTGAGGGATCCATCCTACTCTAGCAGAGCAATGCATAACCAGTCATTCTGCTACAATAACCCATTGTCTCTGAACAGAAGTGGTGTTTTAAACCTGCAGGCTAACATCTATCACAGACAAAGGTCAGTCACAGATACAGGCTACAGGACAGGTAATCTCCTTCCAAAAACGGTTCCTGATACCTATGGCACCTACCACATCTCTTGGAAGGTCCCTGTATTAGCAGTACCTATTCTACCTTGTTCTGTGATGGACATTAAACCTGTGACACTTGCAGAGTGGAAAGCAGCCTCATGCATTATCCATTTCTCATATTAAGGGTTAGGAGGATAGCCAAGGGAACTTCTCAGCCGACCCACCCTTAAAACTCAAGCCGGGAAGAAAAAAAAGAAGAAGAGAGACAGAAGAGAGACAAAAACAAATAAAATAATAATAAAACAAAAGTCTTAGCAAGCCTACGGGGCACCAGATACTGACCTTGAGGTCTCTGTGCACTATGCCATTTAGGTGACAATGATTAACACTTTCTAGAATCTGCTGTATACAATGACTGCAAAGATACAAGGGCAAAATGGGAGGGGGAAAACATTTTAAGGCACATAATCACGTTAAATACAGAAAATAATTTAATAATAATAATAATAATAATAATAATGAAAGTAACTTAAAATAGTAATAACTTAAAATAATCAAATCACATTTTCAGACAGGTTTTAATTACACACAGAACACAGCATTTCTCTCTTTCTCTTTGGAAAAAACTGTCAAGAGACTAAAAAGAAATGACATTTAACATATAACATATAATAGGTTTAATCTTTTGGTGGAATATTTGCTGAAATATGAGAGGAAAAGTTAAAACCCATACTAGGTGATAGATCTATAGTAAATAATACAGGCTTATTGTAGCTACCAGTGCAGTGTAAACATCAACATAAATAGCAGAGAGAACTGTAACCACTGGTCATGATGGTCAAGACTATGCATAGTGACCAACAAAGAATTTTGCTCACTGACTAGTCAGTGTGTTGGAATGATGCTGAAAAATATGAAGTTGTGGGTATTATACAACTTGAAGAGCATGAATATTTGCTAACCAATATAGGTTATATTCTATTGTCTAGTGTGTTTAAGAGAGTACATATTAGTTGAACAACAAACAAGTGCAATGCAAATTGTTCTAATATATGCATGCTTTCCACATATTAATAAATGGCATAATGGCTATTTTTATGTGCATTATTCTTTCATGTTTAACTCCAACATATATAAACATTTTTATATAGGAGCATAAGGAAAACAATAAAACAGAGCAAATAAAAAAGCACAAAGCTTCTTGAAAATCAAACAGTTTAATAGAACAGGAAAGGTGTGTGGGGAGGAATCAGTTTGTGTAACTGAAAAGTGCATTTGAAGCAGTCAGTTACTAGCAGTCATCTTTGAAAAAAACAATAGGGAGTCTCTTGAATTAATTTAGTAGGATTCTAGGGGGTAAATTCAGTAGATAACTTCATTGGAAGAAGAAGAGATCTCTCTTTTTTCTTCCTCTTCTGCTAAAGATCCCTGCGGTGCCCTTTCACAGAAGTTGATAAGATGCTGCGTGATGTTTTTAGGGAAAGTAGAGTCAGCAAAAATAACTTCTCCTTTCCTCCAGCAGAGATAACTCTGCTCATGAACAGTTACTTTTCTGGTCTTAGAATCAGCGTACCCTTCAACCAGGGGCGGGTTCCTAATTTTTTTACTACCACTCTGTGGGCGTGGCTTATTTTGTGGGTGTGGCTTGCCTGCCATGTGACCGGGTGGGCGTGGCTTGCCGGTCATATATTAGTTATTTCAGAAAGATGTTACTACTATTTTTGCTATTTTATACCTTACATGAAAAGCTTTGCATACAAAGTGTGTGTTACACCATGGCAACACAGCAACCTTTATATGCAGAAAATGCTATAGTTAAAAGACAAGCAAGTCTCATACAGCATTTTTGGTTTCAGTCATGGATTCCTTAGACGAAAATATTGGGGACTGTTAAAAGAACAGTATCTTTTAACAGTCCTCAATGTTTTCGTCTAAAGAATAACAGTATAAAACTGTATAAAATTAACTGTATAAAAGGTTAAGCTTTCGGAAAACGCCCGCTTTAGGCAAAAGCGAAGGAAAAGTGTCAAATGCGAGCTTCTTATTATTTTCAAGCAAAAAGACTGGGAAAGACTTAATTGTCAAGTTTCTGGGCATGTGCAGAAGAAAATTTAAAAAAAATCAAAAAAAATTTTTTTTAATGGCGGCGCCCGGGCATTGGCAACTGACCACACAGGTACTGTGATATCACCAGCGGGCTGCTACCGGTGCTATAGAGTGGACCGCACCAGTAGGAACCCACCACTGCCTTCAACCCATTCATTTATTTATCTTCCTCTCTACCGCAGCCATTATATTTATCACACACTTGCTATATATGGAAAAAATAGACAACGAATTATTAGGATAGGCCTTTAGATGTTTTAAGGTCAGTACTAAAGAAAGTAAAGAGTAATCCCTTGCTTTTACAGCAACAGGTGAACTTTTATTGGTGTCAATAAAAAAACTGAACATTTTTCTGATATCACTGCTACAGTGGCAGGCAAAGAATAAAGCCACATGACTGATTTTAATGCCTGCAATGGAAAAGGAAGGGGGGGAAAGCTGAGGTTATGGGTTCCAGATATAGACTAGTTATGGATATTGGAACTTATTAGTTTTGGAAGCTTTTAGAATTTGCTGGGTTTCTTGATTTTAGTAGGCACAAATTATTTAGACCATAGTTATGGTATCACCCCTGTCCTTTCTAAAATTCCAATAAAAACTAGTATGAAACTTCCTACATGAGCAAATCAATCACTGCCATATCTATTTTTCCTTTCCCCCCTCAGGAATAATTGAACATCTATAAAATCATTTTGTAAGGTAGGATATTTGTGGTGGGGTTTGAAGGAAGGAAAAAACCATACTTTACTACCATCATGTTACTCTAGTCCAGGGGTGTCAAACTCAAGGCCCGGAGCCGGAGCCGGGCCACAGGATGCTTAGATCTGGCCTGCGGGCCCACCCTGGAAACAGTGAAGGACCAGTCCGCAGTGCCTCTGCCAGTAAAAAAGGAGCTGGGGAGGGCTGCGTGTGGCCCTCCCAAGCTCCATTTTCGCTGGCAGAGGTCTGCAGGAGGCCATCACAGCCGAAAACGGAGCCTGGGAAGGCCATCATGGCCAAAAACGGAGCCTCAATGAGTGACATCGAGCTGGCCATGCTCCCTGGTGACACCCCCCGGCCAAACACAACCCTGATGCGGCCCTCAATGAAATCGAATTTGACACCCCTGCTCTAGTCTAATGACAGAGGAAATGTAATGTAAAAGGAAAGAAGTACTGATACAACTCATAGAATAATAATGGCAAATTTATTTGTAGAACCAAATTCTCATATGGTAATATTCCAATGGGAAATGCATTGTGGAAAGAAATATCTATAAATAGACTCTGAAAAACGCAAACAGGTGGAATCCCAGTATGCTAAATGAGTACTGTTTTCCAAGATTGAGATTTAAGAACGGTTACTGTAATTTGCCTCATGGTATCACACTAAATTTATTTTTATTTTGTTTTTCAAATTTAGAGACCACCCAGATGATTTTAAAAAAAATTCAGCACTGACCTTGCATCTGCTTCACTGTAATATTCTCTTGCAACAATGTCTTCAAATAATTCACCTCCGGTAACTCTAGTAATGATATGAAATATTTTTACAGATAAAAAAAAACTAAGTTAGAAATTTAATTTTTACCCAACTTTTTTGCAAATACTATGTGGCTGCTTCATATAATGAAGGCTCTGCAACCAGACTCAGTTCTGGGTTCAGATAACCAGTATATCTTTAGTAGGTAAATGTTTGCTGGACTTACCGTACACATTACTTTTTTTAAAAAAAATTACTGACTTCCAAACATTCTGCACAAGTGAATTTTTGCCTACATAAAATATTAACCTTCCTTAAGTATTATGATCTTTCAGTTATTCACTGTTCTGGCCTCATCATATAGTCCTCAAAAGGATTATTTATTGTACCGTATTTTCTATGAAAAACCAGGAATGAATAGGTATATTTCATTGGGGGACCTCAATATAATGCATAAATTGCAGATTTTATTGCACTGCCCAGTGATGGCAGTGCCATTTTTAGCAGATATGGGGTGAAGGATTATATTTCAAGGATTTATATTATTTCAAATTGCCACTCCCTCAATTTGGATGAGATACCAGTTCTATTTGGCTATTCTTCTTCATCAACTCTTAACTTCATGGTTTTCCAAGACAGGCAGATCGCGTTTCAATGGCTTCAATACGATTTTGCTCACATGCTCAAGTCATTTTAAAAATTTGGCACTGAATTTTTATCTGAAACCTTTCATTATTTATCATTTATCATTACTATTTAAATACTGAAGATTTTCAATACTTAGCCAATTTTTTAAACAAAGTTCAAATAAAGCATCCAATAAAGAATCGAGAGAAAACAATTAATATAATATGATGCTTTTCGTTTCATATTTTTAAAAATTTAGTTCAAAACACATTGTTCTGTGAGGTCTGAAATGAGAAATTTTCAAGCAACAATAAGCCCACTTAATGACCTTTACATTTCACTCAATAGTGTTTTCAGCAAAAGAAATGTGCTTCATAAACAAAAGACAAATTCTTTACAAAAATATTTTTTAATGCTGGATATAACTGGATGAAAGGACATCTTATTCTTATTTATGATCAAATTTCTATACCGCCCATCTGACTTGAATAACTCTAGATGGTTTACAAATAAAAACCACACATTAATGTAAAAGCATAATTAAAACCAGAAGTAAAACCAGAAGTAAAAATGTTAACAATTAAAAGGTTAAAGAGGTGGAGAGAGTGCCTTTAAGCTACCAACCACTCCCAAAGTGGCATATCTTTCTTAGATGCCCATGCCAATTGGCAGAGCCAGTCTTGATGCTCTTGCAGAAGGTCATAAGAGTGGGGGCAAGATGTCCATATTTATTTATTACAATTACTTAACAGCAATTATATATTTTTTGTTTGGTGACCTCTTTGTCTTTATTATGTGTTTAGTAAATAAGGTTGCCTGAAAAACTGCTATAAACAGGTTTTCAATATAAAAGTATATTTATATTTTCAATATAAAAGTACCCATTTTTTTCTGACAAATCGCACAGATTTTGAATTATTTTCAAGTTTATATTGGGTTTTTTCCCCGATATTTCTGCTTAAATTGTAGTGGGATTTTTTTTATTTGAAATATTTTGATCTGTCTTAATAAAATGAGATATTCACAGAAAGCAACATAAATAACTTAAATCATGCAACAGACTATTTCTGATGTAATATTGTGATGGTTGTATGCTTTCTCCTAATTTCTCTTCAAAATAGCTTAAATGTTGCTGCAGAAAACATCCTGGCTTTGTTAAACTAGAAATTCTAGTTTAACTCCAGCTAGAAACCAAGAACTGATCAGAATGCAAAGACTACAGTTGCCTTTTATTCCTTATTAGAATAACTATTGCCAGTGTCAATATTATGTGCTATACTTATATAATTTGTGTTGTTCTTTATAATTATTTCTTCATTCTTAGAGAATCCCCCTGAGAAAGTCCATCAAATTTGTCTATTCCATAAATAGTTATCAGTAGTTATAAACATGGATTTCACAGAGATATTGTCTGGACATTGTGAACCAGAGTTACCTATAATGGACTGACTTTCCTTACAGATAGGAAATGGCTATTGGTGCTTTGCATACCATGTACAACAACTTCTTTGGGGATGTGTGTGTGTGTGTGTGTGTGTGTGTGTCTGGCAATCTCTGCTCCATTTCTTTTCCATCTAGATCATATGACATAGTCTTTCATTTTATATATTACATGTCATAGGACAAACTGCAAATTGGCAAGTCAACTTACAAATCAAAGACTAAGTAATGAAATCCTTCTTCTGATATGCTTTCATGAAGTCGCACTGTTGAAAGAAGAGAAAGATTTGTCTAGTTTTTTTCTAAGTACTCTTAACTTTATTACCCTTTACTTCTACGCTTCTGTTAACATATAATATTCTACTCTTTTCCTTGGGTTACATCTTCAGTTGAAAACAATGCCATCATACAAAACAGATACATTTGCAGTATCTTAGCATAATTCTGTAAATAGTATAGATTAACATCTAATATATTCATATGCCTTTTACATTCATAAATTTTTGCAAATTAAATTTCAGTTTTGATAGCTATGTGCAGGTTCTGAGTAAGTCAATCTATCCATTAAAAGAAAGAAAATGTTTTTTCCTGAACCCATTAAAGAAAAATCAGCACATGCAATGTTTCAAGTGTCAACAAATACTGGGTAGCAAACAGAACAAACTGATCAAACATTACTTTGAAAATGAATATATGGAAATGAAATAATACAATAATCAAGACTCATTCTCTTTCACAGACTTTAATAATCTATCAAAAATACTTTTTTCTAGCTAGAAAGGAATAGATGCGGATCTCAGAATATTTTGTTTCAGGTTAGGAAACAGTGCATGGTAGTTTATATTGACAGAAGGTAATTTAACCATTTAACATTTCCATTTTTCAAGTTCAAGCTTGAAATGACTTAAGCCTTGGTTCAAAACATATTTCTGAGAACTGAAACCAATAGTCTGACTTTCTAAGTCAGGGGTCCCCAAACTTGGCAACTTTAAGACTTGTGGACTTCAACTCCCAGAATTCTCCAGCCAGCATAGCTGGAGAACAGCTATGGAGAATTCTAGGAATTGAAGACCACAAGTCTTAAAATTGCCAAGTTTGAAGACCTCTGTTCTAAGGGAACATTTAGTTTTACCAAGTATCCATTTGCCTTATAGGTAGAAATGCATACATTTCACTTACAAAAACCTCTTCTATTTAAGTGACTATTTCTTTATGGTCAGTGGAATTTATGCAGTAGCAGAAAATAATTTTGCTTTCTTGAAAGCTGGACCCGCAATGCATTCATAGCCATACCTTCCCATAATGAATGATTCTTCAATAAATAACATTTGGCCACTGATAACTGCCAGTTTCATATCCTGCACTTGATGGTCATCAAGCCATCACCACAATCATTATCACCTCTTCAGTTATCCATATTCTTACTTCAGAATAGGTAGTATTTTGCTTCAGAAAATAACACTGTATTTTAAAAGTAAAAATAAAACACTGACAACCTGTAACTTATATTTAACCACCCCCTCCCAACTATACATATTTTTTAAAAAGGAGGGGGAAAAAGACTGTGGCAAGCACTGTAGGTTGGACTTCTTTGATTTCACCAACTATTCTGAAATCCTGCCTTGAACACAGGCATTTTACTGTCTTCGGCAGTCCAAATACTATGTTCCCTTAATCCCATGACTGTAGGGAAAAATTAAGCTTTCTTGTATCATATTATAAACCACGTAACTTATTTCACTATAATTTCTAAGCTATTGTTGTATGTGACTAATGTCTAAATCATCTATCCGCAACTTAATTAGCTTGTTAATCTGAATTTCACACAATATTTGACAAATGTTTTCTTGTTAATACATTTTAACACAGATTCAGCAAAGCAAGAACAGGTATAGTATATTGTTTTTCTTCTTCAAAAGAAAAACAAGAAAGTCCAGTTGTCTCCTGAAAAAGCACCTTTGGGACAACCATAACCTGGATGACTGAGAATATCTACAGCAGAGGTCTCCAAACTTGGCAACTTTAAGACTTGTGGACTTCAACTCCCAGAATTCTCCAGCCAGCATAGCTGGAGAATACTGGGAGTTGAAGTCCACAAGTCTTAAAGTTGTCAAGTTTGAGGACCCCTGCTCTACAGACTTTTGGAATCAATAGCATAAATAACCTCCTCAGTGACTGCATGATTCTATGGACATGTGAAAACACAACATAACAGACTTGCCTTTGGTTAGATGGTCTGCTATAGAAATCTGATTAATAAAGAAAAAAATCAATAATGTGTTCTCCCATTATTTTTCTATTGTGAAAGTTTTAAAGGGGGCCCTTTAAAGGGCATATAAGTTGAATCCAAGAATGCTATTATATTAGTGACAAGCTTCTGCATGCATGCATGCATGGCTAGCTCAGGAATTCTGGGAGTTGAAGTCCACAGGTCCTCAAAGAACCATAGTTTGGCCACCCCTGTAAAAATCTAATACTTATTTTCCATCCTTGTGTGCAAAGGCAAAATCAATATTGATTCTGCTGAAACAAGGTGCTGCACAATTCATTACCACTCCATTATGCTAACTGTAACTGATGCTAGTTGTTCCTTTAGCCCCTGCATCAATATTAACGGTATCTTTTCTATTTTTTTTCTACTAGCCTATACAGCTTTATTTAGTCTTAAAGACTATGAAAATTTTAAAACAAGAACAATCTGCTCTTCTGTAAACTAATGTTTTACATTTCATTAAGCTTTAAAATTTATTTTCCTTTTTTCTGCTCATTATGTTTAAGAAATAAATGTATACCAAAATAAGAGCTTGGGCGTTCTCTTTGAGCATTCCATTTCAAAATAGCTAATGACATAATTTATATTATTAGTGTAACTAAGCAAACTATAATAGTAAAAACTTAAAAAAAAACCCAGCATGTATATAAATGATAATGTACAGGCAGTGACGAAGTTCAATTCTGAAGTTCTTCCTATCCTAAAGTGTTGTACCGTGTGTTTACAAATGAGATTTCTCTAACATTGGGCTGTAACCAACTATCTTATTTGGGGGTTTTTTAAGGATGCTTTTGGGGTTTACATTAGGCTGAGAGCTTTTGTTTAAAAAAAAGTTATGATAATGATGGTGTCTACAGTTTTTTGCCTCGCGAACGCTTCCTTCCTTTTTATTTGCTTTTTATAATTAAAAGAAGCTTTAAAGCATTAATTCAGGTTAGACAACTGGGTAAATAGTCATGCTACTGCCTACACATTCCATATTGCCTGCAACTGCTTTACTACATTGAATACATTTAGATGTCAAAGAGAGAAAGAAAAGAAAGAAAAGGGGAAGGAGGTCAGAAGAAACAGTATTTGAAACAAAAGGTAAGGAGTAATGATTGCTGCTATATTTGGCACTATACTTCCAGTTGTCAAGATTGTGCAGTCAAGTTCCACACAACTTTGTTAGAAACAGAAATGTTTCATTATCCTAGCAAGGGTCCCTAAAATCAGTCAAGCTGATGGCTGGCAGAAGCAATTTTCAACTTTGATTAATAGAAGACAGAGTTGATAGACATGAAGTTTGACTTTCAGTTGGCACCTTCAAACCATTTCCAATTCTGCATCTTTCACTGATCAATACTGATCAATTCAGTATCAATTCAGCCATCACTATGATATCCCTCAAAACAGAGGATATTACATACTCTGTGTGAATTTACATTTCCCCAATTAACACATTTACTGGAAACATGGTATATTTATTTCTAACTTCAATTAATCAATTTTACCATCATTTGGTTCCTCACTAAATCTTTTTTACTTAGTCATCAGAGATGAAAACAAAGGCAACTTTTGAATACCTTATTAATTCCAACATCTAGCTACCTGAATTTCACCACAAAATTCTTTTATTTCAGGCTGATTTTAATTTTAAAAACAAATAATCTATTATTATCTGACAGTATTTCAAATAAGAGATAAACGTAAGAATATGATACAGTATATCCAAATGATACAGTATATCCAAAATACAGTATATACAAATGAAAGCAGGTTGAAACAGGAGATTCTAAAGGAATATACTGTATGTATATATACTCTGTGTGTGTGTGTGTGTGTGTGTGTGTGTGTGTGTGTGTGTGTGTGTAGATAGATAATAGATAGATAGATAGATAGATAGATAGATAGATAGATAGATAGATAGATAGATAGATAGATAGATGGATGGATGGATGGATGGATGGATGGATGGATGGACGGACGGACGGACAGACGGACAGACAGACGGACAGACGGGCAGACGGGCAGACGGGCAGACGGGCAGACAGGATAGACAGACAGAAGGACGATAGGTTTAAAGACTGAAATCAGAATGACGAAGGCTTACATTTTAAAGGAATAAAAATAATTTAAAAAAACATAACTGAGCAAGACAACTAAATATTGTTAGGTCTCTGACCATAACTAATATTGGATAGAACAATATATGTTTAGCCTTTAACAGATATGTCTGTTAAGCTGAGGTGTTGCAGACTGCCGCAAGAGGGAGCTAGAGTTCACAGCTTATTTCTCTGGGAGTCCCTCTCTGTTTGTCTTTGGTCTCTGCTACTTAGTGTAGTCTCTGCTACTCAGAGTGTGTGTTCTCTGCTACTTATTAGAGCAAGGCCTAGAGTATGTATGCTCTGCATTTTCTCTCTGTGTTGTAGTTATGTATTATAGCTGAAATGTATTTGTACTGGATAATACTTGGATTGTCATTATGACTATTAAGTGTATGACTTTGGACTGTTTATAGGAAAATTCTATTTCTCAAAGTAAACTTTTAACTCATGTTAGTGTATCTGTGTGTGGCTGAGTACTTATTCACAACTGATCTCAATCTAAACGTTTCTGTATGCACAACCTTGGTAACACAAGGAATACTCTGCTAATACATTAACACTGGTTATGGGCCCAGAGAGATATTGAGAGTTAGTGTGAATATTCAGTTTCATACTCAGACAGCTAACTTGTGGTTTACTGTTAAATTAACAATGGCACAAGAACAGTCAACTAGCTTATCCCTGATAACCAGGTTAGATGGAACTAACTATGTTTCCTGGTCTATGAAGTGCAGCTTACTTTTGCGTAAAGAAGGATTATGGACTGTGGTTAATAATCCACCTGATATAACAGCTTGGGATCCAACAAATGATGAAGATAAGAAGAAAACAGCTGCCTTTAACCGGGATAATGAAAAGGCTCTTAGTATTATTGGACTGACACTGAGTGATCAGCAACTGGTCCATATTCATGGTGAAGATTCTGCTGCCAAGTGTTGGAGTACCTTAAAGAGACTTTATGTTCGAGATAGTGTTGGTGCGCACATACACCTTACACGTAAACTGTTCAGAGCACGTTTGTTAAAAGGTGGTGACATGTTAGCTCATTTGGAGTTTATGAAGAGAACATTACAAGAGCTACATGAAAAAGAACTGATTTTCTCAGAGTTGCATCAAGTTTATATTATTCTTTCTTCTTTGGATGACTCTTATGATGATTATGTGTCTTCACTGGAAGTTTTGACCAGAGATGAACTGACATTGACTGGCATAATAGGAAGACTGTTAGAAGAGTCTAGAAGAAGGCAAGATAGAAAACAACTGAGAGAGAAACCACCACAGGAAGACAAACAGTCTTCAACTGCCTATATTGTTAGGAAATGTTATTCTTGTGGGGCTAAAGGTCATATAGCCAGATTCTGTAAAAAGGGTAAAAAGCAGAATGCTAGTAATATGCAGAGAGCTTATAATGATGTTAGTGTAGCTATATCAAGTACAAATAAAACTGTAAACCATGATATCTGGATAATAGACAGTGGGGCATCTCAGTGTATAACTAAAAGTAAAGAGAGATTTGTTAATATGACTAAAAGTAACCAGCATGTATCATTAGCAAATGGCTGGAAATTGAGAGTATCTGGAGAAGGTAATGCATATTGTTCATGTATTAATGAAAGTTTACCAATGTTATATGTACCTAACCTTAAAAATAACTTACTATCTGTGAGAGAATTGGTAAAAGCAGGGTTTGTGGTAACTTTTCAGGGAGATAAATGTTTAATTGAAAAACAAGGTAAAAGAGTTACTGCAAGAATGCATGATGGCTTATATATTATCCATGATAGTCCATTAAATAAGGCCAATTCAGTTTATGAAAATAGAAAGCCTCATGACGAATGTATTCATTTGCTCCATAGACGTATGGGACATTTAAATTTCAAAATTTTAAAGAAAACTGTTGAGTTATCTAATGGTATAAAATTAAAACCTTGTGCAAGATATTTAAATTGTAATGCTTGCAATCAGGAAAAGAGCAAGGTAATTCCTGCAAACAGGTTAAATGGATTTAAAACCAAGGAACCATTAGAGGTTGTATTTGCTGATCTCATTGGCCCTAAGAAACCCAGTTTAGGTGGAGCCTGTTATATATTGAGCATAGTTGATCATTTTTCTAGATATGGTTTCTGTTATCTGATGAAAACAAAAACAGAAACATATCAGCATTTTGTAAACTGGTTAAGGTTTGTTGAACGAAAAATGAATAAGAAACTGGTTAGTTTAGTAACAGATAATGGTACTGAGTTTACCAATAAGAGATTTGAAGATATGCTAAAGAGAGCTGGTATTGAACATAAGCGTTCTGCTCCTTTTCGGCCACAACATAATGCGCATATTGAACGTAGAGGTCAGACATTACAGGCTATGTCTAGAACCATGATTTCAGATTCTGGTTTACCAGAGAGGCTCTGGGGTGAAGCTATAATGTGTGCTAACCATGTTTTGAACAATGTAGTGAATGCAACAACTGGTGAATTGCCATTTACTCGTTGGTATGGTAGGAAACCAAATCTTAGTTATTTGCATACATTTGGTGCACCAGCATGGGTGCATATTCCCACTCAAGTAAGGCGAAAGGGACAACATAGAGCACGGAAATTATGTTTTGTAGGGTATGAATCTAATCATAGATCATTTAGATTCTGGGAGCCAGGTACTACTAGAGTATATTGTAGTGCAAGTGCTAAATTCCTTGAGCATGTTGGATGGAGTAAACTGGAACAGGAATACAAGGAACAAGATAGTATTGTTGTTGATGATCCATTGTTTCCTGATGATTCTAATAAGAATAGTACTGATGATAGGATAGTGAAAGAATCCTCAATAGAGGAACCATCTATGGATGATGTAGAAGATACTTCGATAGGGGAGGAAAAGGAAGAGGAAATTCCAACAACTTGTACTAAATTGCCTAGGAGGTCGACTAGGGAGAGACGTCCACCTGATAGATATCAGGCAAGTATTGTATGCCAGATTAATGTGGAACCGTCTAATTATAATGAACTTAAGCTGTATCCAACAAAGGAACAGGTAGCTTGGCAGGAAGCTATGAATAAGGAATTAAAATCTTTAAGGGATCTTGAGGTATATGAAGATGTAAAGTTACCACCAGGTGAGCGTGCAATAGGTTGCAGATGGGTGTATAAATTAAAGACTGGTGTGGATGGCACTGTTACCCATAAAGCAAGATTAATTGCTCAGGGATTTGCTCAATCAAATAAGGATTATGATGAGGTATTTGCACCTAGTCTGAGAGCAAATACATTGAGAGGAGCATTAGTTTGGGCAGCTAAAAATAAATGCATAATTAATCATGTAGATGTCGAAACTGCATATCTACATGCACCATTACAACATACCATTTATATGAGAAAGCCATTAGGTTTAAAAGATGATAGAAAAAATGATTATTGGAAATTAAAGAAAAGTCTTTATGGTTTAAAGCAATCAGGTTATGAATGGAATAAATGCATTGTAAAAGAATTAGTTTCCATGGATTTTAAAGCTGGTATAGCTGATCCTTGTTTATTTAGGAGAGAGAAAAATGGTTTGATTTCTCTGTTGCTATTATTTACAGATGATATAGCGATTATAACAAAGACTGAACAAGAAGCAAATGATATTGTTTCTGAATTACAAAGAAAGTTCAAGATTAGAAATTTAGGAGAAATTAAACATTATTTGGGTCTTGATATAATGAAGACAAATAGAGGATTCAAAATTTCGCAAGCTAAGAAGATTAGCCAATTGTTAAAAAGATATAACCTGGAGAATTGTAAAACTGCTAAGACACCAATGGATCAGGGATTTACAAATAGTGATACTAAATGTCCTGTGTTTGATAAGGAGATATATCAGTCTCTAATTGGTAGTCTCTCATATTTGAGTAATTGGTCTAGACCAGATATATCTTACAGCGTAAATCAACTGGCTAGATATAATGCTGAACCAAATGAAAGGCATTGGCAAGCAGCTAAACGAATACTTAGATACCTAAAGCACACAATACATTATTCTTTATATTTAGAACCGAGAAATGAATTAGTGTTAACTGCATATGCTGATGCAAGTTTTGCTACTGATGCAATGACTCGCAAATCAACATCAGGTATAGTGGTAATGTTGGGTAATGCTTTAATAGGGTGGAAATCTATTAGGCAACAACATATTAGTTTATCCACTATGGAAGCAGAATTCTCGAGTTTATCATTAATGTGTACAGAATTGGTGTATTATAAACAATTGTTAAAGGATATAGGAATTACTGTACAGGAGCCATTTATTGTGTATGAAGACAATCAATCTGCCATTAGTATGGCTAATAGTTTAGCTGTGAAAACAAGGTCGAAACATACTGATTTGAGATATCTGAATGTTAGACAATGTGTTCAAAATAAAATGGTTAAGTTGGAATACTGCATGACTGAACAGAATATTGCAGATCATTTCACTAAAGCGCAAGGTGCAATTAAACACAAAGAGTGTTGTGAAAACTATGGTTTAAAGATGTAAGGTATTATATATTGATCTACCCAAAGGGGAGAATGTTAGGTCTCTGACCATAACTAATATTGGATAGAACAATATATGTTTAGCCTTTAACAGATATGTCTGTTAAGCTGAGGTGTTGCAGACTGCCGCAAGAGGGAGCTAGAGTTCACAGCTTATTTCTCTGGGAGTCCCTCTCTGTTTGTCTTTGGTCTCTGCTACTTAGTGTAGTCTCTGCTACTCAGAGTGTGTGTTCTCTGCTACTTATTAGAGCAAGGCCTAGAGTATGTATGCTCTGCATTTTCTCTCTGTGTTGTAGTTATGTATTATAGCTGAAATGTATTTGTACTGGATAATACTTGGATTGTCATTATGACTATTAAGTGTATGACTTTGGACTGTTTATAGGAAAATTCTATTTCTCAAAGTAAACTTTTAACTCATGTTAGTGTATCTGTGTGTGGCTGAGTACTTATTCACAACTGATCTCAATCTAAACGTTTCTGTATGCACAACCTTGGTAACACAAGGAATACTCTGCTAATACATTAACAAATATGCTTCAAAAACTGTATCTGGAATGTTTATTTGTTTCAGAAGCATCACAATTAAAATAAAATATAAAATACAAGATTAAAGCATGACAAGTTAAACAACTCTTGCTCAAAAACTAGCAACATTGTGTTCTGTCATGCTGCCATGAGGTCATCAAGTGTACACTGATCAGGACACAAAGATATACATATGTGTTGTTGTCTGCATGTCACCATAACTGCAAAGGGCAGAAGGCACTGGGTAGACCAATTTGTTCAGGGTGTCTCTGGGTCTGGGGTACATGAAAAGGGCCTCCCCAAAGAATGTGGCGTCCCCTGGGCAACAGTTTATAGCTGGCTAATTCTTTCAAAACAGAAGAATCTAAAGTGTAGTGAGGTGCTCATTTTCATCTGTGACACTATGTGTACCTGGAAGGTGACCAGCAACTAGTACTTGTCCTGTTGGATTTTGCACCAGCTGCAATTTCCAAGTCATCTTCAAGAGCAGACTCATAAAGTTGCAATAGTCCAATCAATATGGTGATTAAATCATGAATTACTATCTAGAGGGCCTCCCAATCCAAGAACATGCATATTAACTAGAGCTTTACAAAGGCCCTGAGGCCATAGCTGTCACATGTTCTTCAAGCAGGAATTCTGAGTCTAAGAGTATCCCCAGATTGAATACAAATCTCATTCAACTCCATCCAAGATTAAAGCTGGAAAGTCAACTTAGAAGGCCCAAATACTGACAGCCATTCAGTTACATTAGACTGCGAGTCATTTGTCTTAAAAGCTTTATTTGATGGATACTAATCCTGATTCAAATATTGCTTAACTAAAGAGTAATTTCAAGCATCAGCAAAGGAAAAATTCTGACAGTGTCATGTACACTTTTAGCTGAACTACACTGGCATGTAAGTTGCTTTGCATTGGAGGTAGAATCCAAGAAAAGCAATCTTATTGTAGCCACAAAACATGAGAGCCGTTATTCTCCAATTACATATATCGAATTGTGTCTGACAGTTCTTTTACTTGACATATGTGGGCCTTGAATTCTATGTGCACACAGAAGTAATTGTATAGCTTTCAACCATTTCATTACTCCTTCAACTTAGGAAAAATGAATTATTGCAATGGTATTTTAATACAGTTACCTAAAAGAATAAAATCCTGAGTATAATGCAACCTTCATGTTGTGAATGATAACCTATTTAACCAAGGTGTGTTAAGTAATCATAGCTTGCATATTTTGCAAAGTTTGATAGCTAAAACCTGCAAGGCCAGAAGGAAAGAACGGTAGACCAGACAAACCTGTTATGAAAACACTGTGATGTGTCACCCTCTCATATTGTAAGAAAAGAACAGCAAAAAGAGAGCCAGAAAGAGTCTAGGATTTAAACCCCTGAGTTGCCACACATGTATATAGGTAGTCCTCGACTTATGACAGGCCTGAGGAGGGGGGTGCAGCCGGTACATTGTTCTGGGGCCCCTGGAGCTCAAAGGGGGCCCATGAAGGGGAATTTTTTAAAAAAAATTTACAAAATCAAATTAAAAAAAAAAACTTCATTTATGAATATATTTTATATTTCATTTCAGTTTATGAATGGTTATGAAATGTCATCTCAAAAATCGAGTTCAAAAACACAAGGAAAAACAGAAATGTGATGAGATTAATAAAAAGGGGCGACAAAAGCTTTTTCAATTTGGCGTTAAATGCAGTGGCGGCGCTCTCAAGCACATGGCCCAGGCGGGGTGGGTGGGGGCGCCTCTCCTGAGCATGTGTGCGCGCATGCCCTTCCTTCCTTTTTGGGCCGAGTCTCTCCAAGCGGCATGTGTGAGGCGAGCAGGAAAGGCCGCACAACCTCCCCCGAGTTTCCCATGCAGGAGAGGAGAGTCTGGTGGCGACCGCGGTCTCCCCTTCTAACGCCCCTTCTGGCAACGCAGAGGGGTATGGAGGCGGTGGAGGAGGGAGCAGCAGCAGCAGCGACTTGGCTGCCAAACGGCCGCCTGCAGAGTTGTCTGAGGGACGGGAGGCCCAGCCGGAGCCCCAACTGGACGGAAAAGTCAACGCCGATGAGGCTGAGGAGAAGGAGGAGGAAAAAAGCAGCAGGGGCCCATATTAGTCTTGTTCCAGCACTTAATAATTCTCTCGGCGGCCCTGACAACTGAGTCCAAAACTTCTGTTGCTAAATAAAACATTTGTTAAGTGAATTTTGCCCCATTTTTATGACCTTTCTTGCCGTGAACTGCAGTTGTTAAGTTAGTAACACGGTTGTTAAGTGAATCTGGCTTCCCCATTGACTTTGCTTGTCAGACGGCCACAAATGTGATCACATGACCTCTGGACACTGCAACAGTCATAAATATGAGTCAGTTACCAAGCATCTGACTTTTGATCATGTGACCATTGGGCTGCTGTAATAGTCATAAGTGTAAAAAATGGTCATAAGCCACTTTTTTCAGTGCTGTTGTAACTTTGTATGGTCACTAAATGAAATGTTGTAAGTCAAGAACTACCTGTACACACACACACACACACACACACACACACACACACACACACACATTTACCCTTACTCAAACACACACACAAACACACACACACACACATTAATATTGGAAATCCTGTATTTTATAATCATCTACATATATATAGCTTTAAGTTTATAATAAAGCTATTATTTAAATGGGTGGAATATATATCTATATCTATTGATTTTCAAAAAAAATACAAAGTTAACATATAAGACAAACAGAAAAAAATTGAAAAAGTAAAAAGTCAGAGAAGAAAAGAAGAGAAGAAGTAAAGATACAAAAAGAACAAGTATAAATAGAAAAAGACTGACTTCGGTATAGATAGAAGTAAAAATTCTTACTCTTGTAGTCCGATATAATTTCTAATCATCAAAGCCCCAAATTAACTTTTCATTTCTTTGAGGCGCTCACAAAAATGGATTGAATCCTTTACAATTTCCAAATTTATACACGAATGAAAGTGTAATAAGAATGTGCATTTTCCAAATGAAATAATGCAATTACTCAACTATTTTACCCTTATAATAACATAAACAATAATGCATAGATTGGCGAAAATTACAAGTCAACATTTTGCAAAACAGCCCCTCTAACAGAATTAGAACAGTGCATAACAGACAGATAATGCTTAGCTGAAGAAAGACATTGTTAGATAGTATATTGCATTATTATTATTTTGAAACATTTCTTTTTGTTTTTATACTTCTATAGTTTGTTTTTATCATACTGTATACTGTAGTTGTTGTATATTATTTATTTACTGTCTCCAAGTGAATTTTTGACTCTTCATGGCTGTTTGAACAAGTCCTTACAAGATTTTTGGCAGAGTTTCTAATGTTTGTCATTGCCTTCTTCCAAGGGCTGAGAAAAATTGACTGGCCCAAGATCACCCAGCTGGTTTTGTGCCTAATGCGAAACCCAGTCTCCTGATTTCTAGCTGATGCCTTAATGACTACACCAAACTGGCTCCAGTTGTTGCATAATATTTTATCTGAAATGTAGTAATTCTGATTGCAATTATCTTTGTTTAAATGATTAAAAATATTTAAAAAGTTAAATGTGGTCTCCATATTCACCTACAAAGCCATATTTGTAATTATTTTGTGATACTGACATTTCTCATTAGAAATTAGTTAAAAATTAGTTAGTTGCACATATAAGGCAACTACCAACAAAGAGATGGTAGGTATATTATCATATTCTCCTCAAAAACAAATTGATTTTGAAAAACGTCATGTGCATTTCATGTCCTGCCCAGCAATGTTCTGTAATGATATTTTCCTTATAAATAGTAGTTCATAATAATATTTCTAAATGAGAATTAGATACTGGCTTTGCTATTCCTTTCTGTAAACATCCAACTGACTTTTAAAATTATATTTTCTTTTTACAAAAATGAAAAAGTTAAGAAAATCCAAACAGGTAATTTGTTTTTACCATGAAATGTTTCTTTTTAATAATATGTTCTTCAAATGAAATAATTTTATAGATATATCCTGAGGTGAATGGCACATATTTACCAGTACCAATTATTGACAATTATGGCAGAAGATTATACTTTAACTGCATTTTAAAGAATAAGTTTTAAATTCTCCCGAATTCTCCAAGGATACAAAAGGTTTCATTAATAATAGGAAGCATATTTCCTGGTCAACTATGGCATTTGAAATATTTATTTAACTTGTTCGTAAGTTGAAAAGTTGAAGTAAAAATATTCAATCTCATGTTAAATGAAGCTTTAAGTGCTTTTTGAGGTAGAAAAGTGGGATAAAAACATTTTACATAATTAATTAATTTCATTAAAAAAACATATGCTAGTGGACTAAAGCGTCATAAAATCAGTTTCTGAAGATTCTCTGATCTCAATTCAAAGGAAAAAGAAGCTGACAGGAAATGTGTGCAATGACAGATAAGACAGACAGGCCCTATTTTCCTCAGGACCCAGATTCTTCTCACACGCTACCGTTTCCTTTGGCTTCCAAGGAAATTTGGCACTATTCAATAGAACTTACATAAGAAGCCTTCACCAAGTTAGAACTCTCTTTCTCTCTTTCTTACTTACATAAATTCCATTCCTTTCACAGTCACAATTGCCCTTTTCATGGGCCATCCAGCTACACACAAGGAAGACATTTCAGAGGACCTAAAACTGGGTTGCTTTTTGTATTTTTCTTGTATTTTTAAATGCTCTGTCTCTATTTTCTTCTGGAACCAAATGACATGCTCAAAAGCATGTGGACCAATGAGTGCGTTACTAGTATTTTCATATGGTTCCTCTGCAGATTTACATGCTTCCTCTGGTAATTAAAGTGCCAAGAATTTCCCAGACATATACCAAGACCTAACAATGTCTACTTGACCAATGAAAACTTTAACAGGTTTATTACAATGATGCCTGGAATTGTTGCCATTCTCCTAACAAATCAGATTGTTAGCTATTATTTGAGAATCTTCACAGTGTCATGAATGGAAGACACACGGCAAGAAACAAGTGAAATACAACAACCATGTATTTAATATGCCCACCTCCACTACAGTTTCTATATGCGATGCTCATTGTATAGAATGCTCAGGTTCCCTCTATGTTGTCTTATATAGTGGTCTCCAAAGTTCCTCATTAGCATAGTCTGTGCAAAGATTCCTGGAATTGTGTTGCGTGTGCACCCTTGAGTCAGTTTTTGATCCTGGAGACTGGCTGGAGAAGTCCCTATAGTTTTATTGGCAAAACTTCCCTTCGACCGGTTAGGGCCCACAGAGTTGGCCTCCTCCAGGTCCCATCGGCCAAACACTGCCGGCTGGCGGGCCCTAGGGGGAGAGCCTTCTCTGTGGCCGGCCCCGTGCTCTGGAACCAACTTCCCCCAGAGACTCGAACTATCCCCACTCTGCTGGCCTTCCGGAAAGCCGTTAAGACATGGCTTTTCCTGCAGGCTGGGGGTAGAGCTTAATCCACCCGAGCTCACCCCCAAGTATGTATGGTTGTTGAATGGTTGTTGGGTGATTTTAAATATTGTGTCTTTTTTAACTTTTATATTGCTTTTAAGTATTATTTATAAATTGGTTATTCTGTATTTTTTCTGTTGTACGCCGCCCTGAGTCCTTCGGGAGTTGGGCAGCATATAAGAATACCAAATAAATAAATAAATAAATAAATAAATAAATAAATAAATAAATAAAATGTTATGGAAGTGGTTTGCCACTGCATCCTTCCCAGGCCTGAGGGATAATGACTGGCCCAAGGTTGCCCAGATGGGTTTGTGTCTATGTGGCAGAAATAGGAACAATCTCCTCTTCTATTTGTACATATTTTATGTACAGAAAAATTCATACTGGGTCTATATACTTAAACATGATCCAGCTTCCATTCATTTATTGTACACAGGTAGAAGACGGTCAGAAAGACACTGAGGTTTTATACTATTCTCTCTCTCTCTCTTTATGCATCTGTGTACACTGACACAAATATGTACATAAAAGAAATATAGTACTTATAACTTTAAAACATATTCATATATATGCATTTCGCCTTACAATTCTCAAATGAAACTAATGATCAACATCATTATCTACACAGTACAGTATTTTGTATCCAGAGGATGTGTCTCTACATTCCATGCATAAGATATCCAAATTGGTAGGATGCAATCAATAGCATCTAGATTAGAAAACAGTGTATTCGTGCTTGGAATAAATTTGGACCTTGATTGCAGTGATGAAATGTAAAATTTTTCCCTACCGGTTCTGTGAGCATGGCTTAATTTTTGGATGTGGCTTGGAGGTCAGGTGGGTGTGGCTTCCAGTGGGGGGGTGGCTTGGTGGTCAGGTGACTCGTTGGGCGTGCTTGATGGTCAGGTGACTGGGTGGGCGTGCTTGGTGGTCAGGTGACTGGGTGGGCGTGGCCAACTTGTAAAATGTGGTGAAACTCACTTAACAAAGCAAACCAAACAAGCAAACCAAAATTTTGGGCTCAATTGTGGTCATAACTTTCCTTTCCTCCTTTCCTTTCCTTTCCTTTCCTTTCCTCCTTTCCTTTCCTTTCCTCCTTTCCTTTCCTTTCCTTTCATCATTTCCTTTCCTCCTTTCCTTTCCTTTCCTCTTCTTTCCTTTCCTTTCCTTTTTTCCTTTCCTTGCCGCACCTCCCTCACCTGCCTGGCTTCGGCTCCGGGACCTTCGCGGGCTGGGCAGCATCGGGGCGCGCACCTACGGAGCCCCACCGGCCTCAGCCTCCGGGGCTGGCGGGGCAGGGAGACAGGGGCGCTGCCTGGAGAGTTGTCGTGGCTGTGGGCCTTGGTGGTCCAGGTGCCCGCCCCCCACCCTGGCACCCACCGGTGTGCTTGGGAGCCCTGTGGTGTTTCCCCAGTGACGGCACTGGGCCGTTAGCAAAGGAGCGACGAGGAGTTCACGGCAGGCGGTGGTTGGTCTTCATGCGTGGAGAGCAAGCGAGGGGAGGGCAGGGAGTCCCCCGCCCCCGGCGCCCCTCCTGGACGCAACCTGCTGCTGCTGAGCTGTCTTGTTCACGGCACCTGCTTCGCTCGTGGGGCGGATGGGCTGGAACTTCTGCACTTTTTTGCAGCGTAGCAAAGAAGCGCGGTTGAGCGGCGCCGGGGCAGTGCAGTCTATTGTGCCTTCTCTTGCCCTGCTCTCCATCCCAGAGAGCTGCACATCCCCCCGCCAATCCTCCGTACAAACCGCCTGCCCCATTTCTGCAAAGGCAGAGCCCTGCAGGGCGATCCAAAGAGGGGAGGGGGATGCTGTAGAAAAGGCTGCTTTCCATCTGTGCCTCTGTGGCTCTCGCTCCATTTCTTCGCTGGCAGGAAGCGGTGCTGCGGGCCGAGTTCCCAGAGTGGTGCCGGTGGATGGCCGGGCCAATCTGTAAAGAGAGCAGGCAGGTGGCCGGGTGGGAGGCCAGTGGGCTGCTTCGTAGATCCAAGCACCGCGGAGCCAGCATGGGAGGCACACTTTGGATCGCCCTGTGGGGGGGCTCTGCTTTGCAGAAATGGTGAGGCCGCATGTGCAGCAGCCGCGGGACATCCGCTTGCCCTTCCGGAGCATCGCCACCCTCTCAGTGTCTGCATTTCCACCAAGGACCGCCTGCCAACCCACTGGCCGGGCCAGGCTGGAAGGCAAGCAGCCACAGGGGACCACCGGGAAGGCCACGTGGAAGGCTGCCAAGCATAGCAGGGCTGCGGGGAAGGAAGTACGCTGCTACCTCCCTTCCTCGCCATCCCGACATGCTTTACTGCCTTCCACGTGGCCTTCCGCTTGCCTGCCTTCGCAATCTGGCCATGGGGCCACCAGGAAGGCCACGTGGAAGGCAGGAAAGCATGTTGGGGCTGCGGGCCATGGGGAATGGAGTAGGGAAGGCAGGCTGGGACGGTGGGGGGGCAAACAGCAACTAGGCTTACCTGACTTCGCAGGCTTACCTGGCAGGCAGATCAGGGGCACAGCGCTTCAGTCAGGCAAGCTGCAGAGCAGAGACTGGGCGGAGCAGGGCGAGCGAGCGGTGACTGGGGGACCGGTTCGGGGGCATGGCCAGTCAGCCATCGCTACCGGCTCGGTTAACCACTAGCACCCGCCACTACCGATATGCAAGAACCAGTCTGAACCGGGGGCATTTCACCCTGCTTAATTGTCTTTATAACAAACTGATCAAAATGTGTTACAGTCCAATTCTTATTACTGAAAGAGAATTTTGTATGAAATACTTAAGGGTGGTAACCTATCTGTTCCTTCTCCAGCTTGCCAAATTGTGTTATATAAGAAAATAAGTTACCAAAGCTATGAAGAATATATTGGGGCTTACCCAGTGAGGTTCAGGTATTTGGAAGATTGTGACTTTAAAAGTAAGAGATAACTGGTAAAGAGCATGAATGAATGAAAACATTTAAAACTGTCTGCAACGAAGAGAAAGGTGAAAGATGGGCAAAAAAAGTCAGAAATTTACAAGGTGAAAGATTGTTGCTGCAAAAGAAGAAGGGATACTATGCAGAGAAATTTTAAGATCCACAGATACTGGTACAACGTAATGGGTAACATATGATTTCGCATGAGGAATGGATGTCTGTCAAAAGAAGCAGAATGACTGTGATTAGCAGCATGCTTCTGCTGTTTTGTGGTTAAGAGAAACATAAAAACACTGCAGAATGCAGTGGGAATGAGGCATTTAAGAACTGCACATGGAAAACCAGAGCAGGTGAATCAAGGCTGAGTAAGTATTGAATGAATGTAGATTAAGGTTTAAAGAGAATGACTGGTTTCAAAAAAGAATGACCATGAAGGTAGGTTGGAGCAAATATATCCCAATATATATAACAGAAAAGTTCATTAGTCAAGAGGAACATCAATACTGAGAAAATCATGGTTGGATGGTATTAATGAGAGCCTCAAAACAAACGAACAACTTCACAAATAAAAATGGATCTATAATGTCCAGGTAATTCTGGATTTACAAACATTTTTGTTTTGCAACCATTCGAAGTGACAATGGCACTGAAAAAGTGATTTACAACCAGTCACGCACTTACGACTGTTGCAGTATCCTCACATTGATCACATCCCCTGATCAATGTCCAGAGATACTTCACAAGAGGAGTATTACATTCCTCTGTTCACAACAGAATACCTTATGAAACCAGACTTGAAATTTTGGGACTTGAAAATTTAGAACTACGCCGCCTTCGATCTGATCTAAGTGTAGCTCACAAAATTATCTGCCACAATGTCCTACCTGTTAACGACTACTTCAGCTTTAACCGCAATAATACACGAGCTCACAATAGAATAGATACAAACTTAATGTAAACCGCTCCAAACTTGATTGCAAAAAATTCGACTTCAACAACAGAGTGGTCAATGCCTGGAACACTTTACCTGACTCAGTAGTTTCTTCCCCAAACCCCAAAAACTTCAACCTCAGATTATCTACCATCGACCTCACCCCATTCCTAAGAGGTCGGTAAGGGGCGTGCATAAGCGCACAATCATGCCTATCGTTCCTGTCCTAATGTACCCATATATTCATACCTCTTCTACTCTTATTCATGCTTGTACTATTACATATATATTCAATCATGTATTACTGTTTATACTTTGCTTATAATCATATATGCTTGTCAAATAAACAAATACAAATACAAAAACATTCAGGAACTTGGCCATGAGTATGTGTACATGGCAGTTTCAGGATCCCCAGGGATAATTTAGTCACCATTTGTAACCTTCCCAGCTGCCTTCCAAGAAGCAAATAAAAAATAAAAAATGGGGAAAGCCTGATTTGATTAACAACCACTTGATTCACTTAACTACCCCATGATTCACTTAACAACTGTGGCCCAAAAAGGCGATAAAGTAAGGTGTCACTCATTTAACAACCCACCCTACTAACAATGGAAATTCTGGTCCCAATTATGTAATCATAAGTTGAGGAACACCTACAAAGAATCAAGTATGGTTTCCAACAATATAAAGTTATAGAACCATACAATGAACAATGTTGGCGTAAACTAGATTTAGCTAGCTTTTCCATCCTTTTTTTAATCTCATGGCGTAATTTCTTTAGCTTACAAATTCTTATTCCTTTTCTGTACTTTGCAAAATACTGCCTTCCCCCAACAGCTTGACAGTTTGTGTATGTGTGTGTGTACATACATATAAACATATATAATTGCAGTTTTCAGTTATTCTATTTAAAGATTAATATGTTTAACCTTTTTTTTTAATGCATGTCTTCTAAATAATTAAAGGCATTACACTGAATTTAATGATTACAAAAGGAAACCAAGTGTTTCAAGCAAGATAAAACTACAAGAATAATTATACTGAGATATATATTCTGGAACAGTCAGAAAGCCCTTTATCCTTGAAATACTCTGGTCTCTGACTTCCTTCCTCCCAAAAGAGTAGCAACTCAAGGAGAAAATTGCCTCCAAAGGTGCCCAACATTTTGATGCAAGAAACAAAATACAATCTTCTGGCCTCAAGTCTTTTCTAACTCTGCCACACTGGAATTGCCTATTTCATGCAAGCATATTTTTCTCTCCCATCATATAGAATGAAAAATAAACCATTTTAATCTCATCCTTACAAAAGTGGGTATTATTTTCTCAAACCGAATAGCCAAGTGTTATATAACATCAACATTCTCTGTTTTTCACAGATGCACAGTAAGAACCAAGGAATTTAAGACATCACCATACAAAAAAAACCTGCTGAACTCTACGCCAGAGGCCCAAAATCAAGCAATAGCTTTTCTATGTCCATAAATATATTCAAACTGACAAGAACCACTCAGTGGTGGGTTTCAAATCTTTTTTATTGACGGTTCTGTGGGTGTGGCTTGGTGGACGTGGCTTGGTGGACGTGGCAGGGGAAGGATACTGCAAAATCTCCATTCCCACCCCTCTCCAGGGGAAGGATAATGCAAAATCCCCATTTCCTCCCGATCAGCTGGGACCCAGGAGGCAGAGAATAGATGGGGGGGGGGGCAGTCAGAGGTGGTATTTACCGGTTCGCCGAACTACTCAAAATTTCTGCTACCGGTTCTCCAGAACTGGTCAGAACCTGCTGAAGCCCACCTCTGGAACCACCAAAACATCAGCTTAGACAGGATAATGCAACAGAGCAGTACTGCAATGGTATGTAAGACTGGCCAAGCTTTAGTCCTCGACTTACAGCCATTTCTTTAGTACTAAATAATAAATAATAAATAAATGACAGCGTCCAGGCGGGTGGGGGAAGGCTCGCACTGCAATCGCTATCAGCTCTATCGGCTCTACGACGACCGACTGGCCCGCCTGAACCGGGAGCATTTCACCCCTGCTTTTGGCCCCCTGTAGTCCATGGCCCCTGCCATTTTAGCTGACCTTCACTGTCCTTTTGTTCCCACTGTTGAATAAGCATGGCTAGCCTGCCCATTCATGAGACTTTCTTCCCAAAGTCATGCATGATGGTCTTCACACGGGACCAGGAGAATAGGGCTTCATGTGGCCCTCCTGAAGAGGCAGGGTGGAAACGCCTTGTCAGCAGTAGGAGCAAGAAGATGGTGAAGGTTAGCTAGGCCAGCAGGGGCCTCGTAGCGCATAGTGGTGAGAGCATCTATGGCTAGGACTGGATTGGGGCACTTCCTGTAAAGCTGTGGCTTTGCATCGCGCTGTTGGAGTTTCCTAGGGATGGGGAAGAGATGGAATGAAGAGGTACTTGGGGGGAATTGAAGGGGGGGAATTTCCTTATCTTGGAAGAAATGAAACCTGGAGATGGGACGGCTCACACCTGGAATGGTTTAGATTGGGATGGATTCTTGTCTAATTTGTTTAACGACAGCAACAGGGAATGTCAAGATTGCTATTGGTAAGGAATGCAGTCATACAACATGTTGGAATATTCATGACTGGGAGAGCCATGTGATTGAGTCAGCCAATCAGGCTGAAGTGTTATTTGAGCATGTCCAGAAACTTAGCAAGAAGAAGGGTGTGGTTTAGTCTGTCCACCATTAAAGCTTGCTGTGAAAACATCTCAACATGTGATCTGAAACAAAGTGTGGTATTGTTAATGTTTTATTCTACTTATAAAGAAGTTATTTGAATCAGCAAAATGCAGTTATCTTTTGAAGCTTCTGATTTATTGCGTAACTCTGACAGGTTATGGGCCCAGAAATCGCTCAAGAAGTAAAGTTAAAACTGCATTGTAATTTAAAGCTGATAAGAAGCTGTCTGTGTTGTTAAAGGAACAGGCAGACAAGAAAAATAAAGCAGGATGGCTGCTGCTATGGAATTTAAAGACAGTCCAATACCTAAATTGGGGAAGAAAAATTATTTAATTTGGGCTGCAAAAATGGAATGTTTTTTGAAAGCAAAAGAATTATGGGACATCGTAGCAGACCCCCCACAAGTGCTTGGAGCAGCAGATCAAAAGGCTCATGACAAAGCTATGGCTTATCTTCTTTTAAGTCTGGGGGATGATCAATTCTTAAATGTAGCTGAATTAAAGTCTGCAAAAGAAATATGGCAGAAATTGAAAGCAGTACATGTCAATGTTTCTGCGTGTAATGTGGTCCAACTTTCAAGAAAGCTTTTCAGAATGAGTTTGCAGACAGGAGATTCTATGGAAGATCATTTAATGAAAATGCAGTCTAATTTTCTAGAATTGGAGCAACGTGGAGTAAAGTTTCCAGAGTCCCAAAAAGTTTTATTAGTGTTAAACAGTTTGGATCAAAGCTGGGAGACTGTATCAGCTATTTTTGAAAGTAAGCCAGAAGCAGATTTGAATTTGGAGGCTTTGAAATCGTGTTTATTGAATGAATATGAGAAAAGGCTTTTCAGCCATGCTGATGGAAAATTCCACAGGCGGGAGCCCAACAAGGAGTACAGTGGAAACTTACAGCAAGTCTCCAGCAAAATTTTCCACAGGCTGCCTATCTCTAGCAACAGCCGAGATGTCTGCAGACAAGAGGAGAGCAGAGGCAGGAGAGATCAAGTTACACAGCAACAATTCTGCAAGCAAGATAAGAAAGCGTGTTTCATTTGTGGAGAAACCAATCATCTGCAGAAAAGCTGTGCACAGAGAAGAAATGTGCAAGACAAGAGACATTATTTGCAAGGACAGATTGCAGTTGCAAAAGTTTGTTATAATAACAATAGAGACAAATGGTTGATTGACAGTGGGGCTAGTCAAACAATTGTTAATAATTTTGACTTATTTTCCAGATTTTTCCCAGGAAACCATGAAGAAGTGGCCTTAGCCAATGGTCAAAAGGCTAAAATCATTGGAAGAGGCGATGTGCAAATTCCATATTTGGAATCCAGGTTTACTGATGTGTTATGTGTACCTGAAATGGAGCATAATTTGTTAAGTGTGTCTAGTTTAGACAAGCAAGGTTATGAAACCACATTTGTAAATGGGAAGTGTCTCATCCAAAGAAATGGGAATGTTTGTGCACAGGGCATAAAAGAGGATAATCTTTATGTATTGCAGGGACAAAAGGTCCCACATTGTTCCCAGATATTTAAAAATGTAGCAGAACACAATTCGTGTGTTCATCTTCTGCACAGACGACTTGGTCATGCTAATTTTAAGGTTGTTCAACAAATGAAAGAATTTGCAGAAGGATTAGATTTGAAGGGATGTAAGGCATATTTGGATTGTGCAGTATGCAAAGCATCGAAATCCAAAGCATTCCCAGTTAGCAAGTTTAGCACAAGACAAACCACAAGAGCTCTAGAACTGGTGCATGCTGATTTAATTGGGCCCATGCAAGCCAGTTTGGGAGGAGCAAAGTATGCGCTGGTCATTGTGGATGACTACAGCAGGTTTGGGTTTTGCTACTTACTTAAGAGTAAAACAGAGGTGCTACAGCAATTTAAGCAATGGTTAAGCTTTGTAGAGAGAAGGTACAAACAACAGGTATGTCAGTTGCAAACTGACAGAGGTTCTGAATTTATGTCAACAAATTTTCAACAATGGTTGAGACAATTGGGAATAAGACACAGGCGCACAAATCCTTACACACCGGGGGAGAACGGAGTGGCTGAAAGGAGGAATGGTGTTTTGCAAACAATGAAAGACTCATTACTGGAGGATTCTGGTATGAGCAGGTCATATTGGGGTGAAGCCATACTGACTGCCAATTATTTAGTTAATAGGCTGTGGAGTTCATCCATCAATAATACTCCATATGCAATGCTATATGGGAGAAAGCCTTCTCTAGCACATTTAAAAATATTTGGTAGTACTGCATGGGTACATATTCCAAAGGCAATCAGAAGAAAGGGACAACAAAAGGCTAGAAAGCTCAGATTTGTGGGCTATGAGCCAGGCTCAAAAGGTTATCGCTTTAGCGATGGAAGTAAAAGGATAGTGATTTCAAGATCTGCTAGTTTTGCAGAACAAAATTGGAACAGAATTGATGCAAATTCTGAAAATGTCTCACTTAGTGACGGTGATCCGCTTAGCAACGGTGATCCACTTAGTGACAATAACTCATTTAATGATGGTGAATCATTTTCTGAAGGTGTCTATGTTCAGGGAGGAGAGTCTGAACAAGATATGAAGCCAGAAAAGCTTGAAACACAAGAACAGGCAATGCCACGTAGGTCAGAGCGTAGGAACAGAGGGGTTCCGCCAGACAGGTATTCTGCCAGTAAAGTTAAAGTGTGTAATGTGTGGTATGAGCCAAGAAACTATAAGGAAGTATTGGCATTACCAAAAGTTGAACAAGAAAAGTGGAAGGAAGCCATGGATAAAGAGATGAAATCCATGGGAAATCATAAAGTGTTCACATCTGTGACTTTGCCACAGGGTACCAAGGCTGTAGGATGTAAGTGGGTATACAAGAAAAAGGTATTACCCAATAATGAAGTACAGTATAAGGCAAGATTGGTGGCACAAGGTTTTTCTCAATTAAAAAATGTTCACTATGATGAGGTGTTCGCGCCAACTGTAAAAGGTGAGAGCATAAGACTAGCACTGGCATTAGCATCAGCATACAGGCATAGAATTTGGCATTTTGATATAACCACTGCATTCCTCAATGCTGAATTAGAGGAAGAAATTTATATGGTTCAAGCGCCAGGGTATGAAAATAAAAAGCCTAACATGGTGTATAAATTGAACAAGGCTATTTATGGGCTGAAGCAGTCAGCCAGAAATTGGAATATCTGTCTTGATACTGCATTGAAAGGTCTTGGGTTCAAGAGTTGCAAAGCTGATGGTTGCATATACACTGGAAAGTTACAAGGTGGGAATTGTCTACTATTAGCATTTGTGGATGATCTTTGTTTCATTGCAAAGGATGCATCACAAGTTAAAGAATTTGCTAATAAGTTAGAAAAGAAATTTGAATTAAAGAATTTGGGAGAAATAAAGAATTATCTCGGTGTAGAGATACAAAAAACTGAAAAGGGTTATATTCTCAGTCAAAGGAGAAAAATTGAACAATTATTAGAGAAGTATAACATGAAAGATTGTAATATTGCTCCTACACCTATGAGCACAGATTTTTACAATAGTTTGGGTGAGGACAAAAGTGAAGCCTGTGATCAGGAGATATATCACTCTGCAATAGGGAGTCTGTTATATCTGTCACAGTGGTCCAGACCAGACATAGCTTGTGCAGTGAGCATCTTAAGTCACTTTACTGCTACACCTACAAAGTTGCATTGGATGGGTGTGAAAAGAATTCTCAGGTATTTGAAGGGAACTGTGAATTTGGGTCTTCAAATACAGGTCACTGAAGAATTAAAATTGAAATGTTATGTTGATAGTGATTATGCAAATGATGTAAAAACCAGAAAGTCTAATTCTGGAATTGTAATAATGTTTGGAGGGGCTTTAATTGGTTGGAAGTCCAGAAAACAAACAACGGTTGCTATTTCAACTGCAGAAGCAGAGTTTATTGCATTGTCTGAGTTATGTTCTGAAGTAGTTTGGTATGTACAGTTGTTACAAGATTTAAATGTAAATGTAAATGAAGCTGTAACTGTTTATGAAGATAATGCTGCTTGTATAAAAATGGCAACAGGTGACAGAGTGAAGAACAGAAGTAAACATGTGGACATTAAGTATTGTAATGTCAGGGAAGCTGTAAAAGAAAAATTGATACGTTTACATCATTGTTCTTCAGAGGATAATTTAGCAGACATGATGACCAAACCATTGGGTGGCGTCCATTATAGGAAATGTTTAAATCCAATAGGTTTGATGTCTCTCCCAGTAATGAAGGGAGGAGTGTTGGAATATTCATGACTGGGAGAGCCATGTGATTGAGTCAGCCAATCAGGCTGAAGTGTTATTTGAGCATGTCCAGAAACTTAGCAAGAAGAAGGGTGTGGTTTAGTCTGTCCACCATTAAAGCTTGCTGTGAAAACATCTCAACATGTGATCTGAAACAAAGTGTGGTATTGTTAATGTTTTATTCTACTTATAAAGAAGTTATTTGAATCAGCAAAATGCAGTTATCTTTTGAAGCTTCTGATTTATTGCGTAACTCTGACACAACATCATGAGTATGACCGCACTGCTTGGCAATGGAAATGCTAGTCCCAATTGTGATTGTAAGTCAAGTACTACCTACCCAATGTGCAAAACTGAATCCGACATGCTATAAATTCCTCAACAAGTTTCACATGTTCTGTTTCACTTTGTCATGAAGGGCATGGTTGCTTCTTTACTCTACGGCAAAGAATGAGCTCAAATCTAGCAAGACCTCCCCCCCTGTCCCTTGTTCAAAGTATAGTAAAAAGCGACATAGCATTCATTGTCTCTGTATGACGAAGGTAAACTCTGTGAAACTGGGAAATATTTGCATATCCAAATATATACAGCACATTCTGAGAAAACAGATGCTTTCTTAGGCCAGATTCCAAACCTAGTCATAAAAAGGAGTCATTCTTCCTCTTGGACAACTCTAAAGATTAGACAAGTGGTTCCCAACATGGGCCCCACGCCCCACAGGGGGGCAATTTGATTTTTAATGGGGGCAATTGGAACCTTGTTTAAACCAAGTTAATGGCCTTTTAGGCTTCCTCCGCATGAGTAGGAGTTCACTTTTTGAATAGTAAGAATTATATGTCCCGGGGGTGGGGCATCAGGATTTTAGAGATGCTTAGGTGGGGCATGGCCAAAAAAAAAAAAAAGGTTGGGAACCACTGGACTAGACGTTTTCACCTCTATTTTAAAATAATACTGCCTGAACCAAAAATCTTGTTTATCATAACTATGATTTTTTCTGAACAACCCAACTGCAAAAAAATAGTTTATGAAACTTGTTTCGTTATCTACAGCACCATAGTTTAGAGTTTTAAGAAGACACTAATTGCCATCAATTCTTCATGTTCCTCATTTTGGACACAGTGGATAAGTGAATAAAAGGAACAAATTGTGGTGCAAGGGTGAGATAGTGATGGTAGGCTTGTTCCTGTTAATTGACCACCATTTATTATAATATCCACATCTGAAAGGAGCTTATGTCTGACAACAGTACTACACCAGAATTATTGCTTCCCCTCTTTTATCTCTTACTTTTATGGAACTATCTTCAAGGTAATTGTCCTAAGATTCTTAATCGATGTATCCTTCTATATTCTTACCGATATTAGGGTGCTTCAAAAGGCGACAGATTCTAGCTTCTCTCTCTAATTTCTGGTGCTCTGTAAGAAATGAAGATATACATAGTTTTAGAAAAAAAATATTTTCTTGATTTAACAGAGGAAAACAAATTGTAACCTGGACATACAATACATAATGCACTTTGTATAATTTAAATTGCAATAATTCTGGATTCCTGACAGAAACAAAACAGGAAACGATCATCACACCTACTCAAGTCAAAAATCGAAAGTATAAAATTTCACTTTCATATCCTGTTCAGTTTTCATTATAAAACTGTGGCTTTCAGAGGTTGTGGACATGGATAATAAAGCACCATTTTCCATGTCCTCCAGTTCCATCTTCCACTTCCTAGTTTGATTCTTTTCCTTTTTCTTTATTCTTCTTCCCTTTCCCGAGGGAGATATTTGAAAGTAAAACCACAAGGAGAAACTATATGATATGTGCATAGGCTTTCACTATAACTGTGAACAACTTTAATGAAGAGACTTCGAAGCACTAGTCTGCATGGGGATTGCAGAGGATATGTAGGCTTGCTCTTTTTCTACAAAAGTTTTAACAGTGTATCATTAATAATTTTCAGAAATTATGTTTTACAAAATTCATTGCCAATTTTGGAATTTCAGTGAATGATAACCATAACCAATGAGCCATGGTGGCGCAGTGGTTAGAGTGCAGGTACTGCAGGCTATTTCTGCTGCCTGCCAGCTGCCTGCAATTTGGCAGATCGAATCTCACCAGGCTCAAGGTTGACTCAGCCTTCCATCCTTCCAAGGTGGACCCAAATGAGGGTCCCAAATTGTTGGGGGCAATATGCTGACTCTGTAAACCGCTTAGAGAGGGCTGTAAAGCACTATGAAGCGGTATATAAGTCTAAGTGCTATTGCTATAATCAATGAGTGAAGGAGAGAAATGTATTGAGAGAAGGCAGAGGAAGAGGTAGGTATACCATATCTGGGTGGCAAAAATCTAGATGCCCACTAGATGAGAATCGATCAATCGATCAATCAATCAATCAATCAATCAATCAATCAATCAATCAATCATAAAGGTACATCAAGCTCCAATTGTTTTAGAAAATTGTATACAATTATAAAAATAAATTTTTATGAAATTGTTTTATGTACCTTTATGGACATAAATTTACAATTTATGTACACAAAGGTACACAAAGCTCCAATTGTTGCCATCTATGATTCTCCCGTTTTTGCCACCTAGATATGTCTAACCTCTTCATCTGCACCCCCTTAATTCAAATATCTCATAGTTTACAGGTAGTCTTTGACTTACAACCTCCATTGAGCCTAAAATTTTCATTGCTAAGCAAGGCAGCTGACAATTGAGTTGTACTCCATTTTACGAGCTTTTTTGCCACAGTTGTTAAGCAAACCATTGCAGTTGTTAAGTGAATCCGGCTTCCAGCTTACAAGTTTACAAATGGTGAAAGGTTACAAATTGCACTGACCCCAGGACAGTGCAATTTAATCATGTGACCACTGGGATGCTGGAACAGTTGTAAGTGTGAAAAGCAGTCATAAGTCACTTTTTTCAGTGCGGTTGAAAGTTTAAATAGTCACTAAATGAATGGTTGTAAGTCAAGGACTATGTATATTTAAGGAAAAAAGACTCCAAGACCATAACAAAACCCAGATTTAATTATGTTACCTCTCCTAATCCTTCACAAAAAGACAGTATAACCTGGCTGTCAGAATTAGCACAAAGGTTTAGTACAAGTAGAGATATACACAGAGATAGTTTTTCAAACATTGTAATGAAATGGACCAGGGGCAGGTTCCTAATTTTTTTACTACCACTCTGTGGGCGTAGCTTATTTTGTGGGTGTGGCTTGCCAGCCATGTAACCGGGTGGGCGTGGGCCTCGGGAGCTTGGCGGTCGGAGAAGCAGGGGGGCATTGCCCACCTGCAACGCAGCCCCCCGCAGCGGGAACAGCAAGACTGCGGCAGCAGTTCTTCTAGAAGGCTCCGTCCGGCCTGAATGCTTCTCCCCATTCGATGATCCTAGGCTCCTGCTGCCCATTCCCCCTCCCCTCAGCAGCTCGAGAAGCCTCAAACATGTGAAAATGCCTGGGATCATCACCGTGCGTTCGTGGCTTCTCGGACTGCTGAAGGGAGGGGAACTGAGATAGGTCCTGCCGCCCATTCTTTCAGCGTCTCACGCGCTCCCTCAGCCATCCTCCCCTGCTTGGACTCACTGTGGGGTAGGAAGGCAGCGCATGCGCAGTGCTGAAAGCTCGGCTTCTGGGCATGCGCAGAAGAAAATTTTAAATTTTAAAATTAAAAAATGGTGGCGCCCAGGCACCGGCAACCGACCGCACCGGTACTATGACGTCACCAGCGGGCCGCTACCGGTGCTATAGAGTGGACCGCACTGGTAGGAACCCACCACTGAAATGGACTAAGTAGCACGTTTTTTTCCCCTTCTATTTTGCAGCAATGTATCTTCCTTCAAAAAAAGGGGGAGAGGGAGACAAAAAAACCCTGTTTTTTCCATTTTAAACAATGAATTTACATTAGATCCAACCTGAGAAAACAGCATCCTGCTCATTATAAATATTAATACTGTACCTCTAGCTTGACTTCAATGCATCCCATGGTTACTAATTCAAAATCAACCTTGCTCCCCACAAGCAAAACACACATTCATGTTAGGCTTGTCCACTTTGTATTAGGAATGCTTTAAAACAATGTCTGGAAGATTTATCTGGGTCTCCAAATACCAAATATTTAAAGACTTTTTCTTGTTACAGTAATGTCATATTGAGCTGGCCCTCAGTATACTATCATGATGATATATTATGATGATTAATCTGAATTGTATCAGTTGCCATTGCCTTAGTATGTTTTGGAGGCACCATGCAGTAGGATGTAATAAGGATTTCTGTGCTTACATGGATAAGGAAAGCAATATAATTAGTATTTAATATTGATAATCATTTTTGCTACCAAAGTATAACTAAAATTAATAACTAAACATTAAAGCTTTTAAAAATGTTTGTATGCAGAAAGCTAACATAGACTGCTGAAATTGAGCCAGTTTGGATCATAACCAAGCTGGGCTTATTATAGGAGGCCCCAAGGAGTGCTGACATTACTAGCAATGGAGCAAATAATTTATAAGCCAATTATGTTATGAACTTTAACCTAATTTTCTGCTTCTTTGAGAAGAGTTCATAATTTTTCCTGAGTTAACCTGCCACTAAGCAATCATTCAGTAGGTAAAATAGTAGCAGGTAAAGATTCTGAATGAGGTTTTTAGATGGCAGTGTGGAATAGACAGTGATGGACTACAAGCCAAATTCTCACAGGTATGTAAGCCAGGTATGCAAGTCAGATGTTGCATCTGTATAAATATTTGGTTTAATAGAGTATTTTGGAAACTTGCCAGACATGAGGCAAACAAAACAATACTGTACGTTCTACAAAATATCCTGCCTATGCTCCTAAAAGTGGCCAGGTTTGGAGCTGAATTTTTAAGACAACTATTGTTATATAATTGGGATAAGTAGGGCTGTGTAGGATTTGAATTCAAAGGAGAAGAGATGCTTCTGCACATACAGGATGTGGGCATACCATCCTTCTGCAACTTCTTAAAGCAGCTCCATTTTTCCCTCCATGATCCCTCTTCAATTGCTGCACAATTCCAAGGAAAGACACATTTGGCTCATACAAAGGCCATGGTCCACCCCAAAACGTATTTTAGCCTTTGAAACTGAAGAGATACCCAGCCCTATGTTCAATTGCTAACAGCTTTGCTCTGAAAACAATTGACTATGTGTTGATCTCATAATGAATCACTACTCATAGTGAATAGAAGAATTACCATACAAATTTGACATGGCTGAACACTTAAGGGAATAAATAAAATAAAATGGCTTATTTTTCTATTAGCTTGTTTTTTCAATTAGTCCGGCTACCCATGGTGAGCAAAACATTTTAACATCTGCATAATGGCAAATATAAAAGACTAGTGAAACATTTCAATTTCTTATATAGAGTGCCTACTATATACTCTACAGTCAATAAGTCCCTAAATAAATTAAAATGAAGTTTACTAATTGACTTCACACCATACTTAATAATTTATCTCATTTGACACAATACCGATCATTAATGCCAAGCTGTTAAAATATTCCTTGATAATGAAAAGAAAAACAAAACAGGTATAACAGCAGAGAAAACACTCCAGTTATTATCTAATTTTTCTGGTCTTTGACTATAATAAAGATTTGATGATGATATCTGGAATGGGCTAGTAAAAAGTAGTACCGTATTTTTCGGAGTATAAGACCCTCAAAAAGGGTCAAAAGAGGGTGAAAACTTGGGTGCGTCTTATACACCGAATGTAGCCCCACCCAGCCACACCCACCCTTTGGCCTCTGCCTGCCAACAATTTACCTCTTTGCAGCAAACAGGGCAAAGCACAAGAAGAGCACAAGAAGAGATGATCTGCCTCCTGACCTACAGCTGACAGAGGCTTGCAAGCCACGTGGTAAAATGAAACTAACTACGGCGGCTGTAATGAGACAAAATACTGGGAGATAAACTGCTGGCAATGTTACATTGCTGAAATTGCAAGACAGTAAGCTACAGCTACTGTAGCCTAGAGGAAAGAGCTCTTGCCTCACAGTCAGGAGGTTGTGAGTTCTATCCTAGGTAGAGGCAGATTCTGTTAATACGTTATTTTGTTAAATGTTTGTAGAGTGTTCAAATTATAAAACTTATTTTTAAAGATTGCTTTATTATTGTTCTAGACAACTTAACAAAATGAAGAAGCTTTTTAAAATAAATGCTTGCTCTGAAGAGGCCCAGTGCTATTGTGTCTTCTTTTAAATAGCAGTAAGCCTTCCAGAAAGCCACATCAATTTTAAAGATCTGTAAAAGTATAATCTGAAATGTGCTGTTTTAGTATTGAGTATTAGTATTAAAATAAGGCAGCTGAATTAAACCCTGACTTAGTCATGTTTGGAGTAGATCTATTTAAATAATTGGGAAGAGTTAGTGTGATTACATTTAAGAAAACTTTCTGGGATTAATATACTGCCATAATGTACATTTCTCCAATTCTTTGCTATTTCTATGGGTCAAGCACACATGCAGAGAAATACACAGCAAACAGTGTATATTATCTGTGCTGTTTGCTGTTTGGCAAATTGCTGGGAGGCAGAGGCCTTTTTTCCTTGTTTTCCTCCCCCAAAACTAAGGTGCATCTTATACTTCGGTGCGTCTTATACTCCGAAAAATACGGTATATCAGGAAGTATATTTCTTTTTGGTTATTTTTACACAGTCAATTAAAATTGGCATCTTTATATTTTAAAAAAAACAAAGAACACTGCTATTTATGCTGTTATGGTGTGTCATCTGATCTTAATTTTAAATTTCAAGTTAATCTAAGCAAAAGTACAACTCATTAGGTTAACATTGAATTTAAACAAATAGAAATATAAACTAAAAAGAGTTAGGGGAAGTTGAACTGCCCACCATCGTAGGAAACAAGAAAAAGAAAATATTTCAAGTATGGAACCAAGCAGAAAGTAAAGAATATGTAATATAAAAAACATAATCCAGTTGCTTTTTGAAAAAGCACCTTTGAGACATCCATGACCTGGATGACTAAGAATCCCCATAGACATTTAGCTGAAATAAATGGATTTTATGAACCTACAGTCCATCACTTGAATCAGGCAGTAAGTGGCCTGGTGACAGAAGCTGGACAAGGACTGGCTAAGAGTTGAGGCTAAGACATAATGCAACCAGTCCCTTAGCCAAGACATAAGATCGGGACAGGTTATATGACAGGGATCTCCTCTTAGGGTTTCTTCATACAACAGTTGAAATATTGACAGTATCTGCAAATGAACGTAACACTCATTGATTAAAAGCGGAGCAGGGCACCATATAAATCTCTAACAGATTTTCCTCTCTGTGTGTGGTGGAAGCAGAACTGTGGGGTGACAGACAGAAAAAGCTCAAAGTAACAGCCTTTTCTTTTCTGCATGTCGATGGATGTTTCTACCACCCCCATACCTTCAATGGAAGAAAAATGGAAATACATATTTGCTTGAATATGGAGGGAGATTGGGGATACCAAATTTTGCGGATAGCAGATGGAGTACATAGAAAACAAAATACGTATTCCCATTTTTTGTGAAAGAATTAGGACAATGATGTAGCAATTGTCTTTTTTTAAAATAAACTTTCTTTTTCGTTTTCACTGAAAATAATATGATGCAATCCATTCAAGCAGCAACAGATTATACCACAAGCCACTATTTTTATTTAAAGTGTTGAGGCTATCATCCAGAGTTTATTTTGGACACGCTTAAGAATTAGTATGTATTCAAGGAAGTTTTCTAATTGTTTTTATTTGAATAGTACATCCAAGCAAAACATGCCAGACTGCAAACATTTCCGAAACTACCCTGATTTTTCTCTTTCAGAATCAAGGACATTTTATAGAACTGCTATTTTTCACAAGACGTGCATTTCCAAACCTAGACAATTCAAAAACAGCTTGCTTATTCTTGTCACATCGTACAAGGCTTTCTGTCCAGGAAGCTGTTCTGTTCAAATAGGTTTGAAGAGAAAGAACACAAACTTTGGTCCCTATCCATCTACAATTCTTCTAAAGCCAGGGCTAGTTTCTGGACTTTTCACAAGTAACCTACTTCCCCCAACCAAATCCTTTAGGAAGCATAATCTTCTCCAAGGGTAACATTTGAAATTATCTCCTTTATTCATGACTTTCTCTGGAGTGCTACCTGGTGTCCCCAAAAGAAGATCCTGTTCTAATATATCACAGACTTCAATGGCAAAAGTATTTCTCTTCTTCAGCAGAGTCCAGTCTCCCTAATATTTCCCATTTTTACATACTTGTCAGGTAGCCATGATTGCTAAAACAACTCTCTCACAGAGATTACAAAAGTATAATGAATTCTTGTAGGCAATGCCACGAAAAGAGCCAATTATTTTTAAAGGCCTGTTGGATGAAAGGAAATTAAACGAGGACACACAGTATGCCTGAAGTTATTGGTTTGCATGGGCACTGCCATTCCTTTTGAATAAGATTAGGCAAAACACATTGAATTAATCTGACACATTTTGTAACGACTGGATACAAATGGGGGATAGATAAGGTGACCAAATATCTGAACAGGCAAAAGAGGACACGGACAATTGGAAAGGAGGACAAATGAGAAGTAAAGGAGGACAGACTGTTGAACTTTGTTGGCACCCAAGACAAAAATTACAATGAAAAACTCCCAAAATTGCGGGGGAGGGGGAGGACATAGGCCTCTGTGTATATTACTACTACCATTATCAGAAAGACTGGCTCTTCAGTTGAAGGAATGTGTTAGAACTGGTTAGGAGGCAAAAGTATATAATTGATTAAGATCTTGTCAATTTCAGACCATAACATAAGCCCTTGGGAGGTACTAATCAAATAATGGAAGCCACGGAGCTGAGCTTGTTCACATATGGTTAACATTTCTTAAGGATAAGGTGACCAGACGTCCCGCATTTGGCGGGACAGACCCGATTTTAAACAAATTGTCCCACATCCCGCGGCGTTTCAAAAAAGTCCCGCTTTTTGAATTTGTGCAAAGCGCCTTGCTTCCCTCGAGCGGATCTTGAGGGAAACAGCTGCACCTGCATGCTAAGATCTTGCCAGCTCCGGGCCGGGCAGGGAAAACCCCCCACCACGCTCCGACGTGCCCGAGGGCCCAGTTCAGCACCTCGCACTCTCAGCCCCGCTTGACGGCAACAGCCAGAAATGGGCTTCCGGAGGGAGCAGCGGCTATGGCAGGTCTGGCCGTGTCCTTTCCCGGGTCTGCCACACAGGGGGAAGGAGCGGAGGCGTGGGGCACCCGCCGGACGCCGCCCCGGAGAGAAGACCAGGCTCGGCTGGCAAGGGCCAGGAAGGATTTTTCCCGCGCTGCCAGACAGCTTGTCCTCCGGGCCAGACGCAGCAGAGGCTGCAGCTTTGTGCACCCCCCCCCCAAACACCCCCTCTTCATCGCAGCCCTTATCGCTGCCATGGCCGGGGCTCGCCTCTGCTGCGTCTGTCCCGGAGGACAAGCTAGCTGGCGGCATGGGAAAAATCCTTCCTGGCCCTTGCCAGCCGGGCCTGGTCTTCTCTCCGGGGCGGCGTCCGGCGGGTGTCCCATGCCTCTGCTCCTTCCCCCCGTGTGGCAAACTCGGGAAAGGACACGGCCAGACCCGCCAAAGCCGCTGCTCCCTCTATGCCTCCGGAAACGCATTCCTGGCTTTTGCCGTCAAGCGGGACTGAGCGTGCGAGCCATGGCAGCGGTAAGGGTCTTTAAGTGTGGAGTGGGGCTGCTAAGTGAAGGAAGGGAGAAGAGCTTGAGGTTTCGGAGCGAAATCGGGAAGTAATGAAAGTCCTTCCCGAAGTCTTTTGTCCTGGTGCGGAAAGGGGAGGCATGGATCATCTCCCCCCCCCCCGTCAATGGTGTCCCGCTTTACCAAAGTGAAAATCTGGTCATCTTACTTAAGTAAGACCTGCAACTTGGAGAAAAAGAGATACCCAAAAAGACAGATAGTATTTAACTTTAAAGCTATGCTTGCCAGATGGAGCTCATCAAGATAAAACAACATAGCCTCCTTTTGTTGAACATCTGGTGACCCTAGTGATAGGGTAATCAGGAAACAATACCTGTAGATTACTCAGCTCATACCTTACAGGATTCATTTTCTTTTTTTTAAAGTAAGATTTTAATTAATATTCATATACTCTTAAAACAGGAATGAAAAATGCTATTGAAGTCATAAGCTCTTAAATGCTCTTCTATTTATTTAAAGCATTTATATATTTTTCTGTCTTATAACCAACTCCAAACAATCAAAAGAGTACCATAAAATACTTGTACCTTTTTACTATTCATAGTAGCCTAAGTGCTGCTGATAACATCATAGTTTGAGTACTCTTAGGGTATTCTGGTTTGGGAAACCAGAACCTGTGAGAAGATAAAATGTGACTACGTGTGCTTTACTGCTGCCTACTCTGATTCCAGCATTTCTTCACTTTCTTTCATGGATTTATTTATTTATTTATTTTGGTTTTCTTATATGCCGCCCAACTCCCGAAGGACTCAGGGCGGCGTACAACAGAAAGAAATACAAGAATAACCAACTATAAATATTACTTAAAATCAAATATAAAAATTAAAAAAACACAATATTAAAACCATCCAAAAAACCATTCAACAACAATACATACTTGGGGGTGAGCTCAGGTGGAATTAGGCTCTACCCCCAGCCTGCAGGAAGAGCCATGTCTTAACGGCTTTTCGGAAGGCCAGCAGGGTGGGGATGGTTCGGGTCTCTGGGGGGAGTTGGTTCCAGAGCACAGGGCCTGCCATAGAGAAGGCTCTCCCCCTAGGGCCTGCCAGCCGACATTGCTTGGCTGACGGGACCTGGAGGAGGCCAACTCTGTGGGCCCTAACCGGTCGAAGGGAAGTGTGAGGCAGAATGCGGTCCCGGAGATAACCTGGTCCTAAGCCATGAAGGGCTTTAAAGATGGTGATCAACACCTTGAATTGGACCCGGAGACCGATGGGCAACCAATGCAGCTGGTGGAGTATGGGTGTCACGTGGGTGTACCTAGGCACACTCACCACAGCACGCGCAGCCGCATTTTGCACCAACTGAAGTCTCCGGATACTCTTCAAGGGTAGCCCCATGTAGAGCGCATTGAGGACAAATTTCTCAAAGTAGGAATCTTTACTATCCACCTAGGTCCCCCTATTATTGGAATCCTCATTTTCCCAGAGTTCTAATCTCTGTGAAGGTCTACAATGATTACAGAAGAAATTTGGCTACTCAATTTTAATCTGATTGTAGGGGCGGCAATGTGGACAGTAGTCCTTTTTTTCAACAGCGAATGCAAAATTAATAGTCATCCTATGATGAATTAATATCTAGCTAACAATGTATCCACTCATATCTTCATTATTTTATGTTCATAATACTCTTTTACCAAAGTTATCCTTTGGCTTCTTTTTAATTACTACTTTAATTATAGCTTTCAACTGTAATTCAACATCTTCATATTCTCATTCTAAAAGGAAGATTCAGATTCTAATTCAAAAACACTAATGTAATTTTCAATTCCAGAAATATCTGTGCAAAAAATAATTCTAAAAATAAGACTTGCATAAATGAAAACCTCTGTAATTATTCCCGTCGGCATATTAAAACACATAGACACACATACATGCAAATTCTGTATGTCCATGGCATATAGTATCATAATTGGAAAATTTTTTGTCAACTCTTGACTGATACTAGTTGCTAAAACTATAGCTCATTTCAATTTAATCTTTAAAAGAAGATGAACTTCTTAATAAATTTGTGGATGTTACAACTACCACTTAATATATTTTAATATCTTATATGAATATTTCTTGTTTAAGTAAATAGGTAAATAAAAATGGAGAACTGTTGTAGGCAACAGCAAAAGATAATATGATAAACGAGGAATGCTTGGAGTTGCCTTGGCAGGAAAAAAAAATCCATATCCCAGCTGTGTATGTAGGGGCTGTGTGGTTACTATAAGAGCATTCTGGAACTTACCTACATATTAATCATAATGACTTGAGATCTGATACACAACACTGGATCATAAATGAAGGAAGGAAAAAGGAAGAAGATGGGAGGAAAGGAAGACTTATGTAAAAAAAAGTATCCTACTATTCACATTTTTCTCATAAGAGCCTTAATGTGACAATCTTAACAAATAAAGGTAGTACTCGAGTTATGACCACAATTGAGCCCAAAAATTTCTGTTGCTATGTGAAATATTTGTTAAGTGAGTTTGTCCCATTTTATGACTTTTTTGCCACAGTTGCTAAGTGAATCGTTGCATTTGTTAAGTTAAAAATACTGAAATATCCTGTACTTCTCTTGACATACAGTTTAAAAAAAAGGATCTCGCTGTAGTTATTGGTCATGAAATCCTTTCCACATTCCTTGGACTGATTCTGTAAGAATGCCAAAGGTATTTATAAGCGCTCTTATAAGCGCTCTTATAGGCCGCCCAATCCCGCAGGACTCAGGGCGGCGTACAACATGGATAAGAACGTATAGTAAAAAACAATAAGAAACAATTTAAAAATTAAAAACATTATTCAAACATTATTAAAAAACACCATTCATGGGGGAATCTGATCTTCTTATTCACCCCGCCTGCCGGAAGAGCCATGTTTTTATGGCTTTACGGAAGGCCAGCAGGGTGGGGATAGTCCGGATCTCTGGTGGGAGTTGGTTCCAGAGGGACGGGGCTCCAGAGGGACGGGTATATAGAAAGCAGCAACCTTTGGAAATCACATCAAAGTAAATTCTAAGACTTCTTTAGAGAAATGAAAATTAGTGATCATTATGTACTTAATATTTATTAAAAGTTTCCATTATAGTAAATTTATTATATATACTTCAGAGCAAAAGAAACAACCAATAAAGTAAATGGGATGAGGTAGGAAAAGTACAATTAGACAAGCAGGCTCACTTGCTAAGTTTTCCATGGTTTAATAATAACTAGCTGAGATGTGAATAAGTGGCTGGCTCTAGGTGACCCAAATATTATCTTGATAATCTTGTCAATCAATGGTTTTTATGAAGTAACCTTTCCAAAACTAACTTTGCAGAAAACAGTATTCTTTGCCTGTAGGTGACAATTAATAGTATCTACATTTTTAAATTCATATTGTTTTTTTCATGAAGGCAATAGAAAAGCAGTTTGCCCTTGTCTTCTTATGGGATCTTCCCCTCCCTCCCAAATTCCTAGATTAGACTATATCTCTAGTCTAATGGTCTCCATTCATTAGGAAGGATCCAACTCTTCAGCTTAACTTTTCATGATTACGCCAGACAAAACGTATCCTCCAATGAAGTTGTGGCTATTGAGAACAGCATGGGAAATATATTTTTCTCCCCTCCCCACATTATTTATTTATTTATTTATTTATTTATTTATTTATTTATTTATTTATTTATTTATTTATTTATTTATTATGTCAAGTACGTATTGGTAATATTCATAGATATAACATTGTTTATATACATAAGATGGATATTGATAAGAGGGAACATTAGGACAGGGACAGTAGGCACGCTGGTGCGCTTATGCACGCCCCTTACTGACCTCTTAGGAATCGGGTGAGGTCAACAGTGGACAGTCTAAGGGTAAAGTTTTGGGGGTTTGGTGATGAAACCACAGTCAGGTAGTGAGTTCCAGGCATTAACCACACTGTTGCTAAAGTCGTATTTTCTACAATCAAGTTTGGAGCGGTTCACTTTGAGTTTGTATCTGTTGTGTGCTCGTGTATTGTTGTGGTTGAAGCTGAAGTAGTCATTGACAGGGAGGACGTTGTAGCAGATACTGTAATTTTATGAGTTAAGCTTAGGTTGTGCCGAAGGCAACGTAGTTCTAAGCTTTCTAAGCCCATGATTTCAATTCTGGTTGCATAAGGTATTCTGTTGCGAATAGAGGAGTGGAGGGCTCTTCTCGTAAAGTATCTCTGGACACTTTCTAATGTATTTATGTCTGATATGCGGTGTGGGTTTACAAAATTCTGAGTCTGTGTTGATGGAAGAGACAAAGTAGGATAAGGATTTTTTAAATTTTAAATATTTTATTACAGATAATTGAGGAAAGAAAATCGTTATAACTAGAATGGAAATGTTGCAGAATGATGTTGCATCCCTAGCCCTTTGTTTATTTAATGTATAATTCTCAGCCCTGGGCTGCAAAAATCCAGACAATGACTGGATGGAAGCAAAGAGACATACTACCTTCTTTGTTGTCATTTAACAACATTTTTACAATTTTTACAATTAAGATTGTAATCCTACTTTATGAGAGGGAATAGATAATGTTTCCCAAAATAAAAGTAAGTTTCACTTAATTTACAAGAGCCTGAAATATGCCTTCAATTCGAGTGGAACAATTCAGAAATGTGAAGGCAATGCAGTTAACTCAAGGCTCGTTCCACAAACAAAAGCCACAGCATCTGTTATAGCTGTTAGGGTAGCATCTCAAGCTGATGCTACCCTAAACTATCTTGATGGCAGGGGATAGACTCAAGTAAGGCTCAGTAACATACTCCTTACTCAGTCATCTGGCTTTTTTAAAAAAATAATTTTTAAGGTAAAGCATGAAATGTATTCATATCCTTTATATATTAAATGGCTACTCATTTACAACCTTAAATATCTCCCAAAAAAAGGTGCTAAAGTGAGAGGAAAGCATAAGGACACTCATTTCATATATACAAATGGGGCAAAAGGTCAAGACAGTTGTTTTCAACTTTCAGATAAGGAAATGGATCAAATTTTCTTCAACCAAGTTTGACTAAATAAACTTCATTTTTCACTATTGGGCCATTTCCTGTCTCATGTCTTAAGTTGCAAAGAATACCAATGATTTCTTTGGACCAGAGAATGCAACAGGAATGCTAAGCAAAGACTGGGTGAATAAGAGGCAACATAATTTTTAGAATTAAGACCTCTGGCTAAAATCTCAAAACATTCAGGCATCTTCTGCCGTACAAAGAAATCATATGTCAAGAGGTACAGACTTCTTTCAACACTAATGCAGACACAATGTGGACAAACTTTCATTCATATCAGGTATTAGAATAAAAATAAGACCTATTTAAATCATCTTTCTGGCATGTCTCCTTTTTGACATCAGACCTCATCCTCAAAAAGTTCCATTGAGCAGTAAAGTTCATAGCTTATAAATGGTGAGTCATGTTTGAAGCTTGGCTCTGTTGCATTTTTTGTTGCCTAAATATTCCAACCTTCTAAATTTTAGCCAGTGGCGCTTCGGTATACACAAGAAATGACTCAGAAATACAAAGTGGATTCCAAAAACAGCATACAAAGGACACTGAGATGACTAAAGAAAAATAATTTCCCTTTTCTTTGTGAGTTTGGTACAGTAAATAATCTACATTTAGGTATAAAATGAATAAGGTATAATGCCATTATATTATTATAAATGCCTGTTGAAACGACCAGAATTTCAGCCTAAGCACCATTCCTAAGGAATAGGTTCTATAAAATGCTAGTAAATTTCTTAGGGATTACATTGTGGAAGAGAAACTGGCACTTCCAGATGTTTTAAATGATAATTTCCATAAATACCAGACATTAGGTCTATTGATCAGATTATGGGAGCTGTAAAACATGTGGTAAGCACCAAGTGCGTAGCTCTGGAACTACATCTTCCATCATCTTTTGGAAAATGCCAAGCGCATCATTTCTTTAAACTTTATTTAAAACTAAATTAAAAAGCTATTAAATTTATTGAGCTTAGACAAAGCTACTGAATAATAAATTAAAAAAAGGAATAGATTCATACATAGGATTTACACTGGAGCTGCAGACTTCCCCTCACTCCACTTCTAAATAGCCCAGAGGAAAACCTAAACAGAATTAAGTTTCCTTTTCACAAAACTTGTTAGCACAGAAGAACTGAAGATGGTTAACCTTTTATTGCACAAAAATGGGATTCATTTTCTTCTACTTGGACGTACGGTAAGTTAATTGAGCTAAATTCCTGCCTGAAGCTTCTCCTAATTATTATTGATTTTTTAAAGGTTACCAGGGTCAGAACAAAATTGCAGACGTACTTTTAAAAATTTTTTTGACTTGCTGTCCCTAAGTCTTTTAAAAGAAATTCTCTGCTTAATCAAAATCCTCTTATTTAGCCATCAGCTACTCACGGTGAAGGAAAAAAGCCTACAATCCAAAGGAAAAACATGATAATCATTACTAATAACTAAGGCTGCACAGTGCTTCAGATTTTAAACACGTGGAAATAGTTTAAGCATCTGTCTCCAACTCCCTGTATTTTTTCCAGGGATTGTTTGACTGTGTCATTTAACACAATCTTGAGGAAAGCTGGATTTGGTCTTAAACAATTGCAGGCAGGTTCTACATAACTCAAGAACCCTACTTACAATATAGCCATATTGTGTTGTTGTTTTCTTCTGAAAGAAAATGGCGTGCATAAGCGCACCAGAGTGCCTACCCTCCCTGTCCTAATGTTCCCTCTTATCAGTACCCATCTTATGTATATAAACAATGTTATATCTATGTATATTACCAATACGTACTTGACAAAAATAAATAAATAAAATAAATAAATAAAATAAATAAATAAATGATGAAATCTCATGTCACAATAACAGGCTTCTCTTCATGACTCTGGTTTTTCTGCCTATTTCCTCCCCCTATATATTCTTAAAATCTGCTTTGGAGGATTTGAGGCCCTTCGGGGCAGATTTTCAAAGTATGTTGAGGCAGTTTCAGGAGGTAAAGGAAGATGTCTGGTTCGGATGACACAATAATTCTGCGGTGCAAATATTTCTCTTGGATTTCACTCTTTATATTGATTTTGTCCTGTTTTTCATTTAGAGATTATCGCATAAGATTTTTAGCTAGTGTTCATTTTACACAAGTTGTGCCACAGTTTAAGCACTGATTTTGTAGCCAGTTTTAAAAGAAACTTAGCACAGTATTTATGAAGTGACCACAGAAAACAACTGAATCCACCCAAATGGTAAAAGTGATAGGATTTCTTTTAATGGTCATTTCATTAAAACCAGTAACAGCTCTTCTGTAATGTTTCCCCATAAATTTGCAACCTAGGAAGGAGGGGAGAGAAACAAATTTACTATCTGAATATGTGGGAAATATTCTTTGGAAGGAAAATGTTGCAGTCAGTCATCTAGTTAATAAAAAGGAAGGCTCCAAAATAGGGGTCTCCAACCTTGGCAACTTTAAGCCTGGAGGACTTCAACTCCCAGAATTCCCCAGCTGGCTGGGGATTCTGGGAGTTGAAGTCCTCCAGGCTTAAAGTTGCTAAGGTTGGAGACCCCTGCTCCAAAACACCATGCTATTATACAATACTTGAAATAATTTAGCTTAGAAAACATATTAGAAAACACTTGCAGGGCAAATATATCATACTTCCTTATGAAAAATAACAGATGAGAGATTCTATTAGGGAAAAAACCCCAGGAAAACGTGGAAGGGAAATGGATCACTCTAATGAATTCAGCCAAATTTCGTTGCTTAGGGTACACAATGTGCATTCTGCAAATACACACATGGCTTCCAAATCCCATTTATGTGGCCTCCAGAGCCTTCTTGGTCTGCAACTGCCAAAAACTGGCAACACGGTATCCCATTATTCTAAACAGGAAACACACACACACACACACACACAAATACTAATACAACTTTTAAACTTTAAAAAAAGAAAGGAAAAACTCACAAATTGCTTCTAAAACAAAAGAAGGTGTACAGAAAATCTTGGAGCACATTATGTAGCATTGCCTTCAAATTGTGCATAATCGAAACATTAAGTATGGTCCCTGGCACCAAAAGGAGCCCGTGTACATCAGGGGTCTGAGTAATGCTCAAAAATATATCTAAAGAAAAGTGATACTGAAGGCTGATTTGTTTTCCTTTGCAGCTTCCCCCCTGGCTTCTTCGCAGCACAAAGCTTGGAAAAAAACCAAGGAAGATGTCAGTGTGTCATCTATGGACTCTTTATTGGAGACTTGGGACCTATTACATTTAGCCTATCAGGGGAAAATTATAAGAAGTCAGTAAACAGAACTGTTGTCTTTGTTTCCGTTTTTCCCCTTAAGAAATATTTCCACATAAGAACTGCAAAACTCTATTTTATATTGGCTGGAGTTCTTAACCATGGAGCTTGGAATAGTTACAGATTCCACTTGAATGGAACTAAATCAAACTAAGAAACCAATGCAGAGCATTGTAATGAGTTAGAGCAGGGGTGTCAAACTCAAGGCCCAGGGGTTGGATCCGGCCCCACGGAGTGCTTAGATCTGGCCCGCGGGGCCGTCCTGGAAACAGCAAAGGACCAGCGCATGGTGCCTCTGCCAGCAAAAACGGAGCTCGGGAGGACCGCCTGCAGTCCTCCCGAGCTTCATTTTTGCTAGCAGAGGGTTGCAGGAGGCCATTGCAGCCAAAAAAGGAGCTTGGGAGCCCATTTTTTCTGGCAGAGCGCTTGGGCCACCACAGGTGCCCCCGACACGACTGACGTCGAGCTGGCCACACCCTGAGGTCAAACACAACCCTGATGCAGCCCTCAATGAAATCGAGTTTGACACCCCTGAGTTAGAGTGACTAAATGTTGAGAAAACAAATCCAACAAAGTGGTGGCGTTTTTACAATATGAAGAAGAAAAAACAAAAAATCAGGAAGGAGCTTTAGAAAATATATTCTGAAAAACACACATCCTGCAGCTTCTACATCTTTCAATGGCTGTGCTACTATTTGCTCTCACTTTACTGATAAGGAAAGTGGGTTGGGTATCCTGAGGTGAAAAACAAGGGATAAAGTCCACAATGGTGAATATCGTCCGGCTATCTTTCCAAATTAATGGTGTTTGCTGCCTATTTACAGTATTGATTTTTCATATTTCTAAACGGTACATCTCCCTTAAAGAGGGGCTCTGAGTGGTGTACAATATAATATAACCAATAAACAAAACCGGATATGAAAAATAACATTACAATTAAAATTAGGGTTCAAATTTTTAAAATTATAGAATAATTAAACATCAAAAGGAAGGAAATCCTAAAATGGCCATTTAACATTAGATTGTTACAGTTGGGGGAGGATCTCAAGGGATTAGCCAGCCCTATGATTGCATGGTTCTCTATGCCCCCCCCATGCAAGGCCACAGAGCCAAGTTCTGACCCTTTGTGGGAGGTCAAGAAATTGGAGGCTTATTACCTTCCTGCTGCCCAATCTAAGTACCCAATAAATCCCATCTTTCTTCCTATAAAAATTTGCTGGAAATTGATGTCAGACTTTATAAATGAGCAATAATCTGATCTAACTTTATGCCTCTTCTCATTTCTTTGGCCTGGACACATGAAAATAGTTAATGACCTCCTTCAGTTTGCTCTTCCAAAGTAAACTAACCTTTTCTCAATAATCTGCTATACAGAACGTAACAGTCTATTTAAAATTGCAGCTCTGATAGTCAAAGCAGGATGAGTCTCCACCAAGGGGTGGGTTCTCATTTTCCTCACTGCCGGTTTGCTTCTTGCCACACCGCACGGTCACACCGCACACATGCACAGTGATTAAAAACCAGCTTCTGCGCATGCGTTGAAGCAAAACAGAAGATGGCGCCACCTATGGCACTGCCAAGAGAGCCGGTTCGGGGGCGTGGCAGGCCTGGGTCACTGCCGGTTCTAGTGACCCAGGCCGCCAAGTTACTACCAGTTCCATAGAACCGGTCCAAACTGGAAGGAACCCACCTCTGGTCTCCATTTCCCTTTTCCAGAAAATGTACAGTATAAAATAATATAAGGGAAGAAGCTTGCTCAGCCATTCTGCATCTATGAAATCTTCAATTAATTCCATTCAAGATGAGATTCCTGGTTCATCTTAAAGAAGGAAAAGAATACCAATTTCTCTTTAGGAAAACAACCCGTTTTTGCAAAAGTGAAGGTAGCTTGTCATAGGCCCCGATTGCTTGCAAGCATGCAGATGACAGACAGATAAAATCACAGAATAAAATCACTGGATAAGATACTTTATCTTAAATGAAAATTTCAAGATATCACATTGCCTGATTCAAGCAAAATGTAAGCTTAGCTTCTAAAATTAAGTGAATATATATTTTATGAAGTCTTTTCCATGGATTGCCAAAACAGCATCTAAACACGTTTTATATGTCTGGTTAATGATTATCTTTTAACATTTGATAATATGTTGAATATTATAATGAATTCAGATTATGTCTGTTCTGCATCTATATGTAGATGTTCCTCATCCAATTCTAATAACGGGGAAGCTTTTTGCTGCATTAATTTTATATTAAAGACAGCACTACAAGGTGCTGTTTCTAAGTATCTGCAATTTAATAAAGAATTATTATAATCAAATTGAATAGAAAATGAAACTTCTATCATACAATAAGGTGTTTCATGATTTTTTTTCCTCCCAGATTTCAATACTAATGGGGATTTTTAATAGACTCTACATTTACATGTCTAACATATAACACTAGTTAGGAGATGCACATCATATGGATTTATTAGGCAAAAGCTAAAGAATAGAAGCATATGTGTTGCACTGAAGACTATTATTTGAAATGTTTTCTGGTATCATTTTAAAAAAGAAAATTACATTGTTGTTATTGTATTTATCAATACAGATAGACCTCAACTTAAGACAGCTGAGCCCAAAATTTCTGTTGTTAAGAGAAACATTTGTTAAGTTTTATAACCTTTTTTTCAACAGATGTTAAGTGAATCACTGCAGTTAAGTTAGTAACACAGTTGTTAAGTGAATCTGGCTTCCTCATTGACTTTACTTGTCAGAAGGTCGCAAAAGGTGATCACATGACCCTGGGACACTGCAACCATCATAAGTACCATATGAGTCAGTTGCCAAGTGTTTGAATTTTGATCATGTGACCCTGGGGTTGTAAATGTGAAAAATGGTCATAAGTCACCTTTTTCAGTGCTGTTGTAACTTTGAATGGTCACTAAATGAACTGTTGTAAGTTGAGGACTACCTGTAGTTTTATAGAAACTCATTCTTTACTACATGAACTCTTCTTCCAGGGAATCATGAGTTTATGTTACTATTCAACCTTTGACTTAACATTTTAGTTTTGAAAACTCAAACCAAGTAAAAACCAAGGCCTCTGATAAACATTATCTAATTAAGGGAAATGAATTAAAATTATTGATTTCATGGATTTCAAACAAAAAATGTCACCTTTTAATCACTGCTCCCAAAGACTATGGACATAATTTGAAAATATTTCCTGTATCCAGCCCACTCTATCTTCCTGTAAGGGAACAAGCTCCCCCTTTATCCTCTCTTGTTTATTACTTTCTACATAAGGTAAGATGCTTTATTAGTATATTTCTGTATGTAAAACACAATTTCAGCATTCTTAGAATACAGCAAGTTTTTAATTATATTTGTACCTATAGAAATAACACCTGCAAACCAATATGATGCTGACAACTATGGGTGATGAAAATTTATCTTCCTGAAAAAAATTATGGTTAAAAATACCTAGGTTAAAAATAATTAAGGTCTCAATCAGAAGAATCTGAAAAACAGTTTTGAGACCAATTTTGTGTAAGTTGTGTAACTCCTGGTGTCCCCATTTCTAGCCTGGCGCCTTAACAACACCAAATTGAATTACTACCCTATGAAATATCAAACTCTTAAAAATATCTACCCATTGTATTTCCAAAATAAATCTCTTTCATTTTTACTCTTTTTAGAATAATCCTGGGGAGGAAAGCTATGACAAATCTAGACAGCATACTAAAAAGCAGAGACATCACCTTGCCAACAAAAGTGCATATAGTCAAGACTATGATTTTCCCAGTTGCAATGTATGCCTGTGAAAGCTGGACCATAAATAAGGCTGAGTGTCAAAGAAATGAGGTATTTGAACTATGGTGCTGGAGAAGACTCCTGCGAGTCCCTTGCACTACAAGGCGATCAAACCGGTCAGTCCTAGATCAACTCTGATTACTCTTTAGATTAGAAGGCTAGATCCTGAAGATGAAACTCAAATACTTTGGCCACCCAATGAGAAGGAAGGACTCACTGGAGAAGAGCTTAATGCTGGGAAAGATTGAGGGCAAAAGAAGAAAGGGACGACAGGTGGCTGGATGGAGTCACTGAAGCAGTAGGCGTGATCTTAAATGGACTCCAGAGGATGGTAGAGAACAGGAAGGCCTGGAGGAACATTGTCCATGGGGTCGCGATGGGTCGGACACGACTTCGCAACTAACAACAACAAGAAGAAGAAAAGTCCCTGTATAAATAAAGTCTTCCTGAGAACTTTGCAAACACATAACTCATATTCCAATACATAAATTGGAAAATATAAACCATACACAATACCTGATTTCTATCTAACATTAGTTAACTCTACAATTTATCTGAATTATATTTATCTGTCCTCCCCAGTTGATATGGATTATGCCATGTTAGATATAAATGAGCTTAGTGAGAAAACACGTGGCAGATCTTGTTTGCTTTCATGTTGTTAAGCAACTGGAGCTTTATCAGGTTCCTTCAGCTAATTAATTACCCATCCTGCCTTAGTGGAAAGTAAGATCCCCAAATAGCTTTAAGCTCTCCACAAAGTCTTTGCATGTTACTATCAACAGACACAGCTCTGCAGATATAGTAATTCCAAGGGAACAAATTTCAATTAAGAATTCTATCCACATTTCTGCTCCGTTTCTACATTTGAAAAGAAACATGCTTTACAGGACAAAGGAAACCAGGCCTTCCTGAAGGAAGAAATCTGTAAACATATCTGAAAAACGAAGTGATACATTCAAAATATCACATTGAAAATACACAAAAGGTCTTTCTACATTAGGGCTCTCCAACTTTGGGAACTTTAAACCTGGCGGACTTCAACTCCCAGAATTCCCCAGCCAGCAAAGCTGTTCTACACTATACTCATAGCGGCTTATCTGTTACCTCTGATCTCAGCCACCGTATAAGTACATAAACAAAAATCACATTTAGCTACTGCGAACAGTCAACACAACATTAAATAGGCCATAGCTCTGACAACTTTTTATTAATATTTACAAATGTGTCCTCATTTAATAATGAAAGCTTTACCCCTTTCATAATAAGTAGAGCAAAACCAGAGATTTAATGTTTGTGTACTTGATTCCACTTGAGGTAAAATGTTTAAAGCACTTACCTACACTTTCTTTTTAAGAATACAGCAAGTGACATGTAATATTTTGTAATATTAGGGTTTAATTTCCAAGCATACAATCCAAAATTCACTGCTTGTCCATCACATTTAAAGATCAGCCACCACTTTCAAAGCATTACTGGTATACATTAGAAACAATTCATTTCCGTTCTTCTGAGTTTGAATCTTCAAGGAAATTGATTTCTTATTTCTTGCACTAATATAGATATAAACCCCCAGGTTGCTGGCAAAAGAGCCAGAATCTGACTGAAATATCTGTAGTTGCATATTATATAAACTAATGAATTTGGTAGACTAAGCTTGTCCAACCTACTATTTCTTCAATCTCATAATTATAGAAAGACCAAGTTGTGATTTCATTCAGTTCAAACCTAAATTTCATAACAACATAATAAAGCTCTTCTAAATTGCAATCTTCTTGTAATTTTTTCAAAATTATATTAGCAAAAATATATATCATTAACTAATCCACCTAAGAGCCGTGGTGGTGCAGTAGTTAGAATACAGTATTGCAGGCTGACTGCCCACTGCCAGGAGTTCAATTCTGGCCAGCAAAAGGTTGACTCAGCCTTCCATCATTCCAAGGTTGGTAAAATGAGGACCCAGATTGTTGGAGGCAATATACTGATTCTGTAAACCACTTAGAGATGGCTATAAAGCACTATAAAGTGGTATATAAGTCTAAATGTTACTGCCAAGTGCTATTGCTTCTGTAAATTGATGTCTTCTAGGGACAGTGGAGCTAATACCTTTTACTTGCCAGTAATATTGAAATGATGGTCAAACTGAAAGGGGAGAAATACTGTTTAGGATTCTAAGTGACAAGCAAACTTTTAATATCCTCTCTACCAGTGGTGAGTTCCAACCGGTGCGGTCTACTCTATCGCACCGGTAGCGGCGGGCTGGTGACGTCACCAAGAGGCTACCGACCCGATGCGGTCAGTTGCCGGTCCCTAGGAGCCAGCATCTTTTTTTCCAATTTTTTTGGCTTTTTTTTGCTTCCTGCGCATGTGCGGAAGCAAAATCATGCCGAAATCTCATGAGGGGACATGCACACAAGAGAGATTTCAGCAAGATTTCGCTTCCACGCATGCGCGGAAGCAAAAAATCGCCAAAATTGTGCGCATGCGCGCATCCCCTCACAATATTTCACAAAAGCAAAATCGCACAAGGGGAGGCGCGCACGAAATATGGTGATGTGCACGCAGCGCACCAGTAGCAAGGTAAGCGAGCAACCTGCCCCTGCTCTCTACCATCCCTCAACTTCTGATCTGCTTAGAAGGAACGCTTACAGGTAGTCCTCAACTTAGAACATCAACCAATGCTGTTGTAACACATGACATTATGTGACCACATCACTTAGCAACAGCAATTCCATTTAGCATCATTATGAGAGGACTATGTGGGTTGTTAAGTAAGGACCACATATGATCTTTTGATTTCCTATCAGCTTTCCGAGTAACTTAGTTTGAAAGAAGCCACAGGAAAAGTCAGAAATCGCAATCATGTGACTGCAACTTATTGTAACAGAATTGTAAGGTGGAGCAGAGCACGGGGATCATGATAACATGACCGGGGGGGGGGGGGGTGCTGCAAAGGCAAACTAAGTACCATTAATTCATCCTGTTTATAATTTTGAATAGTCATTGAACTAACAGTTATAACGTGAGGAATACTAGTATAGCTAATCTATCCAACTATGTAAATACACCCAACAGTATTTTAAAGCAATAAAAAGTATATATCAACGCAGAGAAGGCTCTAGTTCTGTGAGCACAGTCAGTTTGGGTAGAAGATAAATTAGTTCAATAAACTGTTTTTATTGTTAACCTTTAGCCAGACAATAATGTAATCAAAAGGAATGTATTCTGAAAAATCATCTTACATCACCAATTGGTGCCATTTTAAGTACAGCTTTCCTTTTAAACTAATTAATTAACATTACTCCTAATACAATGTTATTTAATACTATATTCTTTGCTGATTTTTTCTTCTACTTAAATATTTATTAGTTTAATATGTATACTTTTATTTTCATTTCTGAGCTGTGATCTGAATCCCAACAACATCCCAACAAAACCCAGAGATACCAAAAGTTAACTCCTCTCTATACTGAAAGTAGCAATACCACAGCCACGTTTTTCATTGTAGGATTTCATTTAGAAATTTAGATCCCTGTAAGAAGTCACTGATTCATCAACTAATTGTGATTTCTTTTTCATCGTGCTGGGTTATTTCATTTCCAAATGAAAATGTAACTATTTCAGACTCTCCTTTGCAGACTTACACTGTGACAAATTTCTTTAAATGCTTTATCAAGCAGATATGAATTCCATTTAAATCACACTGGCTTAAGTATGACTGGCTTAAGACAAAATTAGGTCTCTTGTTCAAATTCGGAGAGCAGAAACACTGCTAGATAAGGAGTCCTTTTCTGGGTTCAGGCACAAAACAAGCACTTTCTATGGTACATTCACCAAAAACATGCAAGTGTTTTTGGTGAATAGCTTTCTGGATACCAAGTCAGTAATAATGACACCTGATTGTTCCTTTTACTGTTCAGTCTGTCTCAAGGTGATGACAGGTAATCCTTGACTTACAAAAGTTCACTTAGTGACCGTTCAAAGTTACAACAGCACTGAAAAAAAGTAACGTATGACCATTTTTCACGGATACGACTGTTGAAGCATCTCCATGATCATGATCAAAATTCAGATGCTTGACAACTGGTTCACGCTTATAACCATTACTGTGTCCCAAGATCATGTGATCCACTTTTGCGGCCTTCTGACAAGCAAAGTCAATGGGGAAGCCTGGTTCACTTAACAACTGGGTTACTAACTTATCGACTGCAGTGATTCACTTAACCAGTGTGGCAAGAAACGTAGTAAAATGGGGTAAAACTCATTAAACAAAATGCCTCACTTAACAACAGAAATTTTGGGCTCAATTGTGGTTGTAAGTCGAGAACTACCTGTAGATACAGGAAGTCTAAATGGGACATTATCTCAGGCAGGGCTCAGGTAGAAGGTAGACAATCTCTAGACCAGTGGTTCTCAACCTGTGGGTCGCGACCCCTTTGGGGGTTGAATGACCCTTTCACAGGGGTCGCCTAAGACTATCGAAAACACATATTCCCGATGGTCTTGGGAACCGAGACACCGCTTCTCTATCCGTCTCCAGGCGGGTCCACCCACATGCAAATAGACTATCTGTACCATGGGAACTTCTGAGCATGCGCAGAAGTTGAATTTCCGGCACTGCGCATGCGTCGCTATCTTGTTTTTGGCTTTTTTTTGCAATTTTTAAACATTTTTTGGCACTGTGCATGCGTGCACAAAGCGCATGCGTGCCCACGAGGCGCAGCCACGCAGTGCAGGAGGAAGCGAACCGGCAGCGAGGTAAGTTAGAACCCACCCCTGAGTTTCCTAATACTTTTATTATTTTATGGTTGGGGGTCACCACAAGATGAGGAACTGTATTAAAGGGTCGCGGCATTAGGAAGATTGAGAACCACTGCTCTAGACAATTTGCTATAGGAACCTGGAAACAGTGGAACTGAATGAAAAGTGTAAGGGAGTTCTTTCAATGAGTGATATCTCTTGTGACTTTTTCTTAATAAATTGATGCAGAAGGGAATGGAACTATGTTTTAAAAAGCAAAGAAATCAAGTTATGGATTCAGAGTTCTATGATCATCCCTCTGAATCTATTTGAGTGGACAAATTCATCCGGGTAATCCATATCTATAGGTTCAGTATGCATTTGTTAGGTCTCAGCTGGTTAAAGATATTCTTGAGCCCAGGCTCTTGAACCTATCCTGGAATATATGTCTCTTTGATTGTTCTTGTAAACATTTCCAATCTGGGCTGTCTGTTTTTACCAGCACAAATTGGTCTCTCATATTTTTATGTTGTTTCTTTTAATATTCTGAGTTCTTGAAGAAGAAACTTATAAGAAAACTAGAGGATGAAATTAAGCATGGACTAATATATTTTGACCATGTTCATTAGGGTTATTTGAATTAGAGGTGCTATCTAAAGAATCATTCATTCCTAAATATTGCTTATTAAATTAAGTTACTTGAAGATTCCATTGTTTACACTGGACTTTATTTTCATTTGAATATGTGCCATATTATAGTACACTTCCTAGTTTCTTGTAAACTTGAAGACCTGTTGTTAAAAGTCTAACAAAAATTAACAGATAACAGATCTAAAGCAGAAAAATTAGAATTTTTAAAATTAAGGCAGGGATTCCAGGAGTACTATTTCATTGCTCTAAAAACAGGGGTGTCAAACTCGATTTCATTGAGGGTTGCATCAGGGTTGTTTTTTACCTCAGGGGGGCTGGAGTGGGCGTGGCCAGGGTGGGCATAGCCAGCTCGACGTCAAGCTCCGTTTTGGCTGACAAAGGCACCACGGGCCAGTCCTTCGCTGTTTTCAGGGCGGCCCTGTGGGCCAGATAAAAAGACCCTGCGGGCCGCATCTGGGCCCCAGGCCTTGAGTTTGACACCCCTGCTCTAAAATATAGAATTTTTGAAACCCTGTGCAAGGTTTTCTCAGTCCCACCTTCTACTAAACAAACAGGATTATTTTGAGCTTCTTTCTCATGCTTTCTTCAATCTGTAGACTGTGTAATCTTTTTATCAAGTCCCTTTTTAACAGGTCATTCTTCCCCCAAGGTAAGCCATAAATTCCTTTGCAGCCAGTCCACAGAGTGTATACGTGCCATGGTTTGAATATACTATAACTCCAAAAGAGTATCTATTCTGACAATTATTGTCTCAATCAAACAAACACTGAATTTAAAAATCACCTACTTAAAAAATGTCAAAATATCTAAGAGGTTCTAGTGAGGATAACTGAGTATGATTAGCAGTAAAAACAAAACAGTAAAAAGAAATATTTCTGGACTGTGTAGAAAGCAGGTGGGGTTCAATGTTCCCCCAAATCAAGCCCTTCCCTTGCAGATACAGATAGTCTTCGACTTACAAAAGTTCATTTAGTGACCGTTCAAAGCTACAATGGCACTGAAAAAAGTGTCTTATCACCATTTTTCACACTTAAAACCATTGCAAAATCCCCATGGTCATGTGATCAAAATTCAAATGCTTGACAGCTGATTCATATTTATGATGATTGCAGTGCCCTTGGGTCATTTGATTGCCTTTTGCGACTTTCTGGCTAACAAAAGTCAATGGGGAAGCCTGATTCACTTAACAACCATGCTACTAACTTAACAACTGCAGTGGATTCACTTAACAACTGTGGCAAGAAAGGTGGTAAAATTGGGGGGCGGGGGAAATCACTTAATAAATGTTTCACTTAGCAACAGAAAATTTGGACTCAATGGTGGTCGAAAGTCGAGGATTATCTGTATAAATCTGCAATTGAAAAGAGTTTATTATAAATATTTATAATATGTGTAAATTTGAAATACCATTTTGTGTTTTTGAGAATTCATTTAGACATGTGATCCTCTACCTGCAATCAACTACAGAATCCCAGAACATATTCCGGCATCTTAAATTTGTTTTTTTAGGAACACATTACCATGATAACATTTTCAAGCAAGTAATTTTTCACAGAAGCCTTTACCTATTCTAGACTAGTTTCTATAGACAGATTTTCACAAATAAGCTATGCAAATGAAATCCACATCAATCTGGTACAAAAGGGCCCTGTCTTCACTGCACAAATATCTGTATTAATGACCAAATATTTACAGTGCTATAGTAGATAAACATTTATCCTTGGGAAAGGGATTTTTGCCAAGAAGGTAGAAATAAAGTATACAAAAATCTTCCTCTTAACTTATCCAGGAAGAAGCAGAAAATTACTGAGGCTTTAATTTTGGCGCTGTTCCTGTTCCACATACTCTTTGCGTCGTCTTTTAAATGCTGTACAAAAATTACATATTTCTATTCAGAATGCAAGAAAAGCAGTGAGCTCTAAGCAATAATTGTAATCAAAGATTGGATTTTCTTCCTCTTTCCACAGAATAGCTTGCAAGGATGAAAAGCTCTGCTAAGGTATTGTTGTAATTACTCAGTACATTTTATTAAAATAAATAGCAGGTGGAAAATTTAGACACTTGTAACCTCCAGAAAAGGATGAGTCTTTAATTCTCCAAAGACAAACTTCTTGATCTAAGGAGGAAAAGAACTAATCAAACAGCTTGTTGTTGTTAGTTGCGAAGTCTTGTCCAACCCATCGCGACCCCATGGACAATGTTCCTCCAGGCCTTCCTGCCCTCTACCATCCCCCAGAATACATTTAAGCTCACGTTGACTGCTTCAGTGACTCCATCCAGCCACCACATTCTCTGCCGTTCCCTTTTTCTTTTGCCCTCAATCATTCCCAGCATTAGGCTCTTCTCCAATGAGTCCTTCCTTCTCATTAGGTGGCCAAACTATTTGAGTTTCATCTTAAGGATCTTTAGAGCAGTCAGGGTTGATCTCCTCTAGGACTGACCGGTTTGATTGCGTTGCAGTCCAAGGGAGTCCAAGGAAGACTCGCAGGAGTCTTCTCCAGCACCATAGTTCAAAGGCCTCAATTCTTTGGCGCTCAGCCTTCCTTGTGGTCCAACTTTCACAGCCATACATTGCAACTAGGAAAACCATAGCCTTGACTATACACACTTTTGTTGGCCGGGTGACGTCTCTGCTTTTTAGTATGCTGTCTAGCTTTGCCATGGCTTTCCTCCCCAGGAGCAAGCATCTTTTAATTTTCTTTTAATTTAAAATCAAACAGCTACAGTACACTATTATGATTTTACTTTTAAATAGTGCTTTCAAGTCAATGTTGACTCTTGGCAATTACCTGGACTGAAGCCTGTGGTTTTCTTAGCAGGATTAGGGTTGAGAGAAAGTGCATCTATAAAAACCAATAAGTCTTTCAGAAAAATCTAATGTGGGAAACAAATTATGTCCAATAGGGTGGCGCTGGAGCACACAATCACATCATGTAAACAATTTGTAACACTATGCAATTTTGAGCACTTTACGTTACTTATTTTAACTTTCAAATCCCTAAACAGTTCATTTTTTAAAAAAAATCAGCTAGGTAATTAACATATTGTTTTAACCAAAAACTGAAGAAGGGTACTTAAAAAATCCCAACAAACCCCCAAATATTCAATCCTATTTTCATGCAACTAATTATACTTAATTCAAACTTTACAAAGAAGTTAAAGTCCAATGAAAATGTAATAATGTAATCTCTTCTTAAAAACTTCCAGTGTTGGAGCATTTACAACATCTGGAGGCAAGTTGTTCCATCTCTTTACTAAAGTTATGAGTTATGAAATGCAAGAAGGGGGAAAAGGAAGGTGGTTAGCTTATTTTTAACTAAGATATTTGTAAAGATACAATTTTTGAAAAAAATCTAAGAGTGGCAAGACGGAATCTCAAAAGTCTGCCTGGTCAGCAATGTCTTTCTTCACCCCTAGGAATACCAAGTTGTCACTTCAGAATCGGGCAATTGTTACTGAAGCAAAGCTAGCAGCATCATTAAATCAAATAAGGTGACTGCGTCTGATGGCAGATTGAAAGGACTATTAAATAGGTTGTATTTTCTAAGGCCCCATTCAGATATTCAATTCTGATGGAAACTGATTTGACCAATGTCCAAGTTGAATAAATCTGCTGAATCAAATTAGAACTTGAAACTGAATTGCCAAACTGAATGTTTTTGAATTGATTCAAATGGTTTGGGTGCAATAAGCCACGAAGTGCCCACTTTGGATGTGTGAAAATTTACATTCTCAAAGAAAATTGGAAAAGGAAAATGATTTTAACTAATTTACCCTTCCATCCTCCATATTCCCATAAAACCTGTTTCAGATTCAGATAATCCTTTAACAATAATGCATTAGATAACAAGGGAAAACGCATCAAAAATTAAAGTAGATATCTATTGGATTAAAGATCTGTCCATGAAAAAACATCTGTTTTTAGAAAGATAGATTTGTAATTTGTAAATGTAGTTTTTTAATGTTTTTTAGGATGGTTATAGAAAAGAGATGAGAATTTACAGTACCTCCTTGGTATATACTGTACGTAGAAAGCTAAAAGTTGGATTACAGAAGACAGTAGGGAAAGAAGATTTATGGACACAGTTTGTGTTGAGTTTTGCTGGGCCCACTAGTTATTGTAGAAGCTTAGCAGCAAGTGCCACAGTTCTAAAATGGGGTTTAAAGTCAGAATTGTTGGCCTTGTGGCAGGCTGGTGAACTGTTTATGTCAATATGGTCAATGGGATGTGAAGAATGTGGCCTGACAGCTGCTGTTGATACTGATTAATTTTGCTCAGGTTGAAGCTGGGACCAGAATACAAGCAGCCAAATAAAGCAAGAGTGGTGGATCATCTCTGAAGATATCAGTAAGCACATCCATTGGCTGGATGATTTAGGAGGACTGCAAGGATTTTCTATTGTCCATGTAGATGTCAAGAGAGAGGTCCAGAACAGCAGCCGTAAGCAGTATATACCTCCCTGGACCAAAAAAGGGAATGGCCTGAAGAGAAGAAAATCAACAATCTCTCTACTTCCCGTTGACAATTCTGACCCTACTGACTATTTCACTGGTGACCTTGGCTTCAAATTGTTGATGGTAAACACCAGTCTGCTTATTGTAAGACCTTGTTTCTTCTCAAGTTGTTGGTGGATGAGCAGAACTGGTGGATAAATTGGCAGTCTTGGTATAACATGTAGCAGCTTGATTATTAATGAGTCCTTCGGGAGTTGGGCGGCATATAAGAAAGCCGAATAAATAAATAAATAAAATAAATAAATAAATTAACTGGCATAAGGTCCCAGGAACATATTACACTTGGGCAGTGGGTGTTGTAAACGATTGTCAATGTATTTTTATATGGAATTTAAAGTGCTGGTCTTAGCTTACAACACTTATCCAATTAACAGTACAATATGCATAACCAGGAGAAAAAACTGCTGATGGTCTGGGAGTTGCCGTCCACAAGTCTTAAAGTTGCTGAAGTTAGACACACTTGCCTTAGATGTTAAGACTTCCCTAGTGCTGAATTTGGTCTAGAACAGAGGTCTCCAAACTTGGCAACTTTAAGACTTGTGGACTTCAACTCCCAGAATTCTCCAGCCAGCTATGCTGGCTGAAGAATTCTGGGAATTGAAGTCCACAAGTCTTAAAGTTGCCAAGTTTGGAGACCCCTGGTCTAGAAGTCAGTTAAGAGCTCTTCTATAGTTTCTTTATAGATTAAAGGAATGACATTATCATATAAACATCATACCTCAATCTTCCCACATACATACACAGATTCACGGGTGTTTTAGTTGTTTTAAAATGAATCATAAAATGATTTTATGTCTATTAATTATTATCTTGACTGCCTTACTATTTCGGATTATATTGCGTACTGCCAGCAATCTTAAAACTGCAGCAGCATTGAAATTAATCACCTAACCAATTAATTAATAGAAAGAAGTTGGTATACTTTCAATATGAAGGGAAAAATTAATGCAATCCTGCACAAAACATCTGGTTTGTATGCATATTTATAAGGCAAGGTACTTTACCAGTTTTGTTAGCACTTAATTAAATGAAAATATTATACTAGTAGGGCACAGCAGTTTTACCGGTAGTTCTGATAATTTAAGACAGAATACCAAAATTTTAGGGGAGGGGGCAGTTCATATGCAACATTTGGAATGGGTGTTAATGTTTCAGCAAAATTAAGTATCATTCACAATTTATGCTAAAGAGCCATTATATGAATTTAACAGACTAAATTATTCACACAGCAGTATATTTTCCTTTTCTAAATGTATTTGCATGATTTACAAGAAGTATCTATGTATAAGTTAAGCATTGCTTTTCACTTTGAGTAACACAATAAGGGGACTATGAATCACTTCACCAGATTACAGCATGTTAAACCTGACAATGGCAAAAATTACTAGTACATCACAGCCGCAAAGAGGCACTTAAGGGATGAAATAGATCTTTAAGCCTACTGTTGGCATTTCTTACATAAGAACCTCTCAAATTTTGTGATGGACTGAGCGCCACCATAAATCTCAAGCAACCTTCAATACTGACCTCTGAATATGTGTTTTAGCAAAGATTAACAACGCCACTGACAATGTGTCAGAATGGTAAAACAATTAGCAACTCCAAATCTCAACCAACAAACCTCACTCTGTCAATCTAATCTTACGTAGCTTCTTCTCTCGTAATATTGAACTGCAAACTAGGGCATACAAAACTTTTGCTAGACCAATTCTTGAATAAGAGTTCATTTGTCTGGAACCCGCACTGCATATCGGACATTAATACAATTGAGAGAGTCCAGAGATATTTCACGAAAAGAGTCCTCCACTCCTCTGCTCGCAACAGAATTCCTTATTCCAACAGACTTGAAATTTTGGGCTTAGACAACTTTGCAGTCTTCGATCCGACCTAAGCGTAGTACATAAAATTATCTGCTACAATGTCCTACTTGTCAATGAATACTTCAGCTTCAACCACAACAATACACGAGCACATACAGTAATATATACAAACTTATGGTAAACTGCTCCAAACTTGAGTGCAGAAAATACAACTTCAATAACAGAGTTATCAATGTCTGGAATGCACTACCTGACACTGTGGTTTCTTCACCAAACCCCCAAACCTTTAACCGTAGACTGTCTACTGTCGACCTCACCCCATTCCTAAGAGGTCTCTAAGGGGTGTGCATAAGCACACCAGCGTGGCTACTGTCCCTGTATTAATATTCCCTTTTATTCGTATCCATTTCATGTATTCATAATTATGTTTATACTTATATCTGTTATCTAATACATGCTTGACAAAATAAATAAAAATAAAAAAATAAAAAAATAAAACAATCACATAATGTTTAGATAAAAATGCACAATTTTGAAAATAATGCAATTTTATAATCCAGAAAACATCAACCATTGTTTGTTCTTATCTTCTTTGCATAGATAAGGCACACGCTGTTTCTATAACCCATAACCAAATAACAGTTGATTATTAACACAGAAAAGTAGGAGAGTATGTGGATTCTACCCACAACCAGCACAATAGATAATAAAAACAATAGAGAGACTACCACTATCAATTCTTGAAAAGTCAAAATATTGCACAATACATACTGTATAAACTATCCCTAACCCTATATATAAATTACTTCCAACCTTACATTACTAGGAAGAAACTTTAGAAAATGGCTTTCTTCTTCAGTATTAACATTCTATGTTCTCAAAAACCAACTGCAACTTAATTAAATTATACATCCAACTTCTTTGTGCTGCTACCGTAGTTAAAAAGGGCAATAACTAAATACCCAGAGTAAATTGTCCTTGAAATAATATTTGATCATCACAGAAAAGCAAATGGCCTGAATGACATTCCATTAAATCTTACAATGTATGAAAACTGGATACATTATATATACACTGTCTCTCAGGCATGTAAATGCAATCATTATAACAAAGGAACAATGAGAAGAATGTAGGCTTACAGAATGCCAAATCATATTTTTAGCAAAATCTTTTTGACCACTGGTTAAATTGTATGCAGATCTGCAAACATTTCAATAAAATTTAAGTTGTAAAATTGTCCAAGAAGTAAATCCATCATTACTGATACAATTATTACAGATTATTAAAATTACAGATTGCTGTATTACAGATTGCTTATTAAAATTACAGATTGGTGTGGTGTGTGTGTGTGTGTGTGTGTGTGTGTGTGTGTGTGTGTGTGTGTGTGTGTTTTGGATAAATCTGCTCCAGCTTCTGCATTTAGGGTAGATTTAGAAATACAATAGCAATAGCACTTAGACTTATATACCGCTTCATAGTGCTTTACAGCCCTCTCTAAGCAGTTTACAGAGTTCAGCATATTGCCCCCAACAATCTGGCTCCTCATTTTACCGATCTCAGAAGGATGGAAAGCTGAGTCAACCTTGAGCCAGTGAGATTTGAACAGCTGAACTGCTGAACTGCAATGCTGCACTTTAACTACTTTAACCACTGCGCCACCTTGGCACTCTCGGTATTACCCCTAATGCAACTAAATAATTTAATTATTGCTTGAAGATTCTATCAATGGACTTGTTTATATTATTAAAGCTATGCTTTGAAAAGCAAACCTTCAAAAGGGTCCCCTCACAGGTTGGCTGTTCAAATTGCAAAAAAAGATTTTACAATGGTTTCAGTTTCATCCCCAGTTCAAACATGGAAATAAAATACGGTTTCAAACAAATTTGAATATGGCTGCCCAAAATGGCCTAGCATTTCTTGAATGTGCTATAAGTCTTTAAAATGGCTGGGACAACCATCAGTTTTCCAGATTTAAAAAAAAGCATTTAGAATTTACATACTTTGAAGCATTTTACTCTGGCAATGGCAACTCAGTTCTAAGTTCTAAGTACAATAAGTTTCATTGCAGAAAAACAGTGTAGAATGGAGTAAGATGGATTGCTTAGAACAGATCTAGGATGACTGCAGGGATGATAACATAATATGAATACAGAGGGATTGCCTTTTTCGTACTGCTGTTTATAGTTTCTTGATATGGATACATAACTAATCAATGAAATAATTTTGTTATTGATACAAGAAATTCTAAGCAACTAAATCTTGAAAATACAATGTAAATGCAATATATAACTACATTAAAATTGTCAAGCCCAGAAAAGACCTGGAATCTACGTCTGTATTTTCTAGCATCAACGACTGCCAGAAATATTGACATTTCTGCCATTCAAATCTCTTCACAAACACACACACACAGCTCCGTGCTCCCATTTAGAAAACAGAAAAACAGGATAAATTGGTGAAGGATCCAAGAATTATTCATTCTTAAGAAATCATGGCACGTGTCAGTTTCCTTAAAAGCTGCATAAAAGAATATGAATTGCTCTTCCTCGCACAATATCTTTATCTGTTGCTGGAATTGTGAAGAATAAGTATTTTGTTGCTAAGTAATATCTCTCAGAAAGGGAAAGAGAACCTTTGAAAATGGTACCTCAAATTTGTAAGACAAAATCTATATACAGTCACCCACTCACGTAGGACTAATTGGCTTTTTAAAGGCTATCATATAAATTGTGATGAATTGTGTTAATGAAACATCAGGAAATTGGTTGAAAATAAGCCCCATTCTACTCTGATGACTCTAACATGCTTCTGATAGCCTTTGCTAATGCATTAATATGTGGCTCTTGTAATCTACTTCCTTGATTTGCAGTTCTTTGGCTGGTATAAAGCTATTTATCTAGCTGAAATATTTGGTCTTTCTTATATGTAACTCCAGATGCCTCCCTCTCTTTACTAACTGGCAAACAATGCAATTTATTAGCAGGAGTTGCCTGCTAAATATTTAGCTCTTTTATGTAAAGCTAGGCTTTACTGATAGTGCTTGTGGTTGTAAAACATTTTAATATTTATTTAAATCAATGTTTAATTTTTTTCCAAGTATCTTTCAGTAATACAAAGAAAGTAAAAATGAAGAATATATTTTTGCATAAAAATGTAATAAGCATATTCTAAAATATGATTTACATAATTATTTTAAAATAATTATGCTATCATTACATTACTTGAGCTGATACTGTCTAAAATGAAATTTTACTATCCAAACTTTTATATTAATTAATACGTAAATATAAATATGTTCTAATAGGCATGCATTATATAGTAGAACATTCCATCTATAAATATAACATCTGTCAACATTCTGACTGACGAACCCAACCAAAGCAAGCACTCCAGAGATGATCCAACCTCTTAATGCAAAACTTTATTAAGTACATGATTCCGGCACAGATGAGGGCAAAACCAGATCTAACCATTTCCTGCGCAAGCCCACATAGTTAACGTTTGTTTAGGTTTTCCCTCACCCTATTAGACCAGGTTACGTTGTCCAATATAGTCTTCTGGTATTGTGAGAAAGTCTTTTGGTGCTGGTAAACACCTGCAGAAGTGTCCTTGATTCTCACAGCTGGCATTTTGATGTCTGGAAGCTACATTGTATCTCCCCATTCCCTCCCCCCATTGTTCATTGGCAAGCTGAGAAGCGATAATAGTTGCAACAGCAAAAGCGCCTTTTAGAGCTTGACAACATCTTTTTCAGAGCACACAATATAGAAGCTGTTGTAATTAAAAGCACATCTGAATTAGGTAACAATCAATAAAATGGCAACCATCATATTAACTGCATGTGTAAAATTATTCCCATCTATGTCCTCCACCTCCTCCTCCTCCATCTCTTCTCCTCCCCATACAGAGGTGGGTTCCATCTGGTTCGGACCAGTTCGCCCAAACCGGTAGCGACCCACTGGTGATGTCACAATGATGTCACGGAACTGGTTTGGTCTGTGCCGGTCCGTAGGCGCTGCCATATTTTTTTTGAATTTTTATTTTTTTTCTAGCTTGCGCGGAAACCGAGTTCCTGGCACTGTTCATGCGGTCGCCATCTTGGTTTTTTTCCCAGATTTTTTGGCACTGCACATGCACGCGCATGTGCAAAACGCCCACGCCCACAAGGCGCAGCCATGCGGTACAGGAGGAAGCGAACCGGCAGCGAGGTAAGTTAGAACCCACCCCTGCCCCCATACTGTAGGAGATGACAAGGCTGAATCCAAGGGAGGGGTCAAATGCATCATCAATCTCGAGTCCCTTCATGCCTGTAAGAGATCTAAGTCCAGCCCACCTTGAATTCCATTGACTCTTATCTACCGCCAATTTACTTTGACCTTTAATAGTCCAGATTCTTGTAGAGCAGGGATCCCCAAACCCCGGGCAGTGGCCCACTACCAGGTCATGGCCTATTCACAACCGGGCCACACGAGCAGTGGGCCAGCATGCATGCACACGCACAGTTCAAATCACATGAGTGGTTGTTCTGGAGGACATCCATGCACAGCTCAAATTGCATGAGTGGCAGACTGGTGCGCACATGCATGCATGCACAGCTCAACTAGTCGAGCTGTTTGTGCATGCATATGCGCACCGGCCTGCCACTTGCGCGGCCAGTTTCCCCTGTCCCCTCCCAGCTGGGCCACCAAGCCGCAAAAGTTGTAAAGAGCTTAAACTTGCAAAAAACCTTTATATTCATTTGAACTGCCTGGATTTCTTGATTTCCCCTGCGCTTGACACATAGTTTGAACAATTCAAGGTAGCATAGATATGGCTTCCGGCTCTTATTTCGCAGAGAACAATACTGTTGTTATTATTATAGTTGCAGAGCTTAAGCTGGGCCAAGACAGCTTAATTCAGCTACCTTGCAGAAGCTACCCAGAAAGGCACAGCTACAGAAATCACCTGAAAATTCATTGCATGGTACCATGAAATCCATAAGGAAATGAGATAGGTTGTATATAATATATTTACATAATGAAAGTTTAGAATATTTAACGTTCGCCTACTGAATTTACACCTGTCCCACAGTTCCCTCACAGTGGCTTTTCAAATAAGTGCTGAAGCAATGGAAAAACTGTAGGAAGGAGGTAGACATTCCTTCACATTCCATACTACTTCTGCCAATAGAAGTATACAGGTAGTCTTCGACTTACAGCCATTTGTTTAGTGACCATTCAGAGTTACAGTGGCAATGAAAAAAGGGACATATGATCATTTTTCACACTTATGACCGTTACAGCATCCCCGTCGTCAGATGCATCAACATTTGGCAACTGGCATGTATTTATGACAGTTGCCGTGTGCTGGGGTCATGCCATCCCCGTTTGCGACCTTCTGAATAGCAAAGCCAAAAGGGAAGCCAGATTCAGTTTAACAACTGTGTTACTAACTTAACAACTGCACTGATTCATTTAACAACTGGTGGCAAAAAAAGGTTGTAAAATGGAACAAAATTCACTTAACTTTTTTTTTTGCTTAGCAATGGATTCATATGTGGTTGTAAGTCAAGGGATATCTGTACTGTACAACTGGGTTCCATTACTCATCTCCAGGGACTCTGAAGAATGCCTTTTCTTCTCAGTTCACTGCATGCACTAATGTTTTCTTTTCTCATTTTAAATGCACCCCTCTCCTCAAGGACCATCCTTTTTCAATTAACGTTATTAAACAACTGCTACAGATTTTAAGACACACAGAGAGAATACAGCATTGAAGGGTTTTACACAATACTGCAAGGTCCTGGAGAAATAAAAGGAGAATCTCAAATTTCTGCAACTGGCTGGGCCTGTTGCTGCCAATGTTACATGACTGGCACAGTAGGAAAACATTTGTAATTGGACGCTGGTTTGAAATAATATGCTGCAGAAAGAGAGAGAAAAGGTTTCAGGCACAATAGGCTGCATCTACAAAACACCTTGTTTTGAGAATAAAATTTCAATGCAAACAGGCTGATTATTATCGAAAATCTTTGGCAGAGGTGGTCTTTGCAACTTAGTGCTCTCCGTATCTCCTGAACAAGTCTAATGATCCCTAAACAGATTGGCTGGGGCATATCTGGAGGGCCCAAGCCTGGAAAAAGGCTGAAGGAAGTAGTAGGTTTGCTGCTTGTATCACCTTTTCCAGTTGTGGCTTAAAATGGCCAGTAAACTTTAAAGGGGTTAATCCGAATTCTGGCGTGGATAATTGGTGAATTGCAACTGCGTTAGATTCATCAGGAAAAATGTAAACATTGCATACAGATAGAAGAGATTTTAAAACTTGATGACTGAAGCCCTAAAACACTTCTGTTTACTCGTACAGGTAGTTTTCGACTTATGACCAAATTTGAGCCCAAAATTTCTGTTGCTAAGCGAGCTAGTTGGTGACTTTTGCCCCATTTTACAACCTTTCTTGCCACAGTTGTTAAGTGAATCACTGCAGTTGTTAAGTTAGTAACACGGTTGCTAAGTGAATCTGGCTTCCCCATTGACTTTGCTTGTCAGGAGGTCCCAAAAGGGGATCACATGACCCCGGGACACTGCAACCGTCATAAATAAGAGTCAATTGCCAACCATCTGAATTTTGATCATGTGACCATGGGGATGCTACAATGGTCGTAAATGGGAGAAACAGTCATAAGTCACTTTTTTCAGTGCTGTTGTAATTTCGACCAGTCATTAAATGAACTGTTGTAAGTCGAAGATTATTCTAGATAAGATTTTTCCAGCTGGCATGAGATCGGACAGTAGATTAGCGAAGATTGTTCTAGATAACGTATTATTATTGTTGGTCACACAGTCAGTCAGATGTTTAAACTGAAATTGGCATTTTTGCTCACTTATGAAGTCCTTCCCAAGGTTCTAGGATAGGCAAATGTTGTTTGATGGTGTTAATAGTTATCCTTGCAGTATGTAAACTGTTCCAAGTAAAGCTGCCTTTCCCAATTGACTTGATAGCCCTAGTATTATTGCAGTTGAAATTAAAGTAGTCGTTAACAGGTAGGACGTTAAGGTAGATGATCTTGTGTACTAAGCTTAGGTCGGAACGTAGACGGCGTAGTTCAAGGTTATCCAGGCCTAAAATTTCAAGTCTACTGGAATAAGGAATTTTATTGCGAGCAGAGGAGTTGAGTACTCTTCTTGTAAAATACCTCTGGACCAGGGGCGGGTTCCTAATTTTTTTACTACCACTCTGTGGGTGTGGCTTATTTTGTGGGTGTGGCTTGCCAGACATGTGACCGGGTGGGCGTGGGCCTCGGGAGCTTGGCAGCAGCCGGAGCAGCAGGGGGGCATTGCCCACCCGCAACGCAGCCCCCTGCAGCGGGAGCAGCAAGACCGCGGCAGTGGTTCTTCTAGGAGGCTCCATCCGGCCTGAATGCTTCTCTCCATTCAATGATCCTAGGCTCCTGCCGCCCATTCCCCCTCCCCTCAGCAACTTGAGAAGCCTCGAACATGTGAAAATGCCTGGGATCATCACCACACATTCGTGGCTTCTCGGACTGCTGAAGGGAGGGGAACTGAGATAGGTCCTGCCGCCCGTTCTTTCAGTGTCTCACGCACTCCCTCAGCCAACCTCCCCTGCTTGGACTCACTGTGGGGTAGGAAGGCAGCGCATGCACAGTGCCGGAAACTCGGCTTCTGGGCATGTGCAGAAGAAATTTTTTTTTAAAAAAAAAATTATAAAATGGCGGCGCCCAGGCACTGGCAATCGACCGCACCGGTACTGTGACATCACCAGCGGGCCACTACCAGTACTATAGAGTGGACCGCACCTGTAGGAACCCACCACTGCTCTGGACCCTCTCTAATGTATTAATGTCCGAAATACAGTGTGGGTTCTAGGCAGGTGAGCAGTATTCAAGGATAGGTCTGGCAAAGGTTTTGTATGCCCTACTTAGAAGTATAACATTACCAGAGAGAAAACTTTGTAAAATAAGGTTGACAACTCTTAATGCCTTTTTAGCAATGCTGTTACAGTGAGCTCTGGGCTTAGATCTGTTGAAATGAGTACACCAAGGTCCTTGACAGAATGTGGGTCATCTTTTAGATAGTTTCCGTCCAGCTTGTAGTTGATGTTCTGATTTTTATTGCCAATGTGCAGGACTGAGCATTTGTTAGCAGAGATTTGGAGTTGCCAATTGTTTGACCATTCAGATACATAATCTAGGTCGTTTTGTAGGGTAGTAGAATTGTCTGTGGTGTTAAATAGTTTTACATCGTCGGCAAAGAGGACGCAGCTGCTTACAATATGATTATATTATTGCCGATGCGTGCTGGATAATTAAGAAAATCAAAGAATACCAAAAAGTAGTCCACTGATTATAGAAAAGCTTTCAATTGATATGTCATATCAAGCTGTGGAATATGCTTAGAAAAGTGAGAATCCCTAAACATCTTTTCATTCCAGGTGAAACCTATTCACAAGTCAGGAAGCTACAGTCAAAAGGCTGTATACTCTCCCCTTATTTATTCAAAACTGTATACCCTCCTTTTACTTATTCAACCTGTATACTGAATATATACAGAGAGAAGCTGGATTAGAAGATGAGCATGTTTTAAAATCAGAGGAAGCATCAATAACTTGTGCTATACTGACGATGCTATTTTGACAGCTGAAAATGTAAATGATCTGCAAGCTCTAGTAATGAAAGTCAAGGTTCACAATGAGAAAATGGGATTAAGTTTATTTAAAAGAAACCAAACTAATGACCACAGCAATCAGCTTTAGAATTGACAACGAAGATACAGCCTTTTGGAATGTATTATAAACAATAAAGGAACCATCACACAATTCATACTCAGCAGATTAGCACTTGCTAGAGTAGCCATGAAGGCCTTGTGAAAGGTTAAGATGCCAGGATGTGTCTATATATCTACAAAGATCAGAAGCAGATAATGGTTTTCCTGTATCACTCTATGGAAGCGAAAGTTGGACTTTGAAGTCACAGCACAGAAACACCACTGATGCTTTTGAACTTTTGAACTGGAGAAGACTTCTGAGAATATTATGGGTGGCCACTCCAGGATTTCACTGAAGGCACAACTGGCCAGCCTTATATGATCATAGTTCACACACATTATGTGAAAGCCCTACTCCCTGGAGAAGTCCATAGCACTGGGAAAGAAAGAGAAGAAGAGGACAAACACAAATAAGGTGAATGGACTCAATTATAGCAGCAATGAGTACACAATTGGAAGATCTGAAGGACCAGGATGGCAATAAATCACCCTTGAGTAAATCTATCTATGTGGTTCTTAAGAGTCAACATTGATTTGATGACATCTCTCTTATCCAGACATCCGTCCATCAATCCACCCGCTTCAATTCCCTTAGAATTGTTGTAAAAAAAACCTCATTTCTAATGCTTTTGGCCACTTAATATTTACATACTACATTAATGTTAAGAGCCAAGGTGGTGCAGTGGTTAAAAGCAGCACTGCAGTTACAGCAGTTCAGCTGTTCAAATCTCACCAGCTCAAGGTTGACTCAGCCTTCCATCCTTCTGAGGTTGGTAAAATGAGGACCCAGATTGTTGGGGGCAATATGCTGAACTCTGTAAACCGCTTAGAGAGGGCTGTAAAGCACTATGAAGCGGTATATAAGTCTAAGTGCTATTGCTATTGCTATTGCTATTAATGAATAGTTTCCAATCTATTCCCTCTCTGTGAACTGTAAAATGAACTCCCCGGCTACCATCATAGGAAATCCACACTGTTTCAATAATTTTATCGATGCTGCATCATAACCAGCATTGCATAATATTGCATTGCTCTAGTTTTTCTATAATTAAATTGTTTATTCATGAAATTGATCCAACTTCATACTTTAAAATATTTACAGGATGCTGAGGAAGAGAACAGTTCATTCCACTTGGCTAGCCTATTATCCCAGGAAAGCAGAAATCATTCATGCATAACAACTGCCTTCATAGATTTCAAGATGCAAACGTGAGACCCCAAACTTTAAACTGCATCCTTGTTAAATAAGCTTGCTATTTAAATTAATAAATCTCTTCTAAAATCTAAAATCTCTGCCCCATTTGCACGGTCATTTTGCTCACTGCAGCGTCCTCCACAAAAACATTAAAAATGAGGACCATAGTGTTAGCCACCTCACTGCAAACTATATCTTACAAAGCATAATGACCAAGCCTGCTACAAATCACTTTGTAGTACCCTGTTAGTGGCTCCTTTCATGTATTCTCCAGGGACTGCACAGCAATCATGTAGGCCTAGAAAGCACAACTACTTTTAATGGGGGCCCAGGAGATATGGCATGTTCCCCATACCCTCCCCAACATGTATTTTCTGTTTCTGATGGCTACACTTCTGGCCATCCCAGAAGACTGCTCAGAGGACACTTTCATCTTTCACCCAAAGAGCATAACCAGCAAATTGCTGGTAGGAAAAAACCTAGGACTTTGTTGATGTTAGAATGTAGATGTTTTTAAAAATGCAATCCTAAATTGCATTAACAGAGGAATTCAATGAAGATCACGTCAGATACTAACACCCCTCTCATAAAGTAATACCACAGTTGGAATATTGCAAGTGTGGTCTTGCAGTATTGAGCAGTTTTGGTCACCACACTATAAAAAAGATGTTGAGACTCTAGAAAGAGTGCAGAGAAGAGCAACCAAGATGATTAGGGGACTGGAGGCTAAAACATATGAAGAACGGTTGCAGGAACTGGGCATGGCTAGTCTAGTGAAGAGACGGTCCAGGGGAGACATGATAGCAGTGTTCCAATATTTGAGGGCCTGTCACAGAGAGGAGGGGATCAACCTATTTTCCAAAGCACTTGAAGTCCAGACTAGGAATAATGGATGTAAACTGATCAATGAGATATTCAACCTAGAAATAAGGATAAATTTTCTGACAGTGAGAACAATCAACCAATGGAACAGCTTGCCTTCAGAAGTTGTGGGAAGTTTATCACTGGAAGCTTTCAAGAAGAGACTGGACTGCCATCATTCAGAAATGGTGTAGGGTCTCCTGCTTGGGTGAGGGGTTGGACTAGATAACCTACATTACAAGGTCCCTTCCAACTCTGTTATTCTGATATTTATTACAATTGTTTAGGAACAATTTTGAGCCTGAAATAAGGGATATGAATAATCGCAATCTAAATAAATGTCACAATAAACCTACACAAGACCACAATCAAACAGTAAAATGAAACATAGAATGCACTTCCATTGATATAAGATTTTTAAAAGGTATTTAAAAGTTAAAACTACAACCAAAGCCAAGTTTCAAAGCAAATTGCCACAGGCTAAAGTAATAGATCTTAAATACTATGATGTCTAACATGTTCAAATAACAATTCTTTCTTTTTTACAAACATGAATTTGCAAGCCTATATTTTGTGGCTTTTAATTTGTTTTAAATGCAACCGCATTTTAGGACTTTATAAGCTCCTGATAGGTACTCTTCACCTTATGTAATCAAATAAAACTTTGTATTGCTAAGCCTAAACCATGATTATTTAATCTGTTTTGTACTCTGCTGATAAATGTAGTGATTCTTGATTCCTTATATACCAGCAATAAGAAAAACCAAAACAAATAGTATTGATTTTACTGCTATATTGTGTTTCTCTGCATTTAAAAGAAAATTCTACTTTCAAGTAGGTAACATGAACATTAGAGGGTATAGATATGCAAATATGCAATGATTATTGAAAATATATAGTCATCCATGGTTCCTATTCATTAAAGATGATTCCATAACTTCACCCTTCCTTAACAAGCTAAATAGAAATGTTAGGTCCCTGAAACTAGACTGAATCATAATTAGGGGTCATGGAATGGCACCTCTTGTGGCAGGATAAATCAAGTTTATCTATTAGAATAATATGAATCTTCTCTAAATTGCAGGTTATCTAAAAAATATTCTCAATCAAGCATCATATTTTGATTTATAAGAATGATAAAATGTATTATCTTCTATGGAATCAAATCAAAACATCAAGAAGTAAGAATCCATTATGGGTTGCTGGTTTACTTAATACTGCATTAAACTGGATCTATGTTTAGAGAATGAATTGGTAAATCTCAATACTGTACAAATACAAATGTGAAGATATCTATCACACAAGTTATTTTTTTACAGCAAGTTGGTTTCAAAGGATTGGGATCAAAACTTATTATTATTGTGGTTTCTTTTCAGGGCCGTGGAGTTTAGACGATTGTCTACAATCTTTGACAAGAGAATAGACAGTCAGCTGTCTCTTACGTCTATGGAGATTTTTCAGTCATCCAGGTCATGGTTGCCCCAAAGGTGCTTTTTCAAGAGGCAACTGGACATTGGTTTTTCTTTGAAGACATTTCGCTTCTTATCCAATAAGCTCTTCCCTGAGCTGAAGAAACATCTTCAAAGAAAAACCAAAGTCCAGTTGCCTCTTGAAAAAGCACCTTTGGGATAGCTGTCTCTTATACAGATTGCAATCTTCTTCAAAGCAAAATCATGTCTCAAGTAGGATCTTCCTAAGCGTAACATAAACAGAATTAATCAACCCAAAAGAGTGGTAAAAAAGGCAATGAGGATGTGATAAAACTCTATTGTTATTGTCTCTGATGTTTATTTTCTTTATGCTTACTCAGTACTCCTGTGTGTTTTGCACAACTTAAAACACTTTGAACAGAGTCTCTTCCAAATGAGAAGTAGTTCTATGTCATCTTCTGATCTGCTCAGAATCTTGTTATCTTTTGTTTATTTTAAAGCCATTTATGCTCTGAACAATCATATCTCCTTCACCACTGTTTTGCATGTGACAACTTACAGTTAGAAAGGAATTTTTACCTTTGGTTGTTCCTTTGTAAATATATAAAGGATTATTGTAATTATAGCCCTTGAGATTGAGCTAACTCATTATGGAGAGGGGTCGGATTTCCTTAGTCACAAGGTTCAGAGTCAGGAATTGACACTATAGAATTTATATTTGTTTTTTATCCTTTTTATTTGACAATAAAATGTGTAACATCTTGTACCCCTATTTATTTCACTCACCTGGGTTAAGAATGAGAATGGCAAACAAACAAGGGGACAGGTAATGATACCAAGAACTAGTAAGCTGCTACATCAAGGCAGGAAGTACAGCGAGTGTCTCAATTCAAAGAGTAGACCAATCAAAAACAGGTACACCATACTTATTTTTACATAAGCTAGACTTGCTTACATTATTCAAGAACTGCTCCCGTCCTCGAGTGACACCAAAATTTTGCTGCTGAATTTGGTGACATCTGATGGATACAGAACAGGAACATCAGGATTTCATATGGACCATGGATACTTTATCCCAGATTATCCCTTTCTATCACCCCTGACCACACATAGGGGACGACTGAATGTTTATCCATAAAATGAACTTTATACATATTTTAAAAAATCTATACATAGTAAACTAGAATGCTAGGCTTCTGGCCAAAATTTTTTTCCTAATATATAAGGAAAGAATCCATATCTTCTTTCATCTGTGGACGCCCAGAGTCCCCTGGGAGTTGGGCGGCATATAAATCCATTTAAATAAATAAAATAAATAAATATGTAGGGAGTTCTAGGATCATACTATTCTATGCAAGCTAGGATCTCTAATCTGGAAGAATCTATTTCATTAAAGGCATGAAATAGTACTTGAAAGTGGTGGCTTTATACAATATAAACCATGTTTGTAGGGTGTTATCTGCTGGAATCAGAAAATGGGTTTTAAAGCTTAGACGTTCCATAGACATCACTCTTGTTGCTAACCAGGCTAAATGTCCAATATTCTTGTTTAAAAGAGTCTTTTACTTAAATAAATAGTCAATTGCATGCTGTAACATACAGTATCAGTCTTAATCCATCAACCTATTGATTTAAAGCAATGCCTTTTTCACAAAAATTCCATTAAGAAGAAAGCATCCAAAGACTGTTGATTGTTCGATTAATGGATGTTTTTGGAGTGCCCATGCTCCATATACCATCCGAATATATCCCCAGCAAAAAGGTACGTATCTACAATTCAAGACTATTCTGAAAATGATCTCAAAAAAAGTTTAGAGAGTGAGAACCTGCCTGTAAATTTTGTACATAACAAACAACAAAGACATAAAGGTAGAAACTCATCAAGTGAGTGCCAGAGAAGAACCTGATGACTAATGACAGGTTGTCTACAAATATGTCTGCATATTCAGCAAGGATGTTTGTACTAAGGAACCTTTCTACATACAACTGTGATGGTCAGGATATAAGCTCATAGGAAAGGGGTGTCAAACTCAAGGCCCGTGGGTCAGTGCTTAGATCTGGCCCGCAGGGCCGCCCTGGAAACAGCGAAGGACCGGCCCACGGTGCCTCTGCCAGTGAAAACGGAGCTCAGGAGGGCCGTGCACAGCCCTCCTGAGCTCCGTTTTTGGCTGTGATGGCTTCCTGCAGCGCTCCAGTGAAAACGGACCTCGGAAGAGCCGTTCCGTTTTCACTGGCAGAGCGCTGCAGGAGGCCATCGCAGCCAAAAATGGAACCTGGGAGGGGTGCCCCCGATATGAGTGATGTCGAGCTGGCCACAACATCCACCCGGCCCCTGAAGTCAAACACAACCCTGATGCGGCCCTCAATGAAATCGAGTTTGACACCCCTGTCATAGGAGGAAAACAAAAATACATTTTATTTTATGAAACTGGTAGAAAAAAGCAAATTGCTGATCTGTCTAGAGAATTTCTTCAATAAATAAATCTGCAATTAGAATAAAGACTTAAGTTGCAGTTAGGTATAGAGAAGGGGTACATAACCTTTATCTCCTCCCCAAGCTTCATAAAAAGTTCCCACCAAATTATACATTTTAATGTGACAGAAGAGAAAACTATTAAAAACCTGGGAATAATTGAACAAATGGATATTAAGTTACACCTTTAAATGTTAAATTAAATCAAGCTTAGTTTTTGTTCTGGACCCATTTATTTTTCATAATTGTGCCCATTTTTAATTCATATCCAGCATGTTACTCAATGTAGAAGTATGGCTTTTGATCTGAAAAAGATTTGGGAATATTTTATTTGTTTGTTTGTTTGTTTGTTTGTTTGTTTGTTTGTTTGTTTGTTTATTTATTATTTATTTATTTATTTTAGTGTTCTTATATGCCGCCCTACTCCCTGGGGGCTCAGGGCGGCGTACAACATGTAAAGAACAACTATAAAAAAAAACAGTGCCAATAAAAAAATAATAACAGTTTAAAAATTTTAAAAAACATTCAAACCATACATTAATGGGGGAGAGCTAAGATATTAAATGGTCTCCAATCACCCCGCCTGCAGAAAGAGCCAGGTCTTAAGGGCTTTCCGGAAGGCCAGCAAGGTGGGGATAATTCAGATCTCTGGGGGTACTCGGTTCCAGAGAACAGGGGCTCCCACAGAGAAGGCTCTCCCCCTAGGCCCCGCCAGCTGGCATTGTTTGGTTGTCAGGACCTGGAGGAGACCCTCTCTGTGGGATCTAACCGGTCGAAGGGAAGTGTGAGGTAGGATGCGGTCCCGGAGGTAACCTGGTCCCAAGCCATGTAGGGCTTTAAAGATGATGATCAACACCTTGAATTGCACCCGGAGACCAATGGGCAACCAATGCAATATGATCTAAACTATTTACCGGTACTTACATTTTAATAGGGACATTCTGATCTGTAAGATTAAAATCTTTCGTTCGTATGAGCTTGGTGAAATCAACCTCTTTCTAGAGTAGTTACAAACCATTTTTAGGTAAAACATTTGCAAAGCAGAATGGGCCAAATCGCCACAGCCAATTTGTCACATTCAACTCACCATGGCCAACTTGCTGTGGCCAACTTGCCACAGGGCAACTCGCCATGGGACAATTCAATTTAATTATTTAAAATAATTTAAAATATATTTTAATTTTTGTTATTCACATTTTATTTTGTCCCTCCTTTGGCATCCTTTCCTTAATGATTCTATTGGGTTATTTCTTCAATATTAGTGTAACTCTTGTCCCATGGCGAGTTGTCCTCACATGAGTTGGCCATTGCGAGTTGGCCACAGCGAATTGGCCATGGCGAGTTGATCGTGGCAAGTTGGCTTGGACGAGTTGTCGTAAACCCTTTGTAAAGTATGGTGGTGGTAAAAGTAGCAGCAGCAGCACAAGCAAAAGATGAGGAGCAGCGGCGGGTTGCTTCCTTACCGGTGCTGGTGCGCTGCGCGCGCATCTCCACACTTTGGGTGTGCGCACGCTTGTTACGTGCGCGCGCCACCTCACACGATTTTGCTTCTGCGCATGCGCGGAAGCAAAATCACGCTGAAATCTCGCAAGGGGACAGGCGCGTGCGAGAGATTTCGGTGCGATTTTGCTTCCACGCATGCGCAGAAGCAAAATCTCGCCAAAATCTCTCTCGCGCACATCCCCTCACGAGATTTCAGTGCGATTTTGCTTCCGCGCATGTGCAGAAGCAAAATCACCCAAAAATTCGCAGAAAAAGATGGTGATGCACGCGACAGACCGGCGGAGAGGGCTCCAGAGTGGTCGTGCGCAAATTGCACAATTGGCTGCTCCCTACTGGAGCTGCGCATTGGACAGCTCCGGCAGGAACCCACCTCTGATGAAGAGGGATAGCAAAAAGCATCAAAGCAGAACAGAGAAAAATTCAGACGCCGAATTATTGTACAGATAGGGCAATGTGGCAAAGGATGTAAACAAAACATAAAAGCTTTTTCAGTAACACTGCAACGGCATGAAGAGGAAGAAAGTTATAAATATATACCTATATATAAACCCAAGGGTGGTTCAGTGTTCACTATATTTCCTAACGTGACCTGACAGCTGGACTGATGGGGCTTCCGACTCAAAGCAGATGTTTAATTCAACTTCAAACATGATTAACTTAAAGTAAAATAGTTAGAGGTTGCTACTTGCTGAAAGTATCTGAATTCTGCATATTGCAATTATTAGATCCAAAAAAAGAAGTACAGTGGCTCTTCTGTAGAATTTCTTTTAAAAAAATCTTTCTATTATTAATACAAAGTTTACCCATTATTGATACAAAGGTTACCCATTTGTATAAATAATAAAAATCCTTCTATTATTGATAAAGGTTACCCATGAAGGTTTTTTTTTAATTTAAAAGACTTAAATAAACTTATTTTAAATACAATTTTGGGCAATTCACTAACAATCAAACCAACAACTATAAAAACATAAACCATAAAATAATAATAATAATAATATAAAAAAAATCCGGTGCGCCTAATCATCTCTTTGAGATGCCTGCAAGCAGCTTGAAATGTCATCATTCTATCCCAGCACCTGGCTAAAATGCGAGGATTTGATGGTCTTCTGAAAGGCTAAAAAAGTCTGCCAAATCTCCAGGGAGGGGAAATATTCCATACGGTGGGGACAGCCAGGGAAAAGGCACACTTCCAAAGTCCCATTAGATTTCAGGGAAAGGACCCGAAATGTTGTGCACTTGAACAAGTTCATAGCCAGAAATAGGGCAATTAGTGGCATACATTTTCTTCCGTAATATTTGTATATGCAAATATCAAAACTCGTTGGTAGGGGTTTTTTAAAAAAAAAATTTTTTTTTTGGCCATCTGTCTTAGTTTACCAGGCTGTGAACACAGCAGGTGCTGCTTGGTTAGCGGAAAAGTTTGTGGTTTTCATTTTCTTGAGAAGCTGTCTTCAACAAATGACAACAAAAGAACTGGGAAGCTGGTGAAACAATACTAAAATAACAATAAATCCATAAAACAAAAATAAAAACATCTGGAAAACTAATTTCTAACATGCTGTTTACTGTCTTTTCCTCTTGTGATGAGAAATTAATTCATACATTTCATTTTTTTTTATATTGCCCATGGCATACTTCAGAATTTTGATTGGCTGACATGAAACTTTTTATGTAAAACAGAAAAAAAATGAACTGATGATCTATGGTTTTGATGATTAGACACGTTAGACTGTACAGGAAGAGAGTCATGCTATAATCATAGAGCAAGAAGTAAATTTATAGTTGTAGCTTTATTGCTGTAAAACAATCCTAGCTTTTTATTATTTATTTATTTTACTTTATATTAGTTTGTATAAGATTTTATTTTCTTTTTTAATATGTGTGTGTGTGTATTCTGTGTGTGTAACTGAAATGAGTACCATATAAACAGCATTCTAACTTCCTGTTGGTTACCCTTTTGTCAGTTAGCTGTGTTGTTTAGTTCTTTAATTCCAATCCATTATTAGGTTTACTGCAGTCTATTTCTGCAAGAACTTTGACCTTTTTATGGTGGCTTCTTCCGCAGTTTAAACACAGTACTTTTAAATATCCAAATGATTTCTAAAAATGTTGACCTGAATACATGAACCATCAACCACACACCACAGTTTCCAACACATCAGAAATGAATTAATAAGAAAAATCTGTGAGTATTGTGTGTAGCTTTTCATAACCTCAACAAGCAGTAAATTTGTACAAGGGAGAAATGGGCTTAGAAAGCTTCCATTGCTTATTTTAGATTCGGAATGTAAGAACACATATTTAGTTTTAAATATTTCAAGCTAGTTAGGTGTTAAATACTATAATATTCTGTATTATAATCTAACATTATAGATTTCAGAACACTACAGCCTTTTAATTAACCCAGAGTAGTCATACCACTGTCTTGGTGGGAGGTCAAAATCAGTAAGTTGACGGATGTCACCTCTTAAGGATCTGGGATAGTTTTATAATACTGTATTGACTGAGGCTTCTAAATTTTAGAGAAGGGTACTATTGAATATAACAATGTAGATTTAGTAAATAACATGGCCAATATTAACAAGATGATAGATGTTCACACACACAAAAGGGGCAGGTCTTGCACTTAGACACCCCTTTCTCATCCAATCTTGATACGTCTTTCTGGGCAGTTTATTCATGTCCTTACTGGCCATTCAGAATTTTCAGTAATAAAGAATGTATATAGTTTTTCTCTTTTCAAATATTTACATTCTATCAAACCAACTAAATCCATTACTTATGAATACTTATGAATATATATATGCATACATATACAATTTGTGCAAACAGTATATGCGTTTGTTTCAAATACACCCATGTTCCCTTCCATAAATATTGGTTTGATCTAGCAAAACTAAGGCTCCTCTCAGTTTTCAAAGAATCATAGGGTTGGAAGGGACCTTAGAGGTCTTCTAGCCCAGGGGTGTCAAACTTGATTTTATTTATTTATTTATTTATTTATTTATTTATGTTTGTTTGTTTGTTTATTTATTTATTTATTTATTATTTGTATTTCTATGCCGCTCAACTCCGCAGGGACTCTCATTCATTGAAGGCCGCATCAGGGTTGTGTTTGACCACGGGGGGCATGGCCAGGATGGGGTGGCCAGCTTGACATCACCCGTGTCAGGGGCGCTTGTGGTGGCCCGAGTACCCTGCCAGCGAAAATGGGCTCCTGGGCTCTGTTTTAGGCTGCGACAGCCTCCTGAAACCCTCTGCCAGCGAAAACGGAGCTCGGGAGGGCCACGTGCCGAGTTCTGTTTTCACTGGCAGAGGCACCACGGGCCAGTCCGCTGTTTCCAAGGCGGCCTCACCGGCCAGATCTAAGCACCCTGCGGGCCAAATCCGGCCCTCGGGCCTTGGGTTTGACAGCCCTGTTCTAGCCAAACCCCCTGCTCAAGCCAAGAGACCTTATACCAGTGATGGCGAACCTTTTTTCCCTCGGGTGCCAAAATAGTGCGCGCACGCGCTATCACACGCTCGTGCGTGCCCACACCCATAATTCAAAGCCCCCCACTTGCCCCAACCCCCTGTGCATGTGTGCGTGATCCCCCCACTCCCCCCATTTCCTGACTTCCAGTGGGCCCAGTAGGCCCGTTTTTTGCCCTCCCCAGGCTCCAGAGGCTTTCTTGGAGCTTGGGGAGGGCAAAAACTGCTCCCCCGCCACCCCAGAGGCCCTCCGGAGGCCAAAATCATTCTCCCAGAGCCTCCGTGCGAGCCAAAAATCATCTGGCATGCACACACATGCGCGCTGTAGCTGAGCTAGGGCAACGGCTCGCGTGCCGGCAGATATGGCTCCGCGTGCCACCAGTGGCACCCATGCCATAGGTTCGCCATCACTGCCTTATATGATCTCGGACAAATGGTTGTCCAGTCTATTTTTTAAAACCTCCAGTGATGGAGCACCCACAACTCCAGGAGGCAAGCTATTCCACTGAATAATTGTTCTTCCTAATCCAAACACTCATATGTAACTAAATACCAATTAAAAGTAATGACTATGAACTATTTACAATGAACAGATAATATTTCATGAATCAATACTGATAAAATCTCAAAATCCCTGGATATTTGGCCTACAAAAATGTCATGCTATGTTTAAAGATCTGGACTATTTTAAAAACACTGTTTGGACCTCCTAAATTTTAGAGAAGAGAATAACTACTAATAACATTTTTTATTAGCAAAGCACATATTAGAACAAGTCTTTAAAATCAGTTTGATCAACAACTGAAGAGTTTCTTTTCGTATATGCCCAGCAGCATTTCATTTAAGAGCGCAAAAAAAAATGAAATCTACTTCTAAGACTGTTTCATGTGTCTTCCTAAGCAAAAGAACAAAAGAAAGAACATCTAACAAAAGAATGAAAATTTGCTGATTTGCTTAAAATAAGTAAAAAAACTAGAATATTTTTTATATATTTTAGAAAAAGAAGCTCCTTTGGTTTTAGAAAAATAGTGTGACTCACTTTGGGAAAAGTACATGTGGGATCACTTTAAAGAGGTGATCCTATATACCAGTGGTGAAATCCATTTTTTTTACTACTGGTTCTGTGGGCATGGCTTGGTGGGCGTGGTGTGGCTTGGTGGGCGTGGCAGGGGAAGGATACTGCAAAATCCCCATTCCCTCCCCACTCCAGGGGAAGGATACTGCAAAATCCCCATTCCCTCCCCACTCCAGGGGAAGGATACTGCAAAATTCCCATTCCCTCCCCACTCCGGGGGAAGGACACTGCAAAATCTTCCATTCCCACCCCACTCCAGGGGAAGGATACTACAAAATCCCCATTCCCTCCCCACTCCTGGGGGAAGGATATTGCAAAATCTCCATTCCCACCCCACTCCTGGGGGAAGGATATTGCAAAATCTCCATTCCCACCCCACTCCAGGGGAAGGATACTACAAAATCCCCATTCCCTCCCCACTCCTGGGGGAAGGATATTGCAAAATCTCCATTCCCACCTCACTCTGGGGCCAGCCAGAGGTGGTATCCGAACTACTCAAAATTTCCGCTACCGGTTCTCTAGAACCTGTCAGAACCTGCTGGATTTCACCCCTGCAAGTATATACCACAAATGTACCATTACACTATGATGAATAAATGTAGAATACAGAAATTAGAGTTATTACAATTTTCCTGTAGCTGCCAGGAACACCATTCAGATTTAGAAATAATTAATTTTAACTGTTTGCAGCAATACGTTTAACGCTATCCAATAGCTAGCTCTAGCCATAAAGGCATACAGTAAGTAAAGGGGGATGGAGGTATGCTGCAAAGAGGAATAAAGTCTCCTCAAACATGAATGTAAAGTGGATGCTGACATACAGAAGCACTTGAAGTACCTAAATTGTCCACTCAAATTCTCAATGATTATGTGCGCAATTATTGCAGGTTTATGATTTCTTTTCAAATTGCACTCACACTACCACTTAGTAACTGTAGCGCAGAGAAAGCACCCAGGGCTAGATAAATGCATGAGACACTTTTTCATCCTCTCCATATCATCTGTGACCCCAGCCTGCCCTGACTGTCCTGTTGTTCTAGTTTTAAACCTTATGCCTGAGGATGAACAGCAGCTGGGCCATTGGCGGTAGTGGCAAAAGTTACCTCACAAGGGGAAGCAAAGAAGAGGGCAATAAGTTTTGACCCCCATGACCTTCTATTTTCCACCAATTTGCCTGCAAGGAAAGCCAGATCCAGGTTAAGAACAGAGTAGGTTCCCAATAATAGGAGGAAAATGATTAAATGAGTGTATCGTCTGGGAAAAGGCACCAGGTCTGCACTGTGCATGACAAATACAAGAGAAGGGAGGTCTGCATTATAGCACTTAGACTTATATACCGCTTCATAGTGCTTTACAGCCCTCGCTAAGCGGTTTACAGAGTTCAGCATATTGCCCCCAACAATCTGGGTCCTCATTTTACCGACCTCAGAAGGATGGAAGGCTGAGTCAACCTTGAGCCGGTGAGATTTGAACAGCTGAACTGCAGCTAGCAGTCAGCTGAAGTAGCCTGCAGTGCTGCACTCTAACCATTGTGCCACCTCGGCTCTTAGTGGCTCGTTATTCGTAGATGAACGTGGATATACTCTTGATGAAGGCATGCAAGAGAAGTTAAAGAAAATAAAAGATAACTCAGTCCTGGGGAAGAAGGAATAAGAAATTCAAAAGAACCCCACTTTGATATTGTTTGGTATAACATAGGCAGAGGGGAAACTCCATTCAATATTCTGTTATGATATCCTACAACAGCAATCAAGTAGTATTCCTGGAATCTTTGTGCTGTCTCCTTCATGGCCTAGTTTAACCTCAAGGGTTGACATCATAAACCATACTTTGTAATACCAAAGCTTACTATTAGTTTTCACTGTTAATTGTGGTTGTTAATTGGCTTTTTGGATGCATGTAGTGGCCATTATAGAGAAATAAGACACTGCACTAGAAAGGCTTTCAGTTTGCTTTTCTTATGTTTTGGCTCTGTAAAGTACTTCAAATCAAGCTCAGCTCTTGCTGACTTCATAGTCATGTCTGAGAGGTCGAGATTTGGCAGTGGTATGTGTTGCTATTATCTTCTTCCAGGACTTTTTCAGCTTTGAAGTGGGATACAGTGATCCCTCGCTATATCGCGATTCACCTTTCACGGTCTCGCTGCTTCATGGATTTGCATCGTGCATTGTGTTCTGCATTCTGATTGGCTGATTGGTAAAACAGCTTGCCAAGAGCAGTGAAATACACGTGAAAACTTCCCTCTTGCTCCAGTGCAAGCCGTCATGGAGCTTAACTCCGATACCTGACTGCCTGGAGCCGTGCAAAGCGCCTGGGGCAATGGGAACGCCCACCCTGACGAGTCGGAGCGCCTGCTGCTAGTGAGGTTAACCGCTGCTCAGCGAATGCTGTCCGTCATCTCCCGGATTGCCGGGGAGGGGAGGTGCGTTAGCGAGTCCTGCTTCATGCGCTGCGCGACTCAGCAGCTGGCCTTGTAGCCTCTCTGTTTCCCGCAAGCCGCCCGAGAATCGGGAGCGATATGAGGCCAACGCGTGCGCGCGCCTATGCCTCCCCGAATGCCGACTGCCAGCTGATCGAGTGGCGGGGAATAGGGAGGGATATGAAGCCAGCGCGTGCACGCGCCAAGCCGCTCCGAATGCCGACTGCCAGCTGATCGAATGGCGGCAGTCAGGAAAGCCACAGAAAACCCCCCTCAAGCGGGTGTAGCGCGAATTAGGTTAGTTTCTTGCCGTAGCGCTGCTTACCAATGCGCTGCCATGAGCCCCGAGTGCCTTAGGCCAGGGAACGTGAAGTGCGGCTGTGCGTGGCGGGTGTAACGAGAGAGTCCGGCTAATTTCTCACCGTGGCGCTACTTCACGGATTTCACCTATCACGGGTTCTTTTTGGAACGTAACCCCCGCGAAAAACGAGGGATCACTGTATTACAAATATCCCACCCGGTATTATTTCTAAGTCTCCCATCCAAATATTAAACTGGCCTAGCCCTGCTTAGTTTTTGACCCAGATGAGACCCAGATCTTGACATCCTGTTATACTTGTTTAAAATTACATAAAAGCTGAAGGCAGTATCGATGAATATATGCCAAAAACAGCAGCTGACTTGTAAGTCCTTTCCTTCATTCACTCAAGGAATGCAAGGCATATAAGCCCAAAACAGAAGGAATAGCAGGCTGCAATATTCTTGGTTTGAATGAATGACCTTGACATTCGGTTTTAGGGAAAGATTAGTGCTCTGTAACTCTGTTCTTGTATTAAAAACTGGGATTTCCTATTCTGAACTTATTATTATTAAAGTTTAACAGCAGTGTTTCTCTCCTCTGGCTTATTTAAGAACAAAAATGAGATAGTCAGGAATATCCCTTTTCTGCATCATATTATTCTATATTCCGGAACATTCTGCTAGGTACAAACTGTGTTTTCCTTGGAGACCAACCTGGAGAAAGAATTACTTTCCATAATTAAGTGTATATGTACAACAGCATGTGTTGTCGCATGTCTTCTTTTCTTGTTGACAGCTACACTGTAGGAACTTTGGAACAGAAATCAGTCCTATTCATTGCTGTCTGTTACACAGATGGAATAAAAATCAGGGGTCTCCAACCTTGGCAACTTTAAGACTTGTGGACTTCAACTCCCAGAATTCCTCAGCCAGCTTTGCTGGGAGTTGAAGTCCACAAGTCTTAAAGTTGCCAAGGTTGGAGACCCCTGGATAGATGGCTCTTTTTTCCCCCCGCCCCTTGTTGTAGGAGCTTTTAGGAAGTAAAGGAACATTTCCAGGACTCAAAGCACAATGGCCAAACTAGGAAAACATGAGGTTTAAACATATTTCAGGGTAGCCTTCAGGAAGAGGAACGCAGTATGCTTGATTGGATAACAGCATATGTGAGATCTTAGAATTTTAAATGATCCTAGGTTGAACGAGGATTAACAACATGAGATAATATGCCAAGCAGGGTATAGCTATAAATAGAAAATATAGGTAATCCTCCACTTACGACCACAAGTGAGCCCAAAATTTCTGTTGCTAAGTGAGATATTTGTAAAATGAGTTTTGCCCTGTTTTACGACTTTCCCTGCCACAGTTGCTAAGTGAAACACCGCAGTTGTTAAGCTAGCAACATGGTTGTTTAATGAATCTGACTTTCCTACTGACATTGCTTGTCAGAAGGTTGCAAAAGGGGATCGCATGACCCAAGGACATTGGAACCGTCATAAATATGAGTCAGTTGCCAAGTATCTCAATTTTGATCATGTGACTATGGGATGCTGCAATGGTCGTAAGTGTGAAAAACAGACATAAGTCACTTTTTTCAGTGTTGTAACTTTGAACGGTCACTAAATGAACTGTTGTAAATCAAGGACTACCTATAATAACTTTATTCTATTCTACTCTTGTCAGATACTGCTTCTAGTGCTGTGTCCAGTTCTGGCCACCATACTCTAAAAAGGATTCCCCAATTGGAAGAGGGAAATGAAAGTAAACGGGAGACTAAAAATTGAAACAAAATGAGGAAACTGGAAATGCTCATCCCTAAGAAGAAAAGAGCACATGAAAATATGATGGCATTTTTCAAGTACATTTGAGGGGCACCAGAGAAAACTACAACTTACTCTTTATTATCCCCGAGTAGAGACATAGAAAAACAAGTTACAAGAAAGTGGTTTTTAAATCGTCTTAAATGACAAGAAAGCAGTTTTTCGTTCACTGATGGGGGAAAAAATTTCATGAATAAGAACAACTGAACTGCAGAATCAATTACCAAAGGAAACTATAGCATCCTATGAAAGAAATCACTGCAAGCAGAAACTGACACACCTTTGCTGTGGATGATTTAATTTGGAGTTTTAAACTGACTAGGCACTAGACCAGTGATGGCGAACCTTTTTTCCCTCGGGTGCCGAAATAGTATGTGTGCGCACTATCGCACGCGCATGCGTGCCCACACCCATAATTCAAAGCCCCTCACTTGCCCCACCCCGCTGTGCATGCTTGCGCGACCCCCCCCCCACTCCCCCGTTTTCTGACTTCCAGTGGGCCCGGTAGGCCCGTTTTTCACTCTCCCCAGGCTCCAGAAGCTTTCTTGGAGCTTGGGGAGGGCGAAAACGCTCCCCCGCCACCCTGGAGGCCCTATGGAGGCCGAAATCACCCTCCCAGAGCCTCCGCATGAGCCAAAAATCAGCCGGCGGGCACGCACATGCGCACTGGAGCTGAGCTAGGTCAACAGCTCGCGTGCCGGCAGATATGGTTCCGCGTGCCACCTGTGGCACCCGTGCCATAGGTTTGCCATCACTGCACTAGACTAAATAACTCCTTCCAATTGTTTTATTTTATTTTTCTAAGCCAATTCTTGCTCCTTTCAACCCCTCTTCCATCCTGTACTGGGACAGGAATGAGACCACAGACAATGGTTCTAGTTTTGAGTCAAAGAAAAGCACATTTCATAAGAACTAATACACAAGGGAAAACAAGGACTATTCCAATCTGTTAAAGCTCCAAACCATCATAGATTGACTTTGCATTTATTGTGATAAATGTATTGTATACCACATTGTGAGAATTAAAAAATAAAGAACACAATGCCGGTATTAGCTTTTACTTAACCATTCAAAGAAAATTAAGAAGCTTCTTGTATTACCGTATTTTTCGGAGTATAAGACGCACCGGAATATAAGACGCACCTTAGTTTTGGGGGAGGAAAACAAGGAAAAAAGGCCTCTGCCTCCCAGCAATTTGCCAAACAGCAAACAGCAAACAACACAGATGATATACACTGTTTGCTGTGTATTTCTGTGCATATGTGCCTGACCCATAGAAATAGCAAAGAATTGGGAGAAATGTACATTATTGCAGTATATTAATCCCAGAAAGTTTTCTTAAATGTAATTACACTAACTCCTCCCAATGATTTAAATAGATCTACTCCAAACATGACTAAATCAGGGTGTCTCAGCTGCCTTCTTTTAATACTAATACTTAATACTAATACTTAATACTAAAACAGGACATTTCAGATTATACTTTTACAGATCTTTAAAATTGATGTGGCTTTCTGGAAGTATTCTCTGCTATTTAAAAGAAGATACAATAGCACTGGGCCTCTTCAGAGCAAGCATTTATTTTAAAAAGCTTCTTCATTTTGTTAAGTTGTCTAGAACAATAATAAAGCAGTCTTTAAAAAATAAGTCTAATAATTTGAACAGTCTACAAACATTTAACAAAATAACATTAACAGAATCTGCCTCTACCTAGGATAGAACTCACAACCTCCTGATTGTGAGGCAAGAGCTCTAGCTCTGAGCCATAGAAACTATAGCTTGCCTCCTTTCCATTTTAGCAGCCTAATATTGCCAGCAGTTTATCTCCCAGCAATTTGTCTCATCACAGCCACCGTAGTTAGTTTCATTTTACCATGTGGCTTGCAAGTCTCAGCTATAGGTCGGGAAGCAGATAAGCTCTTCTTGTGCTCTTCTTGTGCTTTGCCCTGTTTGCTGTAAAAAGGTAAATTGCTGGCAGGCAGAGGCCAAAGGGTGGGGGTGGCTGGGTGGGGCTGCATTCGGTGTATAAGACGCACCCAGGTTTTCACCCTCTTTTTGAGGGTAAAAAGGTGCGTCTTATACTCCGAAAAATACGGTATATTCCTTAAGCCCAAACAAACTGAAAGTAAATAAATACAATGGTAACAGCTTTGTTGTATACACATCCACATAGATACACACAAGCATAGTGAAACTTCTTCAAAGGTAAGCAGGTATTTAGTTTACTCTTAGAGGAAGTACATCCTGTAGTGGTTTCCTCTTTGCTTGTAAGGAGAGCAGTAGCAATAGCACTTAGACTTATATACTACTTCTAAACGATTTACAGAATCAGCATATTGCCCCCAACAATCTGGGTCCTCATTTTACTGACTTTGGAAGGATGGAAGGCTGAGTCAACCATGAGCCGGTGAAAATCTAACTGTTGGCAGTCAGCAGAATTAGAGTGCAATACTGCATTCTAACCACTGTGCCACCACTGCTCATGATCCACGTCAATCATACCAGGAAGACAAAACTGAGTTGATATAGACAGTCTTCTCTTCTGAAACAACAGGGACAATCCCTTGTACACAAACTAAACTAAAATTTTAGTTTTTTACTTAGAAAAAACTAAAATGCAACATTGTTTTCATTCTTCTTATCCTTGCATTACTACTGGAGAGGCACTATGACATTTCCCAAAGACAAGACAAGAAGAGAAGAAATGAGGAGGGTGATACTGCAAGAGCCGAGGTGGCGCAGCGGTTAGAGAGCAATACTGCAGGCTACTGATCATTTGAGTTCAGCTGTTCAAATCTCACCGGCTCAGGGTTGACTCAGCCTTCCATCCTTCCGAGGTAGGTAAAATGAGGACCCAGATTGTTGGGGGCAATGTAAATATATACATTGCTTAATGGTGTAAACCGCTTAGAGAGTGCTTGCACTATGAGGCGGTATATAAATATCACAAATAAATGAATGAATGAATGAATGAATGAATGAATAAATAAATAAATAAATAAATATCAAACAATAGCAGAAGTGGGTCCAAAAAATGAGAGAGAAAAGAAAAAAGAATATTATATACATAGAATTTGCCTTTTCTGTTCAACAATATTGTGTGTTTGATTTGTAAACCATATTTAATGCATTAAGCCCATACAAATAATAAGGTGTTTACATCATCCCCATGTGTTCTTATTTTTTTTCCTTTCAAATTGCAAATTAAACAGTAGTGGTATCGGCGTTGGAAGATACAAAAATTGACTGCAGTTTTACAAGAATTTTGAAAGAAAGTAAAGGATTGAAAAAGAAAGATTGCTTTTCAGACTCAATGCACTGAACCAACAAGGTTACAAACCAGAAGCACCTGATCATCACTCCCAATTATAAGTGTCCAGGAGTTATAAAAATCACTCAATGATATCTGAAATTAACAAATTGAACTACAGAAGCATAAACAGATTCACAATACTGCTTTATCCATTTTATTTCTAAAATAGCCTCTTAGACACTTAGTATTTGAGAAAGGATGCCCTCAGGGTAACAAGAATCATAGGTTCTATTTCCTTTGCTTCATTAAAATTCCCTTTCATAACAAAAAGCATCACAGAAAACTATTAGCAACATAAACATGCTCAAAAGTGAAAGTTCACAAATAAATACTGGTAGTATGTTGTATAAAACAGTCTTTAAAATGACATCAAAGGACATTTAGATACACAACGTAAGTGTTCAAAACAAAGCCTATCTTTTCAAGGTAAATGTTCCTAAGGGCACTAATTTGTATACTGACAACATTCACAATGTTCTCAAGCTCGTTCACACCTGAATTATCATCATATTTCATAGCAATAACATATAAAGAAACCACAGATGGAAAAAATACTTCTTTAGAGTATCTCAGATAAAAATGTTTTTAAAATTCCAGCCATTCCTACATTAATCTGGGATTTATTGCACTTGGGTTAAACAAAGTTTATGTACTGTTATGGCTATTTTACACTTAAGCATGTTCTAACAATGTAAATGGGCAACACATTCATAATTTATCACAAGTTTCATTTGTACCTTGACATTTCTTTAAGGAATTCAGACTGATGTATAAAACCCCCATTGGCTTTTCTTAAGAAATGGATTTACAATAGGCCAGTGATGGCGAACCTGTGGCACGGGTGCCACAGGTGGCACGCGGAGCCATATCTGAGGGCACGCGAGGCATTGCCCTATGTCAGCTCCAGCGCACATGTGCGCGCTGGTCAGCTGATTTTCGGCCTTCTTTTTGTCCGTTTTCGCTCTCCCCAGGCTTCAGAAAAGCTTCATGAATCATGGGGATGGCAAAAAATGATCCAACGGGCCTACCGGAAGTCCGGAGGCTTCAGTGAGGCCTGTGCGCATGCGTGGGGGGGCAGTGCGGGGGGTTGTGCGCATGCGTGGGGGCAGCGCGAGGGCTGTGTGCATGCATGGGGGAGGGCATTGCATTATGGTTGTGAGCACGCACGTGCACACTATCACACGCGCGCACACCCTTTTGGCACCCGAGCCAAAAAAGGTTCGCCATCACTGCAATAGGCTAATATTCTCTATGCCAAATATAAGGTCATGGATTTATGGCATCCAATGCTTATTGCTTGCTCCACACATTGTTTTGCAAAGTCTGAGATGGAAGTTAATATACATTTAAGAATTCTTCAACTGATTATTAAGCATCCCTAATGGATAATGTAACTTAGCTAAATCCATATTGTATTATAAATACTGCTTGTTATACTCTGCTAACTAGAAACAGAAATTTTCCTTTGACTTGTCATCACATTATAATACATTTCTTTTTTTCCCTTGTCAAACTCCTTCCCAACTCATCTGCATCCTATTGATCTCTTTTCTTTAGTGAAACAAAAATTTTCTAGTTCCTTGCTGTTAACAAAACTATTTTTTAATCCACACAGTTAAATCTTTTAGCAAAATAATTAGTTTGAGGCTCACCCTAAAATAGTTGTCACCCTGTCATAATGGGGTTATTTTCTTCTCCAATTGCTTTTTAAACAATTTAATTACGGAAAAATGTTCAAGACTTAATAAAGTTTGACATCCATAGCAGTTTGGCCTCCATAAAGTAGAAGACAAAATTATTGTATCATTTCAAAGGTTTTAATCTATGTCCACAAAATGGATGAGATGAAGTCATACAATAGACCAACCCCCTAAGAATTTGGCTAAAGAATAATATTGGTTAAAGAAAGCTTCCCTTCTTTTATAGGGTAATGGAAAAGAGTTCTCAAAGATTGTGCTAAAAACAATAGGAATAAGCTATTTGTAGAGGAAAATGGATAGTTTTAAGGTGGATAGTTAAAGCTCACCTCGTTCATATCTAAATTAAATATGGAGCATTTAAAAGTTTATATTACTTATTTTCTACAGCCATTTGGTTATTTTAGGCATTTCCACAGTTCCTAAAAGGTCTATTTAATTTATTTTTTTGTTTCCTTTATTTATTAAAAACACTAAAAACAGAGCAGTTTTTTTAAAAAAAATTATGTGATTATCACCACATAGTTACTAATTGCACAATATTTAACAATTTGATCCATCAAATCCTAACTTAATTCCTGAACTTATAATGAAATGAAAAATCTGGTTGAAATGTTTCTGAGCTGCAAAAAGTTAAAATGCATTAAATCTTTTTTCATTTTACAAGGGTAGCTCTGGCGGAGATGGGTAGTTAATAGGAAAAACAAACAAACAAACGCTACTGCAGTGTATCACTTCAAACTCCAAATGGCAAAAGGCGAGGGATGTAATATTAAAGGAAACAATGAGAAAGATTATTTAGTATATGGTTATACCAATTATTTATTTCCATTTAATCTTGCTTTTTTTAAATAAAAGAAAAGATTGCCTTAAGTCCAGAAGTCTTAAAAGTTGCCAAGTTTGAAGACCTCTGCTATAACATTTCAAAATAAACATACATAGGGATTAGGCTGTATATCCTATTAAAACCTGTTGTATCAGTTTTAAGCAAACATCCTTCAGACAAAATTGCCTGCCAATTTACCACTAATAATCTTCTAAATATCATAGTTTGATGGACAGGTAAAAGCAAATGTATAGAACCACTTCACTTTCAATGATAAATACATGATAAATGTTGTGTTCCAACCTGATAGCTTTTATTGTTAAGCTATGCATTGTGGGTCTGTATGCTGAAGGGCTCCATTTATTTCCATACTCATGAAAAAGTTAATCTGATATATGTTATTAGAAAATAATCCATGATCTCAATATTCCATGGAAGTACATCAATATGGCTTTACCATGAACAAGCATACAAATTTAAGGACATAATTTCACATACACACAGAGAGAATGTAATCTATTGGAAGCCTTTCCTACACCACAATACTGAAGCTCCAGAGAAAAGCTTCCTCTACATAACTTCCACACAATTTAGCAGAGCTTTTTGGGAAAAATAAATGTTGCTTGTAATATTTTGGAAAGTACCGGAGACATGTTAAAATTGAACTTGCATAATCCTGATGCATTGGAGACTGTAAATCTTCAAGTTGTATATAAAGGGGGAAAATCTGATTGTACCAAGCTGAAAATATTTCATTTACAGCATGGAGATCAGTTTTACTTTCAACCAAGACTGTTTTATTAGGAGAAGCATATCACTTCTCTGTTTTTGTGTTTGTTTGTTAATGCCACACAGAATGACTTGGGTGTGTAGATAAGAGGGTGCTAGTAAATTAATACTGGTCCTCTATTTCTCCAATGAAAGCAAAGTGGACCAGAAAACCTAAATGTAACAGCTGAGCTAATTTCACAATTACAGATCTAAATCGTTAATTTAAATAGCACTGGAGGCACGCTTAAATTTTCCCATAAAAATACATTAGGCTTTCTAAAAACAAAAAAGCCAAGATCTTTGTTTTCATTCCCAACCAGTTAATTCAGGTCTAGCTGCATTACTGCAAATATATTTCACAACAGCTTAAGGATACCCACCCCTTGCTGACAGCTTTTTAGTGTTCATAATTTTGGCAGCATATTCTTGTCCTGTAGTGATTTTCAGGCATCTTCTCACCACTGAGAAAGCTCCCCTGGAAGTCAATAAACAAGAGTAACATAAATGCCAGTTTGGGTTATGCTGCTTAACCATCTAATAATCTGAACAGCATTAAGAAACAAGACAATAAATAAATATTTTTTTCAAAAATATATTGCCTTAATTTGGGTTTGTTGCAGTGGATTTAAAGGCATCTTCTTCAAATATATTGAATGCATGCACGTACTCTTGTAAGTGGCTACCTTAACCCCAGAATTGTGTAGATTTTTCACACCCATCCTGTGTTTTACTGTGCTTTGATTCAAAGGCGTGTGTGCATATGTATATACAGTATATACGGTATATCTTTGCAGGGTATAATGTTGTTACATTTTATCCATTTCCCTCCTCTTCTCGGATATAACAGGCATAACACCCATTCTATTTATTTAAGCTCAAGCCTCCATGCCATAAATCTCACTACCTGCAGTTTTAAGCACGAGCATTCATGTGCAATTCCCTTGCAGTGCAAGCACGGAAATTAGGCTGCTCTCTATGACAGGCTCCCAACGCTAATCCCCCGCCTGCCATTGGTCAAGCATTTTCAAGTCGTTTATATAACAGACTTTAGATAGCACCGAATTGATAGATTTTTGTTTTGTAAGGAAATACAGTAATAATAATAATAATAAAAGCGAGAGGAGGAGCCCTATGCTTTAACTCCGAATTGCACTCTTCCCCTGAAGAAAATGCACCTTTGGGTTACATTTCCTGGTACTTAAACGTGGGTCAAGCCTCCTGCCGCCCGCGTTGCTTTTCGATTGCCGTCGTTCGAACGGACGTCCGAATGCAATGCACCCACGCTGCCCAAGGGCAATTTCGTCATCGGCGGTTCTCCCAGGATCATGTGTCCCTTCTACTTTACGGAGAGGCGGGCAGGGTGGAAAATCCCGCGTCAAAATCATGCTCCCGACAAGACCGGCCGCTGCAAGAGCTTACAGCCCGTAAGGAACCCAGACGAGAGCGGGAAGATCTGCCAGGAGCGGATCGCACACGAGACACACACACACACAGAAACACGCCCTGCCGCCCGGGCTGAACTTTACGCGTCAATAAACGCGGCAGCTCCCGGTCGGCAGCTTCACCCCGAGCAAAACGGGCGAAAGCAGCCGACCTTTCCCCGAGCATCTGCGTTCCCCTCCCTCCGCCCGGCCACCAGCCCAGCTCAGCCTCCCGCAGCTGAGCGAGGGGGAGCTGCTGAACAGCGCGCTGTCCCCTTCGCGAGGGGCGACCCAGGGACAGGGCTCGACCCAGCGCAGCTCCCGGCGGGCGCCACATTCCTCTCCCAGCTGTCAAAGCTCCTTCTCCCCCCGCCCCCGCCCCAAAAAGCCCCTCCGGTCGCCGCTGGCAAAGCGAGCCCCTCAGCGGGCTTTCGGCCACTTACTTTCCAAGCTCCTCAAAGAGCTGATACTCGTCGGTAAACCTGGTGCAGGTTGCGGTCGAAGCCATCCTCTCAGTCCGGCTCTTGCAACCCCTTGGCGCTTCCGAGGAAGGAGAGAGGACGGCGGAGGGAAGGTGGATTCAAGCAAAGGGGGAGGCGACCAGGACGGAAGATGGGAGGGCAAAGGCGCTTCTTCTTCTCCTCCTCCGCCTGCTCTTTTCCTCGGGGCGAGTCTCTCAGTCACGCTCCTTCTTGGCAGCTTCTTGAGACTTTCCGGCTGGCTTGTTTGTTTGGGAGGCGAGCCGGAGGGGAGGCAGAGGCGGGCTTTTCTCCGCGAACTTCCCTCCGTGGGTCTCTCGGCGCGCGCGCTTCGGGGGTCTCTCCGGGAAGAGCCCTGGCTACGGAAAAGCTACACCATCCAAAATGGAAACCCGAAGCCGCCGAGAAAAGGCTTGCGCTTAAGCGGAGGGGAAGCAGCAGCCCTCGGGCGGGTTTAACGCCAGGGAACGGGACGAAGCAGAGGCGGGGGAGGCTGACAGCCTTGCCCCTGGCTCGGGGCAACCTCCGATGCCGCCCCCTCTCAAGACCGCCTCTTTCTGCAGGGAGTCCCCCGAAGCGCCCCTTTCCCGAGGGCTGCCTCGCCAGCGGCGCCTCCGGGGATTCTCGCGCTCGATTCAAGGCGAGGCAAGGGAAGCCCGATCGGCAGCTTGTCCTTCTCTCTCTCTCTCTTTCCAAGCAGCCGTCGCCTTGGCGGGTCTGGCGGCCGTTTCCTCTCCTTTCTCTCTATACCACACCTCCCTCTAGCGACGGGTGGACGAGGCCCGTTGCCGGGCTTGAGGAGAGCGGAGCGAAGCAGCCGCCGATCTTCCCGGCTTTCCCTTTAGGTCTCTATATACCGACGGCGGAATGTAGTGCCCTATAGGTTTTTGTGGCGAGTTCCATGAGAGCCCCCTCCCTCCCCCCCCCCGTTCTTTGTTCCAAGGCGTGTGAATGAGAGAACGTGTGAAAGCCTTTTCCAAGGAGATCGCCTGAAAGGGAAAGGCTTGGCAACAACGCTGAGGAAGAACGCCGGGCCACGGGTTCTTTATGCATTGGCTGCCTTTACCGCAGGGCTCCGGCTTTAGAAACGACTTTCAGCCCCAATCGCCCGGCTTTAAAAGCAGCCCATCCCAAGCGGGTTCCACTCCCAGGCGGTAGGAGGGAAAGCGTCCCCGCCGCGCCCCCTCCCCCTCTCCTCCGCGTTCCATTCCTCGGCGTCACAATCGACGCCAGGCCTCGTGCGCTCCATCCGGCCAATCTCCGCTTGGAAGCAAAAAGGGAGGAGAGGAAAAGAGAGAGAGAGCGCCGCTTCTCCGGTTCTCGCGAGACAGCCCAGCCTATTTTTATGGAGGGGGCGGTTGGCTTGGCTTGAGCTGGGAACGATGAGGGAAGAGGATGCGCGGCTGGAGGAGATTTTGGTTACCTGGACGCTGCATTTTTTTAAAAAAAAATTGGGAGTCTTAATATTTTTTAAAAAATAATAATAAATTCTGCATTATACTTTTATAGGAATAAGAGCGTGTCAGGATAAGCACATAGTCGGCATGCTATATTTTTACACGCGGGGAAACCTCCCACTCGAAAGGTTTCCGAGTCACGTCCTTAAAGCTTAGATTAGAAGGCTGCGATCCCGCTACTGTATGATTTTGGACGCGACACGGCAAAAGCCTTCCGCGTAATCCGTGCAAACGAGGGTGCAGATAAATTGTGGGGGGATACCTCGCTGAAGTCCATGAAAGCGAAGGACAAAGCGGGATTGGAACAAAAATAGGGGACTCCAGCACCCTTCCGTTTGCATATAGATGTGATTTACAGTATACACCCTTATCTATTGATCAATAGCCCAGTATTTAAGATACTGTAATGCTTTTCCAAGTTGCAATGTCTGGTCTTCGTTAAGCAAGCTGAGCCACAGTCGAAGGTATTCCACACTTCAGAAATTCCCACAGAAATTCCTCAGCCTCGCCCAATTCATTCATCCTCTTTCCAACTGACGTTAATATTTTTGAATAAGAAATATGCTACTGGATTTATTTAATTTGTGGAAATTGCCTTTGAGTGATTATGACTAACTGTGGATCTAATTATGACTTTAAAAAAATCTATACTAGAAACCCGATTCCTCCTGTTTATCTCAGTGCAGCTTTCAGGTTTTCATTCCTGTTTGGGGGGGGATGTGCATAGTTTCATGAATTATGGCAACTCTTCTTTCTGGCACTGAAGTCATGTTTCCTGGAGTCTTTCATTGATAAAGCAAGATCTTCTTAAAATTAAAAATAATATTCTTTAGATTCTACACACGGGTTCAAATAAAGCCAGTGAGGTCAAGCTTATAGATGACAAGGGAAGGGACATTTTATTTACAGAAACAGACAAAAATAACAGCAATAAATATGAAATTATAAGAAAACTTCCATTTCAGCGCAGTGTACTGCAATTTTATTGTTTCAAGCTGTGTACATTTTATACAGAACTTATTTTTAGAATGTGTAATGATTACAGAATGAATGCATTTATCGAATTATGAGACTAATCATCAATTTAATGATAATTTTAGGGCTTGTATGAGACATTGTTTAATATTGTAAATTATTTGTGTGCTTATAATTAAAATATAGGAAAATAAAATATTGCAAACCATTAAGCTATTGCCTTATTTGTACAGCCTTAAATGGCCATGACATTTTGAATAATTTGTGTTAATTGGCAAAGGACATTCAGACTTATTATAATTTTATTTTGCAAATGTTCTGTCTCCTCTTAGTCATTAGTACAAATGGTTACCAAAGAGAAGACACAATCCATAAATGTTTAGAAAGGAAAGCTTTGCCAAGAATGTTTTTAGCAAAATCTACCAGATTAAAATTGATAAAACACATTTGCTAAATCTTATTTTTATTGTCGAATGGATCCAGCCAACTTGAGAGTTAAGAGAATTTCAATAAAGTGTCTGATCATTAGGTATGTGCAGTATAAACAAAAAAAATTAGAACTCTAGAAAAAATATAAATGAGAAATACTGTTACAAAAAATAACAATACATAAAATGTTTAAATACAATAAAGTCCCCAAAATCCAGAGAACTAAGTTGCTTGCAATAGTTGTGGAATGAAATACCTTCTGCTAAAAGATCTGTTCTCTTATCTGAGGATGGTAGAATATAATGTGAATGAGATGAAATGCTTTGAAACACGGGTCTCCAACCTTGGGCACTTTAAGACTTGCGAACTTCAACTCCCAGAATTCCCCAGCCAGCTTTATCAATTTTAGATAAGCATGTGCTGTATGGCGGTGGCAGTAGGTTGAGTTTTAGGCTAATTTACACTTGCTACTAATGCCATAATTGTAACCTACATATCTGGTTGAAAATATTGGCGAAAGGGATGCAATTACTATGTTAGTAGTACCTACAATCCTGGGGATTGGTCAACATTTAGATCATCGTTGACATCTCTCTGTAAAGCTAAGAATCTCATTTTCTGAAGGTTTTATAATCTCAAAATAAAATAAAACTAAAATAAAACCCTGGAGTATCACTTGTTAACATGTATGAATAACTTTTCATTGGGAATCCAGGTAAACCCTAAAGGAGGCTCCAAATTCAGGGAGCTTGAAGAGGAAAACATCTAACAGATAATAGCAATAGCACTTAGACTTATATACCGCTTTATAGTGCTTTACAGCCCTCTCTAAGCAGTTTACAAACTGCCCCAACAATCTGGGTCCTCATTTTACCAATCTTGGAAGGCTTGAGCCGGTGAGAATCGAACTGCTGGCAGCCGACAGAATTTGCCTGCAATACTGCATTGTAACCACTGCGCCACCACAGCTCTTCCATAATGATGGAATTGGGTATGCCAGAAGTTGTTCACAAATGCAGCAATAGACAGATCTGTGGAGTCAGGTAGCAGTGGATAATGCATGATGTCATCACACAAACTGCAAATTATGAGCTTTCATCAAACATCATGATATACAGAAATATGGCCTGATTTATGACCTGATGCACATGGTATGTTAACATAATTGTGGCTTGTAGAGAGTTATGTACAAACCCAATGTTATATCTGTTCCACAACAGCAGAACAGAGGTCCTATGTGCTCCATCGTATCTATATCCTTAGTCCAATGTTCACATTGCCACTGATCATAATAGTATCAAGGCTTGATAAAGTAGTCATGAGTCTAGATCAGGAGTGTCAAACTCAAGGTCCGTGGGCCAGACCAGGCTGCGAGGCTCTAAGATCTGGTCCATGGGGCCGCCCTGAAAACAGCAAAGGACTGACCCGCAGTGCCTCTGCCGGCGAAAACAGAGCTCGGGAGGGGCGCACGCGGCCCTCCCGGGCTCTGTTTTCATTGGCAGAGGGCTAGTAAAACAAACTAAAAACAAAGCAAAAGGAGAAATGTTTCCCCTTTTGCATTTGAGCATGCAAGAAGGGACAGGAAAGGAGAAAGGGAAAGAGGAAAGACAAAAAGAAGGAAAGGTGGGAAGAGAGCAAGGAAGAAAAAATAAGGGAAGAAAGAAGAAAGGACAATGAGGGAATGAAAAAGATAAGGAAGGAAGGAAGGAAGGAAGGAAGGAAGGAAGGAAGGAAGGAAGGAAGGAAGGAAGGAAGGAAGGAAGGAAGGACATTATAATGAGAGTGAGGGAGGGTCTGAGGGAAGTCCTGCCTTAGCACTTGGCCACCACAGGAGCCACCAATATGAGTGATGTTGAGCTGGCCATGCCCACCCCGGCCCCGGCCCCCACAGCCACGGTCCCCCAAGGTCAAACCCTGATGCGGCCCTCAATTAAATCGAGTTTGACACCCCTGGTCTAGATTATCTGGATAGCATTCCTCCTAGAGACTGATTCTCCAGAAAGATGTGCAGGGCATTCTGAGCTATCACCTCTTGAACAGTGGGATATTGGACATAAAGTACTGGACATAATCCAAGCCTCAAGATGCCCATCTACATCTAATTGCTGCGGGTAGTTGCAAGCTGTCTGTCCAAATGGTCAAGATTGCAATGCAGCACTTATTGCCTGTTCATTAAAATCCCTTGGCAGTGGTCAAGCTACAATAAAGCTGAATGGAGTTTATGAATATTAAATCAGTATGACTCATGATATTTGCAAATAATCCCAACAGCACTTTTTATAGCAAAAGTACCACGTCATCTATATGTGCTTGCTTGCTTTTTCTGTTTAAACATAGCACAAAATTGTGCTTAGGCTTTTTTTCTCCTCCTTTTTTCCCCCCTTCTAATTTCCAAAATGAAAAATGCCTATCGCAAAGAAAGAAGCAAAATGCTTGTGATTTAATGCTTTAGGAAGGAAGGCTAGATTTCTGTAGTATTTCATTCTACAGTATAGCCATGATATATTCTAGGCATAATTAGACTGTTGACACAAGAATTTTTTTTAAAAAATCCCTATTTTTCTATATAGTTGGCAGATAAGTTTAAGACCTCAAATTTAATTAATTCTCTGTTTCATAGCCGTATATATTATAATTTTAGTTCTCTGGTAATGATTAACATATGTTAATTATAGCTGGAAAGTTATTTGTAAATGTTCAACTAGTGTGGACACATAAGGTATCAGTTTAAATTCATTAATAAAACAGCACTTAAGTATAGGATCCCCAAAATAATGGAGTGAAATCAAGGAACAAGAACATACATTCCATTTCAATTGTTAAATACTATATTCATTTGACTGATTTCTGAATTCATTTATCTTCTGCATATACAATTCTTCTTGCTTGATATTAGCGTCTCTTCTAAAAATATTTAAGATATGTTTCCATGTACTCAACCCTGCAATTCTCAAGTTCTTAAGATACTGCAGACTTCCCTCTGTGCATTAAGTCCTTAGCATGACAGAAACATCTGCTATTGTGCACCTATTGTAATGGGAAGATGACATGAGAAGGGCAGATTAAAGGAAAGTACAGAGCTAAATTCTACCATTAATTTGAGAGATGCTATTATGGATTTAAGAGACCCAGTCTCACATGAACTGGTAAAGCATAAAAGATCATGATTCCTTACTTTGACAGGGCAGGTCTCTTCTGTTTTTATCTATGTATTAGATAATACATAATTAATCTATGCAATTAATGTATCATGACACCAGATGATGCAATGAACTAGTACGGCTATCTTTCCAAAAATGACAGTGATTTATTAGCAAAAGAGAGTTTATTGCTTGCTTTGTCATGGGAAGCAAATTTACTTCTTTTGCTCAATTGAGCAAAATTTTCTTCACAAAAGAGCTAGATTAAAAACAAAACAAAAAAAAGCTCCACAATGGCTGGTTTCTTTTTCTTTATGGGTATTCTGTGCTTCCTGATGCTGGAAACAAGGAATTCTTCATAAAGGGGTTAATGAATGTTTGCAGCTTCTAATCTTAAGAGTTACGTTGGGAGAGGTATTGCATTATGAAAATCATGTCTTTTCAACCTTTGGAAAATGGTTTGCATTTATGGATGACTGTCTAGCCTAGATAAGCTGTTGGATAGTATTACTTGGTCTGTTATATGGATGTTTGAGTGGTTCAGGGTGGGGAATTCGTGGCGGGTGGGGATTGCTATGTGTGTTGGGACTGGTCTTGAAGTGTTATGTGAATTTCGTTGTATAGGTGTACTGTGTATATACGTACAATGACAATAAATTATTATTATTATTATTATTATTATTATTATTATTATTATTATTATTATTATTATTATTATTATTATTATTATTATTATTATTATTATTATACAATTGTATCACAGCGGCCAGTTGTTTCGCCGGATTTGGCATTGATTACTAGTCGAGCCCCACCCAGGGGCCTAGGACGTCATAATGTATTTTCGAAGTATATGTGCAGAACCGAGCAGTTGACTGCTCGGTTTCTGCATTTGACTGGTGGTGATTTTGTCAATTTTGCCAGTTGTTATTATTATTATTATTATTATTATTATTAGTAGTAGTAGTAGTAGTAGTAGTAGTAGTAGTAGTAGTAGTAGTAGTAGTAGTAATGCAAACTCTAGGCTTTAGAAAGAAGGACGTTTATACAGAAGAAAAAGATGACTCTTAATACTGAACAGGGTACAGAACAGATTTCCCTACAAATTAAGGTTTTAGTTTAATAACCAGTCTTGCTCAAGGTAATGTATGGGAAGCTCTCTCCTAATGTTAACCCCACCACAGTGAACTGATGGCTAGAATAGAATAGAATAGAATAGAATAGAATAGAATAGAATAGAATAGAATAGAATAGAATAGGATTGAATAGAATAGAAAAGAATAGAATAGAATAGAATAGAATAGAATAGAATAGAATAGAATAGAATAGAACAGAACAGAACAGAACAGAACAGAACAGAACAGAAGGATAGGATAGGATAGGATAGGATAGGATAGGATAGGATAGCATAGCATAGCATAGCATAGCATAGCATAGCATAGCATAGCATAGCATAGCATAGCATAGCATAGCATAGCATAGCATAGCATAGAGCTGGAAGGAACCTTGGAGGTCTTCTAATCCAGTCCCCTGCTCAAGCAGGAGAACCTATATCATCTCAGACAAGTGACTGTCCAGTCTCTTCTTAAAAATCTGCAGAGATGGAGCGCCCACAATTTCTGAAGGCAAGCTGTTCCACTGGTTAATTGTCCTTACCTGTTAGGAAGTTTCTCTTAAATCCAGGTTGCTTCTCTCTTTGATCAGTTTCCAACCATTATTTCTTGCCCTCTGGTGTTTTGGAGAATAATTGGACCCCCTCTTCTTTGTGGCAGCCCCTCAAATACTAAAATACTGCTATCATATCACCCCTAATTCTTCTTTTCTTTAGGCTAGCCAGACCCAAAACCTGCAGCCGTTCTTCATATGGTTTAGTCTCCAGGCCTTTGATCAATTTAGTTGTTCTTTTCTGAACTTTTTCCAAAGTCTCAACATCTTTTTTGTAGTATGGTGACCAAAATTGGTTGCAGTATTCCAGGTATGGTCTTACTAGGGTTTTGTAAAGCGGCACTAATATTTCACGTGATCTTGATTCTATGCCTCTGTTTATACAACCTAGGATTGTATTAGCTTTTTTGGCTGTTGCTGCTGCACATTGCTGGCTCATATTCACATTATTACCCTTAGTATAGAGCAGGGGTCCCCAACCTTTTGGACCTCAGGGACCACTAAATTCATTAGGCGGACCATGATCTGCCTAATGACTGGCTGGATGGGCGTGGCTAGGTGGTCATGTGACTGGGTGGGCATGGCCAATTTGATGTCACTTGCATCGAGGGGTGCATCACCGGCCTCTACTCGCCCCTCGCCTCCCAGCCACTCCTCACCTGCCTGCCCGGGCTCCTTAGGGTCCCAATAGGAAGCAGTTGTTGCAGCTAACAGCCACCACAAGAAACAGTTGGCAAAATAGCTGGCTCAGTTCAAATTGGATCTGACCGAGAAGGAGGCTCAGCAGAAGCACTTCACTGAGGACTACGAGCATAAGCTTTCCAAGCAGAGGGAAGACCTGTGGGAGTGCAAGGCCAGGTACTGGTGGCTGGAGGCTGGAGGCTCAGCAGGCTGAGATGGTCAGCCAGTTCCAGGCCATGATGCAGTCCCACTGGAACAAGACTCTCCAGCTCTTTGCCACCAGTTGCTCTTCCCTCCAGCCTTTGCCCAAAGCCCCGCACCAGGAGGCCGAAGCAGACCCCAAGTCGGAATTTCTGCCCCCCTCCGACCTACACAAAAAGACCCCGAAGGGGGAGACTCTTCAGCAACACAAACGTTCATTGCACGTATCTGCCCCAGGGCCTGTAGTTTGAGTTTATATTGCACTGAATCAGGTGTTTCCATTCCCTGATTCAGTGCAATATAAAAAATGCAAATAATTTTTCTGCGGACCACCAAAATTTTCTTGTGGACCACCAGTGGTCCACAGACCACCAGTTGGTGACCACTGGTATAGAGTTTGGTATAGAGAGCCATGGAGTTGACCTTGGAGAAACTTTGCAAACACAGTTTGAGCCTGGCAAATAGTGTGAGAAAGAAGCTCAAACCAGACATACTCTAATTCACTACCGTATAAGAGAGTGGAAATGGAAAATTCAAATTTTTCAAGATTGTTATTATAGCCTACATCAGTAAAATATAGTAGCAGTCAAACGTGCTGAGCCCGTTTCCTGACAGTTGTAGTAGGGCTGACAGTTGGGCTCAGAAAGAGGGATGGTCACAAAGTCACCAAGTATAGAGCTGAGGTGGCGCAGCGGTTAGAGGCAGGTACTGCAGGCCACATTAGCTGACACTGATCCGCAGGTCAGCGGTTCAAATCTCACCGGCTCAAGGTTGAGTCAGCCTTCCATCCTTCCGAGGTAGGTAAAATGAGGACCCAGATTGTTGGGGGTAATGTAAATATATACATTGCTTACTGGTGTAAACCGCTTAGAGAGTGCTTGCACTGTGAGGCGGTATATAAATGTCACTAATAAATAAATAAATAAATAAGTGAGCTCGATTGTCAAGTTTCTTAATGATTGCACCAGTTGTTCAGCACCTTAACAAGTGCATTATACTAGAGTGATTTATTTATTGATTAAATTTGTATGCCACCTGTCTATCAAGCGACTGCAATTAAAAGCCATTGTTCCACATCCTTCCTTGTGTCACACATTTTCTGTGATACAGAACAAAAAAAGGGAAGTAGGCAGAAATATAAAATATAAAAGAATTATAGATGAAAGAAGTCTTCAACCCAGAATTTATCCCTTCCTATGTCTGTGAATCAAGCAGAGCAATGGCACAATATACAGAGCATAGAATCTCAAGAGGCCAAAAATTGACTCAAAGTAGAAAGCCATTGCAGAGAAAACTAATGACAAGAACTATGAAAGTTACACTGGAAGGATGAAAAATGGTTGTGATTAGCTTGAACGTACAAAGCTGCCCCTAAATAAATTGCCCCTGGTTAGTAGATTTTCTGTTGTGTAGCCATATAAGAAATGTTGTAGCTTCCATGTAATATTTCTTCCAATTTCTTAAAGGCCTGGCATACATCAGATGCTATTACCAGCAGGCACAATATTTCTGAAAGAAATATAGACGTGACATTGCCTTTGGCACTGAGTGCCATTTAGCCAAGTTTAAGGATTTTCCAAAGATTTCCCAAATCCTTAGTAATCCTAATGCTAACATTAATCTGTCCTAGCAACAATCTCTTTCAAAGCTAGCTATAGGAAATGACATATTTATGTACCATATCTGAGCACTGTTTCATCCCATTTCTACGAGGTTATCCCATTTTATTTTTAAGCTGGGTTTTATAACACCAAATAATTAAAAATATTTTCCTCCAACTGGACGCTGTTTGACTGAATTGAACTACAGTACCCATATAGTTGATGACTACGGATTATGGGGGTTAGTATAGGAATGGGAGAATGAAATGAAGTATTTTTATGTTGGTTCATTCTTGAGGGACACCATTGATTTTAGCAATATGTTCCTACTTGCCTGCCAGCTATTCAATTGTTGTGTAAAAGGCCATTTTATGTTGGATTGATTCCACTCTGATGAAGTTTATAACAAAATCAAGGGCTTTTTTATCTGTGTCGCATACAGATTCATCAAATGTCTGTATGTTTTCCTGGCTCAGAAACTCATTTTAGCATTTTCCTTTAGATATACCCTTCTTGATGTCAGCCAAATGGATAGAATTTTGTTCTGTGGAGAGGCCATTAACTGTCTCACAAGGAAACCAGTAGTGAAAGCAAGATATTCCACAAGTTGGGAAAACAAGCCAAGAATCCAATAAAATGTTTTGGAAGCATATCTTGGGAAAAAGAGAAGGAAGAATAGTACATTAAAACCATACTCAGATCTTGGCCTTACAGTCATTTGGAAGGTTTATAAGATCCCCTTTCCCCTTATTTCCTTATACAACTGTCTTGCCATGGAACATTGTAAGCACAAATACAATAGAGTTGAAAGAAAGGAATTGCGAAGTGTATTTTAATTTTGTAGTGTCAGTGTTGTTCTATACTTAGCTTACATGCAGAGGTGGGATTCAGCCAGTTCAGGCGAACTAGTAGTGGCCACCTGTGGACCTGTGGGTGGGCCCGTCCCGACCCGTCCACCCCCCCAGGCGCACTCCCATCCTATATCGCTGTGTTTTTGATGCTGCATGCATGCGCGGACAGCACGCACGAGCGAATTGCCATGTTGTTTGATATTGCACACATGTGTGGATGGCGCACGCGAGCGAATTGACATGTTTTGTGATGTCGCACGTATGTGCGGATGGCGCGTGAGAAAGATAAGCGAGCATGCGCATACACACACTCATATTTCCGGTGCTGGGTGAACTGGTTGTTACAGTACGTGAAGCCCACCTCTGCTTATATGCCTTATGTATTGGCTTTTATATATATAAGGCAGCCGGCCCGGGTTCAAATCCCAGTAAGGGGTATGGCTATCTGACGAGAGCAAAATAAGCTCGAAATAGATCTATAATAGTCTCCCTTTATTTTCATTTATCAGCAAAAAATCCTACACACACACACACACACACACACACACACACACACACACACACACACACACACGTGTGTGTGTGTGTGTGTGTGTGTGTGTGTGTGTGTGTGTGTGTGTTTTAATGTTGTAAGCGGTCACATATCAGACTTGTGCTTTTGATGGGGGAATGTTGCAGAGCACTTGGACTGGATGCCTGCTAAGTGTGATACAAAAAGAGAGCCAAACATTCAGGGTGGTAATGGAAATTTAGAAAAAGGGAGGTAAAGTCTCTTTCCCCTCCTCTAGGCACATGATGTATAAGCATTGCCAAACCAATAGAAATATTTCTGGATATTAAAGCTATTTATAATACATGGAATTCATGCCTAGGTTAACAAACATCTTTTGGAGGCCTGCATTCCACATGTGTACTCCAGATATAACTGAACTAGTTCTAGTATCTATAAAACAAAAGCTACATTCACAAATTGTCTTTGGAACAATCTGTTATTGCCTAATTTAAATAAAACCTGTATCTGGCATCCTAGTGGATATTACAACTCTCAGCTGTGATAGTTCGCTTGATATATTTGACTCATGCAATTTTGGGAATTTAGTCTGCATGTTATTATGTGTCTGGAATGGCTTAGGTTCCACGTGTAGTGTATCAGACATAGTAGCTATATTCATCAATGTAATTAGTTTCAGTGATCATGGGAGTGTCATCATAAAATAAAACATACGTTTAAAAGATTGTCTTTTTTATGTATACACAGAAGGAGGATTACCTATGATTTATAAAACCCTGGATGAGTATGCAAAATACTTCAGGGCACTCTACAGCAGGGGCTGGCCACAGTCTGATCCCTTGATCCCTTGATCCTCAGCAAGTTCCCACATACACATGATTTCATTTTCTTTTTATACAAAAGATGATTTAAATTTAAACATAATCAAATGTTAGTTGACTTGTAGCAATGCAAAGTGCCAGATTTTAGCAGGATCTTGCATCTGCAAAAAATCTTTAGGTGTCATATAGGCCAGTAATCTCAACCAACAAATGCTCTGTCCTACATATTGGCAAAAAAAATCAGAACATTAAATACAAGCTGAACAGTCAAGACCTTACAGACGACCCTCACTCTGTCAAAGACCTTGGAATACTCATATCAAATGACCTAAGTGCCAAAGCCCACTGCAACAACATCGCCAAAAAGGCTTCAAGAGTTGTTAACCTAATCTTACCTAGCTTCTTCTCCGTTAATATCACACTACTAACCAGAGCATACAAAACATTCGCCAGACCAATCCTCGAATACAGCTCATCTGTCTGGAACCCACACCGCATATCGGACATAAATACATTAGAAAGTGTCCAGAGATACTTTACAAGAAGAGTCCTCCACTCCTCTACTCGTAACAGAATACCATACGCAACCAGACTTGAAATCCTGGGCTTAGAAAGCTTAGAACTACGTCGCCTTCGGCACGACCTAAGCATAACTCATAAAATTATCTGCTACAACGTCCTTCCTGTCAATGACTACTTCAGCTTCAACCACAACAATACACGAACACATAACAGATACAAACTCAAAGTGAACTGCTCCAAACTTGACTGTAGAAAATATGACTTTAGCAACAGAGTGGTAAATGCCTGGAACTCACTACCTGACTCTGGTTTCGTCACCAAACCCCCAAAACTTTACCCTTAGACTGTCCACTGTTGACCTCACCCGATTCCTAAGAGGTCAGTAAGGGGCATGCATAAGTGCACCAGCATGCCTACCATCCCTGTCCTAATGTTCCCGCTTATCAGTACCCATCTTATGTATATAAACAATGTTATATTACCAACATGTACTTGACAAAAAATAAATAAATAAAAATAAAATAAATAATCATTCTTAGATAGTAAAAATGATGTGTGGTTTGCAACCCAGTGCTTTGTTTGGAAAAGTGCCACTTGTCAATAAAAAAGACAAATTCATAACAAATGATAGAGAGACCATTAGAATGTTTGGACAGTGCAGCTGGGAGTCACTCAGCTTGTTTGGCTGTTATATGCCTTTCAGATGAGTCACCCATTGAAGTGGAGGAGAAGAGCTTAAGAGGTTCTAACCTTGCAGCTCAGAAGTCAGTCATCTGTAGATGTGGCTTATAAAGATTAGGATCTCTGTGACATGAGCCTGCAGTTCTGGCGCAGTCAGATAATTAGCTACCTGTTGTAGAAACCGAGCAACTTAGCAGCTGGCAGTTTCAGAGACTGAGGAAGAAAAGATCTTAGCCCTTGCACCCACAGAAAAATCAGGCTTAGTAGAATAAAGACATTAAATGAAGTTCTTCAAAAGGAAGAGGGGACGATTCAGTAAAATAGACACGCCTGAGGCAGGACTATATAAAAAGAGCTTGGGAGTCACACTTTTGTTGGCACAAATCTTTCTCATCTTGAACCTGATTTCCTGTGCCATTTCTCTTTCCCTTGCTGATCTTTATTGCTTGCATCTTCAATTTGTCTGCCTGGAACTTCAGCTTCTGAAATAATCCTGCTTATTTTGTGAATATGTGCTCTCGCATTCTGTCACTGGTCCAGGGAGCTTTATACCTGCCATAAATACTGATGTCCTGCATTTATAATTGCTGGCATAGGGTGTTGGTCATGTCCAATGATGGGCATTGGGCAGCCAATTTGTGAGGTCACGCAGGACAGACTTTCATTTGTGTCCACTGATTCAACAAGATTTGCTTTAGAATAGCCTATCCTGATTTGTTGTCCTTTACAATGTGCTGCAATTTTCACCCAGTTGTTTTCCAGCCAACATCATCAGTAGTCAGTATGACAAATGACTGTGGGATTTGAGTGTTATTTGGAAGGCATTTTATGAGTGACTTTCTTTCAGCAATGATTTTAGTAGCTCCAAAAATGCACCTGTTACCTTCTAACATTGGGAAGCTTACCTTATGATATGCCTACAATTACCATGACTTTTTTGTCAGTTTATATGATATCTACATTTTATACAAACATCAACAAAAGCTTTGTGAGGAGACTAGAGAAGCTTCTTTTAAATCACACCTATTTTTTCTCCTTTTTTGGGGGGGAAGAAGAAAGGAGGAGAACTGATGTGGAGGTAATGCCTTGCAACTAAAATGGAGTTGACAGATCTGGTTTTTGAAAACATGTAGCTTTAATAAAGAACAAAATTTGCTGGTAAACTCAAGTTGGATGGGCTGTGTTTGCATGCTGAAGGATTGTTGATTTGAGAGAGTTCTGGGGAGGTCTGAAAAGAATTGCTGGGTAAAATCCTGAGAAGGAACTGCCATAGGGACTTTTTTACCTCATGCAGAAGATTCTTGGTGAAGTTGAAGAGAATTGGAAGGGGGGGGGAAATCAAAGGTTTTCCAACTAGAGAAGGAAGGGCCAATTGCCAGCATGAGAGTGCAATCTACACCCAATCTCTGAAAGTGCCTTCTTAACTCTAAAACTAGGATGATGTAGGGATATGATGTAGGGATACAGTTAAGCTCACATCATAATTTGCAAATATGCATTTGTAGAATTATGCTTTAGGCTGTCTTGAATAAAACCTCCTAAATATTCTCAATTTGCAAATTAAATTAAGAGGCTTAAGAGAATGGAAAAAGTTTGTTTGCTTGCCAAGGGAGGTTAAAAAAAATGAAACTTCGTGTTCTCACTTTAATATGCTTCTTAATAAAAAGATTAAAAAATCTTGAGGTGTCTTGCATTGAAGATCTATCAAAACATAAGAATCCACAGGTTGCTTTGATTACAGTCTTTATCTTAATACAGTCTGGAGGATTTTCTTTTAAGTCTTCATTATTACTTATCCTAATTTCTTATTATGCAATTGTATTTTATACAAATATAATATTGTGCGCAATTTTCTCTTATTAGACTGCAATACTGACAACCCACCAATCCTTTCCCCTTTGTTATTTAAGAGTGACAATAGGAATTGTGTTTTTATGTTGTTCTGCTGTTGCTTGACGTTATTTTAATTGAATTGTGATTGAGGGAACAGCACAGGTGTTTAAATAATACAATGAATATAGACTTTGTACATCTCAGCATCATCAATTTTGCATTTTCTACATGCACTGCAGAGTTGTTTGACTTTGAATCAGTGTTTTTTTTAAATAGATTCTAAATGTTTGGAAACATTCTGGAAACTTGTCATTACATGGAGTCCTCAACTTACAACAGCAATTGGGACTGGGATTTCTGTTGCTAAGCAATGCAAGTTGTAAAGCGGTGTGTCAGAAGCGCAGATTGTGGAGAGTGCAAGGGAGTAGGCACAGATCAGGGAGAATGCATGAGAGATTGCAAGGGAGGTGTGGTAAGGGTTGAGTATGAGTTTGTATGAGTAGCCAGCATAGTGCTACTGCAGAAGGTTTGAGGCAGAACACATAGACTTACCCCATTGACTTGCGATCTTTCCTGTCCACCGGGAATAGGACAAGTTGCCACAGCCAACTCGCTATGGCCAACCGCCACGGGCAACTCACCGCAGCCAACTCAGCAGGGGCAACTTGGCGCAGGAGAACTCGCCACAGCCAACTCACAGCGAGACAACTCGTTGCAGGACAATTTAACGATTCTATTTAATTATTTAAAATAAATAAAAAATATTTTAATTTTTGCCATTCACATTTCATTCTGTCCTCCTTTTTCAATCCTTTCTTTAATGATTCTATTCCACCATTTCTTTGATATTAGTGTAACTCTTGTCCCACAGTGAGTTGTCCTGTGACGAGATGGCCGCGGCGAGTTGTCCTGCAGCAAGTTGGCTGTGGTTTGTTGGCCATGGCAAGTTGACCAACTTCCTCATTGACTCTCTAAGGAAGCTGTCAGGGAAGGTTGCAAAACAGTGATTTTTTTGGAAAATAGGGGTGTCAAATTTGCAGCATCACGTTGCCATCATGTGACGTATCACAATGTTTTCCCCCTTCACGGAGCTGGGGTGGGCATGGCCTGCGCATGATACATCCAGCCCAAGGCCCACCAGTTTGACACCCCTGATCTAGCAGTTCAAAAGCATGCAAGTAGATAATGCGAGTAGATAAATAGACACTGCTTTGGTGGGAAGGTAACAGCGTTCCGTAACCCCGAGCATATAGTCATGCTGGCCACATGATCTCAGAAAATGTCTTCTGACAAACATTGGCTCCCTCAGCTAAAAAACGGAGATGAGCAGCACCCCCTAGAGTTGGACATGAACTAACATGGAAAAACCTTTACCTTTATGTGCTGGGAATCTGTAAGGATCTTGGTCTCTTTTTGCTAGGCCATCACATGTGATTTACATTCCTTCCATGCACAAAAAATCCAGAGAAGTAAACTGTTTATGCCACTAATTTACTTGCTATTCTCTCTAAGATAAGAATCAAGCTGTAACCTTTGTTTCTTGCCTTCTTAATCTTAAGAATATTTTGAGTTTAGTAGGCTGTAATATGATTTTCAGCCCACCAAAGTGTTGGCTCGCCCTTCGCCACACCTGTGCAGTCCCATATGTTCACTAGTTAGTAATTTACATGCTGAGGAAGTTTTCCCCCCAAGCAAAAAATAACAAGAGTTTTATGCTGAAGTAGGTCCAGCATGAAACATAATAAATCCACCGTGTCCAACATTTAATTCCATTTTGCTTCTTTGGCATGAGCAGTAAAGACATCCTTAAGTCAAACTCAATTCCAGATGATTATATCCACCATTTCTTGGCAGCATTGTTGAAGTGCTTTGCCAATGTCTTTTTCCAGGATGTTTCTTCAACTTTCCAGTCTAATGCAAATGTTTATTTCATTCACAAAAGATAAATAAAACATTTTCCCACAGCAGTTTAAAAGATGATTTTTTTTCTTTTTTTGTAACATATATGGATCCATACTGAAGAAGCAATATGGATTGCTTCTTCTAAGTAATAGGGGATATGTAATCTCCCAGACATTACTAATTTACAGACTCAGAAGAATTGTCCTCAAAAACAAAAAGCAAGAATCATATTTAGGATGTGTGATTTGCAACCTCCCTCCTGAATTTCCTATACTCAAACAGCAGGGGGGGCTGTATGTTCGATGGTGTCATTTTTGAAGTTGTCTATTAAGATTCATGGCAAATAGGAGCAGGTTATCATGGACCTCAAAGGTAAGTGTGCATTGCTAAAGCAGTCAGTAATATATCTTATTATTCTTGTTATGAGAACTTCTTATTCTTGTTTATGATGTCCTGATCTGCATTTTGAAAGCAGAATGATGGCAACTATAAGAGAGTAAAGTTCTTCATAAGGGATTAGAAATAAGTATGGATCTCAAAGGACATTATTCATATACATAGCTTGTTTTACTTTTTACACAGTACCATAATGTAACTGTTTATATGAAAAATATGCCCCCTCTCACTACCCAATATTTAAAAGTCTAAAGCTGGAATTGGGGAAAGTAAAAAAATGACAATGATTGCTTAAATTTAAATACTTTAGATTTAATTGTAATTAGAAGTTAAGATTAAAGTCATAATTCTTTCAGAAATGATTAGTATGAAGAACTGAAAGAAAACCAGAGGCTCAGCTTAGGAAGTAACTGAAATTCAAATATTAAATATTTAAATAGATTTAAATATTCAAATAGATTCAATAGATTCAAACTTAATGTAAACCACTCCAAACTTGACTGCAGAAAATACGACTTCAGCAACAGAGTGATCAATGCCTGCAATGCACTACCTGACTCTGTGGTTTCTTCCCCAAACCCCAAAAACTTTAATCTTAAGACTGTCTACAGTTGACCTCACCCCATTCCTAAGAGGTCTGTAAGGGGCATGCATAAGCGCACCATCGTGCCTACCGTCCCTGTCCTATTGCCTAATTTACCTGTACCTACTTTGCTAATGTTTATGTTTATACCAATACCTACTATCTTGTACATGTGTGACAAACAAATAAATAAAATAAAATAAAATAAAATTTTATGTTCATGTTGTGCTGGGGCTCAGATTAATTAGTAGCGGTGTGTGTGTATGTCTGTTCATACATATATATATATATATATATATATATATATATATATATATATATATATATGTATGTATGTATGTATGTATGTATGTATGTATGTATGTATGTATGTATGTATGTATGTATGTATGTATGTATGTATGTATGTATGTATGTATGTATTCTTAGCAACATTATATATGGAGGGTGTAAATCAAAGTTTTGTGTGGTACATTTAGGACAGGAGCCTCAACCTAGGGGAAATTAGATGCCTTTGTGTGTAAGAAGTTTTGGCCAATACAGGTAGTCCTCTACTTACAACAGTTCGTTTAGTGACCATTCAAAGTTACAACAGCACTGAAAAAGTGACTTGACCATTTTTCCCACCACCATTGCAGCATCCCTGTGGTCACGTGATCAAAATGTGAATGCTTGGTGACTCATATTTATGACGGTTGCGATGTCCTGGGATCATGTGATCACACGTTGCAATTTTCTGACAAGCAAAGTCAAATGGGGAAAACAGATTCACTTAACAACCCTGTCACTAACTTAAACAAGTGCAGTGATTCACTTAACAACTATGACAAGAAAGGTTGTAAAATGGGACAAAACTCACTTAACAAATGTCTCACTTAGCAACATAAATTTTGGTCTCAATTGTGGCTGTAAGTCAAGGACTACCTGTACTTTTCACAAGTTTTGATAGCCATCTGCATTATTTATTATACATAATAATATTAATAGGCAATAAATAGCTGCTGATTTATTGATAGTCCAATTCTTTTTAGGATCTTTCAAGTATAAAGACAATGGAAGTATACTTCATTTTGGAGACTCTTCCCCATGCATTGATTCTTGTTAAAATAGACAAGAATAACAGAATAACTGAGTTGGAAGAGATCTTGGAGGTCTTCTAGTCTGATCATGGCTAATTTCAGGCTTTTCTGTGAGCATTTTTCCAGTTATTCATATCATTGCTCATACATAATTGCATCTGTCTGCATTAGGGATTTAACCTTAACATGTTAACAGGAATAATAGCGTCATGATTTTATAAAAATGGAAATCATAGTATAGAAACCTGTGCAAGCCCCCTTGAGAAAAACTCTGCATTCCTTCCCTATATACTACTGGTATGTATGTGAGATACTGTAAGCTATCGGAAATTAAAACAATAAGCCCTACTCCTTATGGCCTAACAGATTGGTGTTTTCTGCTCTCATAACCTTCCAATATTGAGACCATGTAGTCCAGAAATCCTACCCATAATTAGGGAAGGCTGTGCCAGTTGTTTCTCTTTGAGAGATCTCATTTGTATTCATGTATGAGTGTACATGTGTGTGTGTGTATATGGAAAGAGAGAAGGAGGAGGAGGAGGGAAGGAGGAAGGGAGAGAGAGAGAGAGAGAGGAGAGAGAGAGAGAGGGAGAGAGAGAGAGAGAAAGAAAGAAAGAAAGAGAAAGAAAGAAAGAAAGAAAGAAAGAAAGAAAGAAAGAAAGAAAGAAAGAAAGAAAGAAAATGTGTGGACCTCTGTAATTAATGCAAGCAACTTTTATGCAAAATGTATAAAATACACACCAGGCAGTTAGTAGTTACTACTAACACGTACTAGCACCAGTATGTGTAACTGCACATTTCCTACAGTTGTTGTTAAGTCATGGGTAGGTTATTTTTCCATAGCTAAGGGCATTTACTTTTCTCTCCAGGCCATGTTCTGGAGCAGCTACAACAAGATGATTGAAGCCATGTGGATTTTCTGCTTTTCTAGGCTTGTTCTTTCATCATATTTTATAGAGCCATCTCAACGTAAGTTTTTTTTTAACTTGGAAAGTCAATGAGATAACAGAGTATTAATTTTCATAAAAATAAACTATTTTAATATATATATATATATACAATATATTCACATAGCTTTTTCTTTTTCCCAGGAAAATAAAGTAATTGGTTACACAGTCAAATCATTACCTTGAGAACAAGGGAGACAAGCACATAATGAAGAGATGCACCTGAGCAAGTTTTTTCACAGGTCTTTCTGATTTACAGCTACGTGAAGCAGCATTCTCTTAGGAATAGCAATGGAGCAACAAACTAACCACCCGTAAAGTACAAGCCAAAATATTTGGACTTGTGACACACAATTAATTATGTCACGTTTGTACTGCAAGAGGCAGTCTGCTTCTTCTCCCTCCCTCCCTTGTCTTATTTTTGCAAAATATACAACTCTTCATTCAGGCTTCTTATCTTGGCGAGCTCCTTTCACATCAGAAAATACTTGAGAATGAGCTTTATAGGGATTTTAGAGACTGATGGGATGCAGCTTAGCTCTCAGGAGATGTTCTGGTACTTCAATAGGCTGATGGCAGCAATTAGAAAAACAAGACTACCTTCAATATTTGGGAGTCTTGTTTATTTTTTCCACTTTTGTTTGTTTGGCTGCATTATTGCAAATTGAGGTAGTATGCAAGGAAGGTCAAAACTTTCTTGCAGGATCAGGACTGTATGGACAGTGGGATAATGCTGGTCCAGGGATAGAAGTGATAGAGAAGGTACATATCCAAGGCTCGTTAGGGTGATGTTGTCTTGATGGGAGTTGGGAGCACGCTGACCCTGCCAATTCTTGTAGGACAGGTAGAAACAATTGGAGAAAGGCTATCCTGTAATATACAGCTCCTTAGCCATGAAGGGCTTTATAGATAACAATCGACATTTTGAATGGCAAGGGACATCTAAATGGCAAGGCTTGCTGTAAAGTTATACTGAAATATACTAATAACTGCTCATACTGCTGCATCCTGAACCAGGAAGGGCAGCCTCATGTACACTCTGTTGAAATAGGATCTTCTAATACAGGAAAAGAGTTAAACAATCGAGAGAGTCCAGAAATATTTCACAAGAAGAGTCCTCCACTCCTCTGCTCGCAATAAAATACCTTATTCCACCAGATTTGAAATATTGAAATTAGACCATTTAGAGCTACGTCGCCTTCGATCTGATCTAAATGTAGTTCATAAAATCATATACCACAATGTCCTTCCTGTCAATGATCACTTCAGCTTCAACCGCAACAATACACGAGCACGCAATAGATACAAACAATGTAAACCGCTTGAAACTCGACTGCAGAAAATACGACTTCAGCAACAGAGTGATCAATGCCTGGAATGCACTACCTGACTCTGTGGTTTCTTCCCTAAACCCCCAAACTTTAACCTTAGACTGTCTACAGTCGATTTCACCCCATTCCTAAGAGGTCTGTAAGGGGCGTGCATAAGCGCACCACTGTGCCTACTGTCCCTGTCTTACTGTTCTATTGTCCTCATTTGACACCCCTGGTCTAGGACATCAAAATCGCACACCAGTAAGCTGGATAGACCTTTTAAATGAAGAATCCCTAAATCCAGAGTCATCTAGTTTTATCAGAGTTAGATCTAAACCATTTCCTCCAATTCTAGACCCCAACCGCATCCAGTCACGAAACTAGAATAGGATCTGCAGAATTAAGACATATACAGGTTTGTATCACTAGTATATTGTTACCTGATCTAATGCCGGTCAACGACCATGTACAGCAGCTATTTGTAGATGTTAAAAAAAAGCGAGGTAAGTGAAACTGTGAAATATCCCACAAAGCAAAGATTTCAGGTTTACTATTTCCTTCCCAGCACCAAACAGAATTGAACCTGGAAAAGGAGAACCACTGAAACATAATCTCTCATTCCCAACCCTCCAAATCAAGCCCAAGATATTGAAAACCAGTAAGTCATTAAGAAGAACCAAGAAAGTTTGCACACACACCCCACAGGCAAAATCAGTACTGTATCAAATCCTGAAATCTGTCTGAAAAGAATCAAAATTAAATTTCAGTTTACAAAACAAATGCCCCTCCATTAAATAGTTAGGACTAACAACTGCTATTAGATTATTGTCAGTTGCAGAATAGTTTGTATTCATGAAATGTCACCTATTCTAAGCAAGATTGGGTCTAGATTGCATATTGTTTCACGAGAGTGTAACTTTTAGCCACTGCCCTTACTTACAAGTAATTCCATTATATGTTAGTAAGATATATTTGTGGCTAAATTCTGCCAAATGAATTCACATGATGATATACTATAAAACTAGTATAAAGCTCTCCTAGCTGCAGGCTTCCTTTGCTTATGTTGAATCTACGAGATTTATTGAAACTGCTGGGAAACAGTAAATTAGGAATGTCGGGTTCTGCCACACTCCATATGTTGGGTTTGGACAATGCTAGAAAGCTACAAAGTTTATAATGTACTTAGGAAATCTGATGACTCCTATAAATGGAGTATGTTGTTTAAATCTTCAGAATGATTGAAGTAAAAATGGAATGGGTCTCTTCAAATCAGCCAAGAGTGATTTTAAAGGATGTAGGAGAGTTAATGAAAATTTTGGCTTTGTAAGCTCTTCCAACATCCTTGCACTTTTTCAGAGCTGAAGAGAGAAGCTGAATGGTGTGATGAACTTAATACTTACAAAGAAGTGTTGGAGGGAGTTGAAACTGCAGGAACGTTGGGTGAGAGTGACCACGTCATACTACAATTCAACATAATGCAAACACAAACAATTGAACACAACGATACCAAAGTCTTAGATTTTAAAAGAGCTGATTTTAATAAACTCAGAGAAAACTTTGGAAAGATTCCTTGGATGAAAGTCCTAAAGATAAAAACAACTCAAGAAGCTTGGGAAACTCTGAAAAACACTATTATAAAAGCCCATCAAAGCACAATACTGATGAGAAAGAAAAACAAGAAATCCAAGAAGAAACCAGCATGGCTGCACAAAGACGTCACTGACAAATTGAATGAAAAAAAGGACAAATACAAAAAATGGGAAGAGGGACACATAACTAAGGCAGAATATCAGCAGATAGCCAGAATCTGTGAAGAAAAAGTCAACACTGTCAGAGTGAGAGCAATCAACCAGTGGAACAGCTTGCCTTCTGAGGCTGTGAGAGCTCCAACACTTGAGACTTTCAAGAGGAAATTGGACTGCCATTTGTCGGAAATGGTGTAGGGACTCCGGCTTGAGGGGGGGTTAGATTACAAGGTCCCTTCCAACTCTGTTACTCTGTTACTTCTCTGATTCAAACTGATAGTGACAAGAGTAGCAAGCCAATTACTTTAATCGCCTTGCTGCCCTTGTCTGATAGAATCCTTTAGGAAGGTTTGTTTAAAGGGAGACTCAGATTTATTCTACTCTCTTTTATCTGTTTTGCTATGACCTTTGTGATCCTCCACGTTTCCCTAAATTCACAATCATTATCTTCCTTTTATTAGATCGTACCATTTATCAGACAAATCTATTTTGTAGTATAATCCAATCCAACTTTGTATCCAGTTTGCATGCTCTTACTTTTTCTCCTTTCCCTTCAGATTAAAACGTTTATTGGTTTATAGTCAAAAGTCAACATAAAATCTTTTCCCTGCTATTGCCTGTCTTTCCTACATCTTGTCCTAACTCAGTCTAAAATGACTGAGTTCACTGCTTGAACTCTAGGATGCATATATATCAAAAGTATTTTGTCATTGTAAATGTTACATTGTAGTGCATTATATATGCAATTACGATATATTTCTATTTTTAAAACAATGTTGGATAGCAATGTTGCCTCAAATATTGATTTATTTTAATTAAATCTAGGCCAGTTTGATCTAATGGTTAAGGTACCAGGCTAGAAAATCAGGAGTGAGTGAGTTCTAGTTTTGCCTTAGGCATGAAAGCCAGCTGGGTGACTTTTTATTAGCCCAATTCAACAATGGAGTTATTGTTGTGTGGAAAATAGGAGGAAGGACGGACTATTAGCTATGTTTGCCACCTCGAGCTATTTATAAAAATAATAAAAATAGGATTTTTTTTTAAAAAAAACCTAAAATAAATACAGTTCAACTATTTTGAATATTCACAACTGTAGAAAGAAAAAGTATCAATAAATCTATAATAAATATATAAATAGTTATCTATATGTTCTTTGATAGACAATGGAGAGAGTATTGTGCTATCATTTTACTTTTGGACTTGAAGAGGTATATAGAAATATTTCAAGGATTTATTTGGGTGAAACCTTGAATCCACAGATTTTCATCTGATTTTATAGATGAACAAAACGCTGCCATTTTGATGCTTGCCTCTTAAGAGTTTATGACTGAATAGAGACATGGATTAATAGACTATGTCTATCAAATCAGTGTTGACTCTTAGCAACCACTTAGATTTTCTCCATGACAATAGACACACCTGCATGAAGGTAAATGATAAATAACATGTTGTGATGATGCAGTGCAAACCACATGACTTACATGTTGGGATACCAAGCATGAAATGCTGGAGTTACATTGTAACATCACAATGTAAGTTTTTTGTTCTTTATGTTGTGGTTACTACTACCGTAGATGCCTGTGTGGTTATTACATTAAATGTCTAATAGGTTTAAGTAGAATCTTGTATTTAAATCTTGACTCATACATTTCAATGAAAACATGACATGTTCAGTACTAATGCACACATCATCTAATCCAGGATTTCAATTTAATCTTTTTGTAATTATAACCATTTATAAGGAGTTTTGTTTATATTTTATTTTTATTGGAAGGAATTATACTCTGGCACATTCTAGAAAGGAGAAAAAAAACCCTTCCAGTTTAAAGCCAGGCAAAATCTAAAGCAGCCTTTTCACAACTTATTTAAGTTACTTTGGTAGCAATGTCTGAAATCTGATTCATCCAATCAAAATTAGGAGAGAAACCCAAAGTCTCTTAACATTTTGTCTTTTTCGTTTTGATCTATTTTCTTTAATCCAGTGGGGATTTTACATGTCTAATTAAATGTGCAGATAGGCCCGAGTTCAAAACCATATAGTCAAATGTCCTAGAAACTGGAGTCAATTTAATCATGACTGCAGAAAACATCTCACTTATCCGTAAGACTTTATAATTCTCTGCCTAGGCATTGATGTTAACCACATCTTACATTTGAATTCTTCTGTTCCAATTCAAGCCCAAATAAAAACCTTAAGAGTGCCGAAATGACATTTTGGTGTTGACATTTCAATTACAAATGTTGAAGAACATTTCACTTTCACTTCATCAATGGCATTCTGAGGCTGCACACCTTTACTTGGACGTCAGCCTATAATGCTTTTGACGAAGGTTAAGTATGGTTGGAATTGCAGCATAAAACTCCAGCTGAAAATCACTGATTTAACAGGCAATTCAAGGAAGGTCCTTTCTGCCTATTAGATTTCTTCTTGGTTTTCTTTTGCTTTTTACCCATCTTGTTTTTATTTAACATCCTATTGTTTTTATCCTCCTTAAACCATGGGCCCCACACTCCTCCATTAAAATTTGGGTTGCTCCTGGGGTCTTTAGGTGGGTAGCGAACAGGCACGGCTGTCTTATTGAACTGGGAAAGCCTTCGCAGCAGCTGCTTGACTATACTTGGATACTTACTAGAGAGGTCCTCTCGTTCATAAGGATCAGCCGTGATATTGAACAACCACACAGTTTTACCAGCTGTCCATGAAACCCGTTCATTATGCCAGCGATTGGGGCCAACGTTACTAAAAGACTGAGGAGGGACCCAGTCACCATATCCTGGATTTCCTGTGAGTAGCTTCCAGTGGTTTACACGGATGGCTGACTGAATGGCAGTGTTCCATATTCCGAAGCCAGCTGCCCAAGAACCATTTCTGGCTTTTGTGTATATGGGATCAATATTGTGTAAAATATCTATTCTTGGAGATCGCCTGCCTTCACTGATGGTCTCCCATACATCATAGCCGTCCAGTTGTGTATCTTCATCAATCTGTCCTTCCGCTAAGGTAATAAGTGTTGGAAACCAGTCGGTTATATGTATAAGCTCCTTGCATATACTTCCCTTGATTTTAAGTAAAGGGCTATGAACAAAGCCAACTGCTCGAATCCCTCCCTCCCAGTAAGTACCTTTGCTTCCTCTGAGAGGCCAGTTATTTCCACCAGCTGTTGGCTGGCCTCCATTGTCCGAAGAGTAAATTATAACACTGTTGCTATAATAACCATATCGCTTTAATGCATGGGTCACATTGTTGATAGCTTCATCCAAGCATGCCAGCATGGCAGCGTATCTGCGCCGATTGATATTATTAATTGATCTATAACGTTCATAATATTTGCCCGGGGCCTGAAGTGGTGAGTGAACAGCTTGGTATGCAAGGTATAAGAATATAGGTTCCCTAGGATTATGGGAGGCTAAGATTTGTTCCACTCTTTGAGTGTACATCTGTGTAGAATACATTCCATTGTCATGATCCCAAGCAGCATTGTCATTTTCATACAAGTCATAGCCACACATTCGAGGGCTGTCACATTTGTAATGGGTGTAATAATCACCACTACCCAAAAGAGAGCCAAAAAAGGTATCAAACCCCCGTTGAGTTGGCATACATTCTTTGCGATAAAAGCCCAAGTGCCATTTGCCGATCATGTGGGTTGAATAACCTGCTTCTTTCAGTTTCTGAGGTAGTGTCACATTGTCCAGAGGTAGGCAGTTTGGCTGGGTTGGCCGTATGACAGAATGCTGAAGACCTGTATGGATTTGATACCTGAAAGAAAGAAAGAAAGAAAGTACACCTTAGATAAAGGAGATAAAATTAAACTGTAAACAGGTATCACAAACAGGATGGAATGCACAATAGAGCCCGGAGCACAGCTCTATCCATCTTTACCTGGAAGCAAGCCCACATACATTCTTTATGGTTCTCAAGCTTAAATACTGAGTTCCTGATCTGAGATTTTGGATACGTTGAATGAAAATTCATTATTGCTGAAACACTTTAGTCAAGAAAGATATTCCTTCTTTATCTTCTAAGGGCTCTCTGCCAAGTGACATATGGAGGGTGGATACAAGTTATGGAACTTCATCAATACAGTTGCTTCTCCAAGATGATATGCTTGGCATAATGTCTTTTAGGCACCAGGCAACACAGCTTCTCTTCTCAGGCATTTGTACAGATTTATTATCAATATGATTTTAAGATTTTATGATCTAACTGGAATAATGGCCATTATGTTTCCTATGCTAAAAATTGTGCCTTATTGTATAATTTACATTTTATTGTTTTTATTTTTACTGCTTTTATGTTTTTGTAATTCTTTAAATAATAGTAAATCATGAAGACTATTTTATTCACTGGGTGGATTACAAAAAATAATCCCTGTGACTTCCATAAAAAGCCTCAAGTTCATTTATTAGTCTAAGTAATTGTTGGCTCTTCAAATACACAAAAAACTGGTTCTGAGACTCCTCCCTCCCTCCCTCCCTCCCCTCCTTCCTTCCTTTTATGCTAATAAAAGTGTATCCTAATTATTTTTCAGATGTGACTTTAAAAGAAGTGCATCCTAATTATTTTTCAGATATGACTTTAAAAGAATTGTTTGTAGCAATAGCAATAGCACTTAGACTTATATACCGCTTCATAGTGCTTTACAGCCCTCTCTAAGCGGTTTTACAGAGTTCAGCATATTGCCCCCAACAATCTGGGTCCTCATTTTACCGACGTCAGAAGGATGGAAAGCTGAGTCAACCTTGAGCCGGTGAGATTTGAACAGCTGAACTGCTGAACTGCAGTGCTGCACTTTAACCACTGCGCCACATCGGCTCTTAATACTGTACCCCAGTATCAGAATGATACTGTCAAAAAATGACACAGAATGCATGATTTGAAATCAACCATTGGCAATTTCTAAAACAACTTCAGATTTTCAACATAAAAAACATTCAAGTGATGAGCCACGGTGGCGCAGTGGTTAGAGTGCAGTACTGCAGGCTACTTCTGCTGACTGCCTGCTGGCTGCAATTTGGCAGTTCAAATCCCACCAGGCTCAAGGTTGACTCAGCCTTCCATCCTTCAGAGGTGGGTAAAATGAGGACCCAAATTGTTGGGGGCAATATGCTGAACTCTGTAAACCGCTTAGAGAGGGCTGTAAAAAACATTCAAGTGGTGCGGTATAATACTCATGAATTTTCAGCATCTTATTAAAGTAGCTGCTCCAGTAACTGATTGTAAAAGGTAAAATTGAAGCTTTGATCAAAGCATTCACTTCAATGCTTCGTAATATATTGAACATTTATTAAATAGGTGTTATCTTAACACTTATGAAATTGATGGAGCCCATCTTTGATGGATTATTGTGTGGATATACTAGAATCCCATGAAACTCTAAATAACAGCTTGTCCTTTCTCCTATAATTGTGAAGATGTAAATGGTAACACCAGTGCAACAAATAGAAAATGGATTTGTATACTTTTTTAAAATTTTATTTGCTATATGTTTGGCAATATAGTGGAGCTGGTTCTAGTGCCCTTAATCTAAGTCATTTCATTTACTTGCTGAAAAGGGATAGTGATTGCATAATCAAATTTCTCTTAATTCTGTTTAAATCTATATTACAGAAGACAGGCGTCTAAATGTACCCTAGAAAAAAAAGCTGGATGGAATTTGATGCTGACTTGTCATGCTAAGACTCATTTCCTGTAGAGTGAGAACTTTAAATAAAAGCAGATCTTCCTGTCCATCCAACCCCAGCAATGCAATCTGAGAAAGAATATGCTTACATATGAGCTACTTGTACAAATACCACAGCCCAAAAAGCCCTATTAAAAAAAAGCCTGGAATGTTTAGAATTTTTTTTAAAAAAACTTCCATAGTTTTTAATTATTCACATGTATAAATATACGTTATATCTTTAATCAAAAACAGCCCAGTTATCATTCCAACTAATACATGGAACATACGTAAGGAATCCTCGTGTTTATTGAGCGGGGAATAAGCGCTATGTTACCCAGATGGCATTGTAGCAGTTACATTTTTGGTTACAAGTTAAAAATTGTGATGGTGAAGAAAGTGTCTGAGAACGTCTTGGACTGTTAGAAAGACCAATTATTCAGTAACTAGATGGTGTAAAACCAGACTGCTCACTAGAAGCATTAATAATGAAGCTAAAGGTTAAATATTCTGAATGCATAATGTAAAGTGAAAAGTCAAGGGAGAACCCATAGAAAAATGAAAGGCTTTCAAAAAATGAGGTGACAAGGTGGTCAGATACTATTATTGATGACACAGGGGCGAACTTCAAAGAACAAGTGAAATTATGTAAATCAAGTCACAGACACAACTGAACGACTGAATAACATTTTGAAAATGGAAGGAATGGGAAGGAATACACAAACATAATTATCTCATTCACTGAAAAAACATGAAGCCCATGCTCTTAAAGATAAAAGGTGCCTACATTTTCCGAATGTATTTAATAGTCCACATTTTCAAAAAGTGGCAGAAGCACTGATTTAAATCTACTGTCCTGCGTTGAAAAGTCATTTATATTGTTGTTATTTCTTGTCCTGCAGCCCATACATGTAATCTTGTTTTTTTAATCTGATACCATTTACATAAGAGGACATATTTGTCAAAAATAAATATTTGAAAAGGTTAAAGGAATTCTAGAAGCAATCTTAAGAGGACTGTTGTAATATATTGTTGACCCTTCCTGGAATTTCAGAGGTGTATTTTATTGAATCTCTGTATGGGGGAAAAAATCAGTGTTCCTGCCTATAAACTCCATTCTTTTATAAATCTAGCTAGAATCTATTCCGATGAGTTCATATGCAATGGCTTGAGTTCTTGGAGCATACAAATATTTGAAAGAGTAATACTTCATGTGATACAACCAGCTAATGGAAGCAACAGCAAATTAAGGACTCTGCTGATTTATTTGCCTCCCAGACATAAACAAAACTTTACAAGATTTGTAGAATTTGGGTTTATTATTGTTACTATCAAATAGAAGAATTAGATGCATTCAGGAACTCCACAAATATGGGCTGCCCTGGATAGCACTCTTCCATTGATGATTTCCATCAGTAAAGTGTAGGATGTTAGTACCCACCCCCTCCTAGAAAAATGAAATATCCTAGGAAACATTGAAAAAGGAAAGAACATGTTTCCCTGAATGAGGAAAGGAAAAACATGTTTTAAATACAAAGAAGCTTCCTGCAGCTCCCTGTCCCCAACCTTGCCACATTCCTCCCACCTAGCCTGGAACAGTCTTCTACATAACAAAGAACCATAATAGGAATCCCAAAGCCTTTTCATTACACCACATGGGACCTGGGAAGATTACATCAGTCAAGCCTAGGACTTGGGACAGCCCACAAGAGTTGCCCCAGCATGCCCCTGGGATCTGACAGCCAATGGAATACATTTCTATATAGGAACAGGAAACAGTTAGGGAGGGGCCCAAGAGAGAGTATAAAGCAAGGAACTCAGCATCTCTTCTCTCCTTTTTTTCTCTTCACCCACACCTGGAAGCATGTAATCTACCTTTTCTGTACAGGGGCTCCTGCCATGTGCTCCTGTCCACCATTAAACCTTCTTTCCAAGCAACTTCCATGAATCCAGTGTCTTTTTCCCCACTTGGAACTGAATCTAGAAGGATATTCCTTACAACAAAAGGTATATGCTGCCTGAGACTCAGGAAGCAAAAAAGAACCTTTATACTTAAAAATAGCATTCCCTGATAATTATACCTTCCATCTTAAATTGTAGCCATCAAGTCTGATTGCAGCAAATCCCAACGTTTAACTATGCCCCATAACTTTCCCCACACTTATTTTCTATGATCGACTCTCTAACATTGTAAAAGATTACCTGCATACAGGTAGTCCTCCGTTTATAAACACAATTGGGTCTGGAATTTAGGTTGTAAATTGGGATGGTCATTAAGCAGTCCTGACTCAATTTTGCAACCAAATCCAGCATATTCAATGAACAGGTTTTTGCCGTTTTCTTTTGGAAAACGGCAAAAAAACCCACTGTGAACCGTAATTATGTGACTATCAGCTGCTGCAACCACTTCTAAATGTAAGCTGGTTGCTAAAGGCCCAAAGTGGGGATTATGACATTTTATGATGGTTGGAAGGGCTGTAAAGCACTCTTCCCAAGATTGTTGCAACTTCAAATGGTTTATTTTTATTTATTTATTTATTCATTCATTTTATTTACTTATTTTGTCAGGAATGTATTAGTTAACAGATATAAAAACATAATTATGAATACATGAAATGGATACGAATAAAAGCGAACATTAGGACAGGGACAGTAGGCACGCTGGTGCGCTTATGCACGCCCCTTACAGATCTCTTAGGAATGGGGTGAGGTCGACAGTAGACAGTCTACAGTTAAAGTTTTGGGGGTTTGGGGAAGAAACCACAGAGTCAGGTAGTGCATTCCAGGCACTGATAACTCTGTTACTGAAGTCGTATTTTCTGCAATCGAGTTTGGAGCAGTTTACCATAAGTTTGTATCTATTGTGGGCTCGTGTATTGTTGTGGTTGAAGCTGAAGTATTCATTGACAGATAGGACATTGTAGTGGATAATTTTATGTACTATGCTTAGGTCGGATCAAAGATGGTGAAGTTCTAAGTTGTCTAGACCCAAAATTTCAAGTCTGGTGGCATAAGGTATTCTGTTGCGAGTAGAGGAGTGGAGGACTCTTCTTGTGAAATATCTCTGGACTCGTTCAATTGTATTAATGTCCAATATGTAGTGCAGGTTCCAGACAGATGAGCTGTATTCAAGAATTGGTCTAGCAAAACCTTTGCATGCCCTAGTTTGCAGTTCAATTTTACCGGACAAGAAACTATGCAAGATTAGGTTAACAACTTTTAATGCCTTTTTGGCAATGCTGTTACAGTGAGCTTTGGCACTTAGATCATTGGAGAGGAGTACTCCGAGGTCCTTGACAGAGTGAGGATCATCTACGAGGTCGTATCCACCCAGATTAAATTTTGTGTTCTGATTTTTTTTGCCAATGTGTAAGACAGCATTTGTTGGTTGAGATTTGGAGTTGCCAATTGTTTGAACATTCTGACAGCTAGTCAAGGTCTTTTCGTAGGGTAGCAGCATTGTTGGTGGTGTTGAATAGTTTTATATCATCAGCGAAGAGAACGCAGTTGATTATAATATGATCGCAAAGGTCGTTTATGTAAAGTATAAAGAGTGTGGGTCCTAAAATGCTTCCTTGGGGGTCACTGCTGTTAACAGGTGTAGGGTTTGATAGGGCATTTCCTATTTTGACTACCGTATTTTTCGGAGTATAAGACGCACCGGAGTATAAGACGCACCTTAGTTTTTGGGGAGGAAAATAGGGGAAAACAATCTGCCTACCAGGTATTCATCTGGCTAGCGTCCTTAGTCTGGTCAGTTTCAGCACATTATTTTATCCCCTGGTTAGGACTTAAAAAAACCTTCTTCTGAGAGAGTAACAATTAAAGACCCTGCAAGCCAGTAAGAGCTGGGAAGATAGTTAGCACCTGGTTAGGGCTAGAAAAAAACTTATTCGGAGCAAGTAGAGCAAAGAAAAAAAATTCTGTAAAGACTTAGGGCTGGAAAAACATTCTTTGGAGAGAGTAACAATGAAAAAGCCTGCAAGGTAAGAGCTGGGAAGATCTGTTAGCACCTAGTTAGGGCTGGAAAAAAAGCTACATTCGAAGTATAAGACACACCCAAATTTTCAGCCACTTTTAGGGAGGAAAAAGGTGCGTCTTATACTCTGAAAAATACGGTACTTGTTCCCTGTTTGATAGGAACGCAGCTATCCACATGCAGGGATCCGGAAATGCCATAAGATTTTAGTTTTAGAAGTAGTTTGTGGTGTATTACTGAAACAAAGGCTTTACAAAAGTCTATATAAATTGCGTCTATTGCTTTACCCTGGTCGAGCTGTGAAGTCCATATGTTTTTGCAGTGTAAGAGTTGCAGGTTGCAGGACAATTTTTTTCTGAAGCCAAACTGCTTTTTAGAGAGTAGGTTGTTTGTCTCTAAATAGAGGGTAATGGATTGGTTTATGATAGATTCCATGACTTTGCATGTGACGCAACATAATGAGATTGGTCTGTAATTTTCAACTAGGCTGGGATCACCCTTTTTGAAGATAGGGATGACCGTGGCTAGTGACCATAAGTTAGGTAAGGAGCTGGTTCTGAAAGATGTTTAATAAATCATGCTAAGAGATTCTGCTATGATGGTTGAGAGCTTTTTTAGGATTAAAACATAATCCATCAGGGCCAACAGATAGAGATGGTTTTAGGTTTTGTAATGCCTTTTCAACAGCATCTTCTGTAAAATCGACATGTAGTAGATCGTTGTGATTAGTTGTGGTACGATTGGGAAATGTGGGGCATGATCTGTTGCTGTTTATAAAGACTGAATCGAAGAATGTGTTGAAGAGGTTGGCCTTAATGGTTTCATCATTACAGTCTTTCCCGTTTGGCCCTTTTAGTGGTGGGATGGATCTTGAATCTTTAAGTTTGTTGTTTGCAAAATTATAGAAGGCCCGGGTAGATTTCATGCATAGTAGGTTTTTCTCTTGTTTGCTGTGATAACTGCCTTTATCTGCCAGCATAAGATTTTGTAGTGACTTTTGAAGTTAGCTACATAGCCAGTTTTTGTTTTTGCGTCAAAGAGGTTTTTTTTTTTGACTGAAGCTTCCTTGTTGTTATGGGTAATTTGGTTTTCCACGTTTTGGGGTTTATTAGTGGCACGTATATTTTGATGATTATTTTGACTTCATGCAAAAAAAAATGTTATAATGGTCTTTGTCAGTGTTGCAGCCAGTGAACAGAGTTTGCCAATCAAGAGATGAGAGGTAGTCAGTTATGAGATTGTAGTTGGCTTTTCTAAAGTTATACTTTGGGATTCCGTCATTATTATCATCTTTGTAAGGACATAAGTTGAGACAAAAGTCAATCATGCTATGGTCACTGTTGGAAAAGGATTCATTTATTTGTAGACCATAAATTGAGTTTAAACTATTGCAGAAGATGAGATCAAGGCAGTTGTTGAGTCTAGTGTTGTTTGTAACTAGTTGATTCAGTCCCAGATTTGTAACAGCATTGTACATGGTTGTATGTATTGGTTCTGTTGTACATTTGTTTAGGGTCCAATTAGTAAGAGGTAGATTGAGGTCACCGAGAAAGATAAGAGGGTGTGGGCAAGAGGCTGTCCATATTAGTAGTGAAGTTAGCTTGTTCGCTTGTGCAAGATCGTAATCAGGGGCTCTGTAACAAAGAAAGAAGCAAAATGTGGTGCTTAGGGACAGCTCACATATGATGGTCTCAGAAAGAGAAAGCTCTTGTGTCACTTGAATATTTTTTAGATTAGGGATTTTTTTATAGAAGATAGCAACACCACCTCCTCTGCGAATTTCACGGTCGGACCAGTAAACATGATAGTAAACATGATAGTCTCTTACTGTGGTAATGGAGTCAGGGAGGGATGAATTCAGCCACGTCTCGCAGACAAATATAATGTCGAATTTAGACGTATTTAATAAGAGGAGGAATTTTGGTATTTTGTTTACAAGGCTTCTTGCATTAAGTAGCTTGCATTTAAGGTCTGTGGCAGTGGATTTTGAGGAAGTTAGGGGCGTACATACCTAGTGTTGGTTGTTGGGGTGCTGGTGGTTGAGATGTGGGCCGTTGTTCTTACTTTTAATACAGCCAGCATGGTAGTCAATGTATGTCAGTTTCACCCAGGTTTTGGCGTCTTTGAGTTCAGTTCACAGGAGCGGATTCTTTGTTGTGTGGATAGGTCAGGCCTTAAGCGAAGTTTGTTATGGATGGTGTTGCTTCTGGCATTTGAGTTGATAGTATGTATGAATTTTCATTTTATATAAACGACTCTGCAGAAGCGTGGAGCCACTGAGCCATCACCGTATTTGAACTCCAGGCTGTCGCGGGAAACATTGATGATTTCCTCAGGGGAGATGGTTGGTGTCTGACAGCTGCTGATGATGTTGCGTACCTTTATAATATCAATTTCATTGGTATCCTCCAGACCAAATAAAATAGGATTGGGACATTTTTGTTCTCTTTCAATGGCATCTTTGATGAGTAAGATGTTATTTGTTGGGTAGGTGGCTGGTTGTGGTTGTGGTTGAGGTTGTTGATTTGGAATAAAATTTTGAGTTGCTGAATGTTCACTTTTCTGTGTTGAATTTTTGTTTTCAAGAGATGCTAAATGTGTTTATTTTATTTATTTATTTATTTGGTATTCTTATATGCCGCCCAACTCCCGAAGGACTCAGGGCGGCTTACAACAAAGAAAAATACAAGAATAAACCAATAATAAATATTAATTAAAAGCAATATAAAATTTAAAAACACAGTATAAAAAAACATCAGCAACCATTCAACAACCATACGTACTTGGGGGTGAGCTCGGGTGGATTAAGCTCTACCCCCAGACTACAGGAAAAGCCATGTCTTAACGGCTTTTCAGAAGGCCAGCAGGGTAGGGATAGTTCGGGTCTCTGGGGGAAGTTGGTTCCAGAGCGCGGGGCCGGCCACAGAGAAAGCTCTCCCCCTAGGGCCTGCCAGCCGGCATTGCTTGGCCGACGGGACCTGGAGGAGGCCAACTGTGGGCCCTAACCGGTCGGAGGGAAGTATGAGGCAGAATGCGGTCCCGAAGATAGCCTGGTCCTAAGCCATGAAGGGCTTTAAAGATGGTGATCAACACCTTGAATTGGACCCGGAGACTGATGGGCAACCAGTGCAGCTGGCGGAGTATCGGTGACACGTGGGTGTACCTTGGCACACCCACCACAGCACGCGCAGCCGCATTTTGCACCAACTGAAGTCTCCGGATACTCTTCAAGGGTAGCCCCATGTAGAGCGCATTGCAGTAGTCCAAACGAGAGGTGACAAGGGCATGATTTCTATGTTGTTAAGGGATGATAGTCGTGTTTCCATGATGTCGATCCTATCAAACACAACACTAAATTTGTCTAATTTGGATTTGCATGATGGGCAGAGATGAGTAAGTGTATTTGGGGATGTTTGTAGAAATTGGACTATGTTTTCAGTTAATCCCAGGCATGTGTGGTGGGCATACTTGTTGCATAGGTAGCATTTCATGGTATTCTCACTGTCCTTGAAGGAATCTGTACATAGAAAGCATTTGTGTCATTGGTAGATATGTCTTTCTTTTTTATTGTGCCATTGGTACATATATCCATCTTTTTTATTGGTTGTTTGCTTGGTTATTTGGTAGTGGAATTTTTCTTAGCATTGTAGATTAAACAGTAATTAGTTAGTTAAATTGGTTAAACAGTAAATATTCTAATCAGTTTGACATTTAAAACAGTAAATATGCTAATCAATGTCACGCTGATCAATAACACTAACTGATCAATGTAATAGACGCTCAATTAATTAATAGACTCGCAACCAATTAGTCAATGTTGCAATATTCACAGTAATTAATCCATTAACAATAGATCAAACAATGTCTCTCTAATCAATTAAAATAATTAAACTCTAATTATTTAAATTCTAATTAATCAATCTAAACTATTAATTAACTATTAGTTAACTATTAACGGGTTGTTAAGTGAATGATCACTAAGGGAGAACTACAGATAGTTCTAACATGCAACTATAATGGGCTATAGTTGGGCTATAGTTGGGCTATAAGGCCCATTAGGGACTGATGGTCATGATGGTCTTAAACAGGTCAGTCATACAACTGACGCATTTGTACAATTTTTTTTCAGTGGTCGTTAAGGGGTTATAAGTGTCAATCCTGTGGTTGTTAAGTGAAAATGGCAGTCATAAGTGTGAACCCATTATTTGCTATGGGTTCAGTTTGGCCCAAAAGTGGAAATTCCAATTTTCAGCAAAACTGTTGGAAAACAGTCACATGACCATGGGACCCTGCAAAGGGTCATAAAAGCACTTGTGCCAATGAGTGTCCAAAGTGCAGTCACATGACTATGGGTGGGGAACCATCGGAACTTTGGATCTGGGTTGTAAGTGCCCTTTTTCAAGTAGGTTGTAACTTCAATCACTAAGCAACTAGTCAAGGACTACCTGTGCCAGTACACTTTTACTGTGTCACTTTAACTAAAGACCACCCCAACTACTGTAGCTTTTTTTCAGGGGATCTGTTCTTATACCCTATTCATTCTAGCTGCCGTTTTCCTTTCCTGTTCTGTATTTCCTATGCACAAATCAGACAGGAATGCTCTTCAAAGATAGTGTCTAATTTGGGAATTTACTCTAATTTGCAAGAACTATTCTACCAGCTATTTTAATATTTCATTAAGCATGTTTCCCATTGCTGAATTACAGCATGGAACGACTTTACTTTGCATATTTTTAATCTTTATTTTAAAACATATTATATATCATTAGCTGTTAGCAGAGTAGTTTTTTAAAATCCTTTAGACATTTAAAATAACTGTCTCTGGAGATATTCCAATTGAAAAAGTGTTATTCGTGACAATTTCATAACACGGATAGAATAAAAGTAATTACCATACGCACATATGAATGTTTTGCTGAAATCGCCCTTGGGTAGCTTAATTAAAATATTTAAACTGCTCAGCGCTCCTCCAGGAAAAACAACAGCATATTATCAAGATTAAAGTTTTAAAAGCTGGAAGACTTTATTCTACAAATTGATTAAAAATCTGTTTAAAAGTCTAACCATTGCACATAAAATTCCACAACATTATGCCCTCCAGCAAATGGCTAAGCTAAATTTCAGTTATGGGAGCTGTAGGCAATGCATCTGACCAGTAAACAGACTAGGGAAAGTTGCCTTAGCAAATGCAAATTAAACTTTATATAACGTAGCAGAATTTTGGAAAGCCACTGTCAAAAGACAGCCGAACCTGGGCTAAATCAGTTATGTGATTTAGCATGAAACAGCCTTTCCTACTGGTTACTAATTAGCTATCATTCAGCTAAATCCAGGGGTGAAATGGTCCCGGTTCGCACTGGCTCGTGGGGACCGGTAGGACTTGGCACATGGCTTGCTGGCCACGCCCCCGTACCGGTCCGGGCCCCGGGCCCCAGGCCCCCAGCCCAAGCCCCGGCCACCCATGTGTACCCCGGCCACCCATGTGTACCTAACTGCCCACCCGCCGCTTTTCCTGCTCCCGGCTTTTTCCTTTTGTTAAACAAAAATGGCCACCGCTTTTCCCACCTATCATTTCACCCCTGGCTAAATCTATATTAGTTCTGTATTTTATTAAAGAACCACTAACACTATTTGAAATATTACCCATGTGCCTTACCCCACCCCAGGGTGGGCGGGGTCTTAATTAGGGCTAATTTTGTGGGTGAGGCTTAATTTGATCACATGCGCTCAAAAACGTGATAGGACTTCTTTTCAAAGTGGGTCGTCTTTTTGGAGAAACACGGTAGTGTTGTTTGTTATTATGGCACCTTACTGCTAACTGTAGATCATTTGGCAGGCATTTTACTACACCAGCTAAAAAGTCTATTCAGTTTCTCCTCCACTCCAAGTTTTGTATTTTAGAAGCAGAGAAAAGCAAGTGCTTTCAGAAAGCACCAGTTGTGTATCTCTAGACCACAAAGAACGATAGTAATATTAAAGATATTAACCTAATAGATATTAGATACTCACCTAATATAACCTAATTCAATGACATCATAGTTGGCCTTCAATTGAACTTATTCTCCTACTTATTTTCCCCAGATACCATTAAACAAAATTTACCTTTCTGTTATATATATATTTCCAGGCAGAATATTTATTCTTACCTCTGTCCAGCTGTCTATATATTTGAAACACTCTATAACTTTATATGGGACAGAATATAAATTTTCATTAAAAATATTCATAAATTGTGCTGCAAACACTGCAGAGGTCACTGTATAGCTGACATGAAACCAAATTTTGTATTTTATATAGACCTGGCAGCTTTTTGATAAATCATGTAAGCTTTCATTGTCCCCATTTTGAACAGTGCATAAATATTCTGTGAATTGCATTTTTTGATACCAAGAATGAGTCAAGGCTTCCTACTTCCTGGGTTGTGTCATCTGTGTTAGACTCATTATATTCTCTACAGTCATCAAACAGCAACCCCGTAAAAAAGGAAGAGTCCAAAAAATAAAGCTCAAGCTGCAGAACTGCAAACTCCACACTTAGCATTAGTTTTTTTAAAAAGCGCTACATAAAACAGTTTTGCTCTGTTAACAGAGATTGATGGTTGAGAGAAGTCAATTCAGATACCATTATAGAATATTCAGTATGATGCTGGCAGAACAGTCCCAGAGCCAGTTGCCAAAGCAAATTAAATGAGCTCTTAAGCTCATCCAACAAGAATGATGTTCTTGGATAGAGAATCAAGCAAGGAGAAATTGGAGTTCTAAGCACTTTGTTCCACAGAGTTCTACACAACCAAGGCAGAGAGAAAGATAAGAAAGAAAATCTGATAAATAAGGTTTCCAGACATCTGACAAAGATGGAACTAGCAAGCAGGAATTAATATAAAGCGCCAGGAGCTATACTATCTAGGACAGGGGTGTCAAACTCAAGGCCCGGGGGATGGATCCTTTTATCTGGCCCGTGGGGCTGCCCTGGAAACAGCGAAGGACTGACCCGCGATGCCTCTGCCAGCAAAAATGGAGCTTGGAAGCCCATTTTCTCTGGCAAAGCGCTTGGGCCGCCACAGGCGCCCTGACATGAGTGACGTCGAGCTGACATGCCCAACCTGGCCACGCCCACTCCGCCCCCCAAGGTCAAACACAACCCTGATGTGGCTCTCAATGAAATCGAGTTTGACACCCCTGATCTAGGATATTATAATCTAGAACAGTTTTGGTGAACTTATGACACACATGTTAAAGGAGACACACCATTGAACTCGAATGTACAGTAAGACCTGACAACAACTATTCTCGAAAACATGCCCTGGTTCATGTGACGTTTGCAGGCTGTGGAGGCCATGTGAGAAGTCGCACAAGTGGGACTTTGAATTTTTTAGATTATTAAACTGGATGACATATTTTAGAAGTCAAAAATAAAATTAAAGTTGGCAATCAATGCAATATTTGAAATAATATTTGAAATAGTGGTATTCCGGGCAATCAGATGATAAGCAGACAATCTATGATGATTTTAGCACATTCAGTTCAGTAACAGATGAAGGAGTTCAGAGAGTCGGAGTGACAAAATCAACAAAGCAGTTCTTCAGAGAGAGAATGGCAGGAGAAAGGCTGCAGGCAGCATCTTAAAAGCGATTCCTTTTATGCAATGTTCAGTTGTAGAAAGAGGATAAAGAAAGAAAAGAAGAAAGAAAAGAAGCCAAAATTTCCTTTTTTTTTTTAGCTTTCTTGCCATAGCAAAGTGGGAGAATTTTCCAAGATAAAGCACTCTCAAACACACACACATACAATATTTGCTAAGAAAGAGCAGCTTTTGCACAAAACTATTCATTTGCGAAGGGAGAATAAAATAGAATATTTCAGGAATGAAGATGGAGGGAAGGAGACACAGATGGGAAAAGAATCACCACAATTTTTCTTAAAAGTAAATAAATAAAAAGCCTTTTATTAGTGCTATTATTTCTTAAATATTGTAGTGACGTGGGAAATAAAAAATAGAGATGCAAGAAGATATAGTGTAATAAAAAGGACATGGTAAAAAAGAAATATACAACATGAATATGTTAAGGGCCCTGTTTCATGGCTGTATTATCATCGATAGTTTTACTTGGTGTCATTTATATTTATATTATACTGATTTGTTTTATGATATATGCCACCCACAGTAAATTGCTGAGATGAGCACTTATAGAAATTAAATATTTTCACTCTCTTCCTCTTATTTTCCCCAACCACTAATTGTTGCTTAGATATTCATACTTTCTTTAAACTTTTACAGATGGTGTTTATATCTATTTAAGTCTTTTAGCTGTTTGTTAATTTTTCTTTCTTATCTTCAAAGCCATGTTTATATGTCTTAGCTTGCCTTGCTCTATAGCAGTGATGGCGAACCTTTTTTCCCTCGGGTGCCAAAATAGTGCGTGCACGCATTATCGCACGCTCGTGCGTGCCCACACCCATAATTCAAAGCCCCCCACTTGCCCCACCCCCCTGTGCATGCATGCGTGATCCCCCACTCCCCCATTTCCTGACTTCCAGTGGGCCCAGTAGGCCCATTTTTTGCCCTCCCCAGGCTCCAGATGCTTTCTTGGAGCTTGGGGAGGGCAAAAACACTCCCCCCACCACCCCGGAGGCCCTCCGGAGGCCAAAATCATCCTCCCAGAGCCTCTGCGCGAGCCAAAAATCAGCTAGCGTGCACACACATGATTGCTGTAGCTGAGCTAGGGCAACGGCTCGCGTGCCGGCAGATATGGCTCTGCGTGCCACCAGTGGCACCCGTGCCATAGGTTCGCCATCACTGCTCTAAAGTATGTTGTCTGCAAGAGAGCCATTCCTGCTTGAATTTGATAGACCTGTTATAAATATATACTGTCAGTTTCATCATTGCCTCATATTCTCCAATTTTGCCTTAATATCATATGATTGGCAAGCTTCTTGTTTTTCCAATGTTGTGCCAATTTCGTTCTGCTGTCAGCATTTATTTCAATACATTGTGATACTTTTCATTTATACTCTCTTGAATCACTTGGTAATAAATGGCTACAAAGTGTTCGAGATTTGTATGTGTTCAAAATTAACTTGAAATTTTATTTTCACAATTCCCTGAATATTTTGATATATTCCTTTCCAGTACTTTTGAATTGTCACAATTCTTACTATGAGGTTAACAAATTTGTTTCTCCTGATATCAAAATGGCACTTTTGAGGTATCATTTTCATGACTTTATCAATGCATACAGCTATTCAGCACCATGTTTGAAAAATAAGCAGAATATATGAAGCCTACAGCATCATACATTCAAAAGGAGGAATTCATGTAGGTGGATCCATGATATAGCTATAGATGAGATATAGATATCTAACTCTCTGGTCCCCAAAATAATACAATAAATAATCTGAAAGAAATATATATAAATCACTATTTGTTGAATAGTAAAGACTATTCTACCACCACACCAAACTAAAGGATGATAAATTCAGGCAACCATAGAATATCAGTAATTCAGAAAAAGGTGCAAAAATTATTTGACAGATCATGCGACTAGACCAGTGATGGTGAACTTATGGCACGCATGCCACAGGTGGCACACGGAGCCATATCTGAGGGCACGCAAGGCATTGTCCTATGTCAGCTCCAGCATGCATGTGCATGCTGGCCAGTTGATTTTCGGCCGTTTTCACTCTCTCCAGACTTCAGGAAAGCCTCCTGAAGCCTGGGGACGGCGAAAAATGGTCCAATGGGCCAACCGGAAGTCCGGAGGCTTCAGTGAGACCTGTGCACATGCACGGGGGGGCAGTGCGGGGGGTTGTGTGCATGTGCGGGGGGGAAGTGCAGGGGTTGTGCGCATGTGTGGGGGGAGGGTATTGCATTATGGGTGTGGGCACGCCCGCACCCGCTATTGCACGCGTGCACACCCTTTTGGCACACAAGCCGAAAAAGGTTTGCCATCACTGGACTAGACTATAATGGTCTTGGTTGGCAAGAAAATTGTTGCAGTTTAGCACTAATCTGCAGCATTTTCCCTGTCCCCAACACCCTAAGAAATTGCTACTAAAATTTGCAGAAAAAAATACTGACTTTTTGTAGCATATTTTCCCTCCTTTACTGCCTTCATAATTAAGGGCTTCCTGCTCTAATTTTGTCAATTAGTCCATGTCCTAATAGCCACTTTTCAGGCAGATTTCAGGCTGAGCTTGGCACTGGGTTGGGACAGAAAGCCAAGAATCTTATCATTAATCCTAAATTAATGCATCTCAATGGTCGTGTAAAGGCTCAGCTGATACATTGAGTGAACAGCTCTTGTCCAACTATAGGAGGCACAAAATTCAACAGCAAGGAGTTCAGGCTAAAAAGGGCAGGTATTTGTATTCCCTGACCTTTAAGTTTATTCAAGAGTTTTTGTTGACTAAATTTGTCAGAGGCTTTTTGAAAGTAGAAATAAATAATGTTGACATATCTATTCACATGCTGCTGACACTGAAAATGATGTCATATTAGATGTCTTCTGGTTCTTTGAGCCTGAGGCTGACTTGAGGGACAAGTTACATAATTTTGCAACTTAATTAGCATTTTTACATTTGCAATTAAGTCAGGTGGATGCCAACATGACCCAGTGATTTGTTACTGTGAAATCTCTCACAGTGTCCTATGAGTTGCTGAAGTAGCTTCAATTTGCTTTAACTGTTACAGTGGTCCCCTTGAGAAAGTCAATAGGGGCATCTACCCTATATCTAAAAGTAAAAGGTAGATGCAAATATTCCAGCTTCTCTCCAACTTCCATACCTTCCTTGATTCACTCCACTGGGTAACTGATTCACCCAGGGGCGGGTTCCTAATTTTTTTACTACCACTCTGTGGGCGTGGCTTATTTTGTGGGTGTGGCTTGCCAGCCATGTGACCGGGTGGGCGTGGCTTCTCGGACTGCTGAAGGGAGGGGAACTGAGATAGGTCCTACCGCCCATTCCCCTCCCCTCAGCAGCTCGAGAAGCCTCAAACGTGCAAAAATGCCTAGGATAATCACTGCGTGTTCGTGGCTTCTTGGACTGCTGAAGGGAGAGGAACTGAGATAGCTCCTGCCGCCCGTTCTTTCATCATCTCATGCGCTCCCTTAGCCATCCTCCGCTGCTTGGACTCACTGTGGGGTAGGAAGGCAGCGCATGAGCAGTCCCGGAAACTCGGCTTCTGGGCATGCGCAGAAGAATTTTAAAAAATAAATAATTTTTTTTAAAAAAATGGCGGCGCCCAGGCACCGGCAACCGACCGCACCAGTACAGTGACATCACCAGCGGGCCGCTACCAGTGCTATAGAGTGGACCGCACTGGTAGGAACCCACCACTGGATTCACCACTAGGAAGGGTTTTTCCACCTATCATTAAATCAGAATCTGCCTTATTGTAACTGAAATCCTTTATTTCATGCCCTGTATTTTGAAATGAGACAGAACAGATCTTGACTTTCCATGTGATATCCTTCCATGCTATCATAATGCCCCCTTCAGTAACTAAAAGCCAAGCATAACAGTTCCTTCAACCTTCTCCTCATGGGCTTTGGTTTCCAGGTACCTAATTATTTATATTGTCCTTTTCTGAACTTCTTCCAGCTACTCTGAAAATTGGAAATAAACACAATACTCAAGATAAAGTCTAACCAAAACTGGATGAAGAGGAATAATTATTTCCTGCAATTTGGAAAGAATATTTCCATTAATACAGGCTCAGCTTCTTTTTGCCTTTTTTTAAAATAGCGGCACAACATTGTTAGTTCAAGTTCAGTTTGCAATCAAATACAATTTCTACATCTTCACAATTATCATTAACAAGCCAGATATCATCTATCCTATATCTTTGTGTTTGAGTTTTGTTTCCTAATGAGCTTTTCACTTGTCTTTATTAAATTTCACTTAGTTATTTTTATCCCATTTCCCTAGCCTATTAAGGTTATTTTGAACATTTTTCCATCTTTAGGCTATTAGCTATCCAATCCAGTGTAGGATGTTATGTTATCTGCAAACCAAAGCTTTCTTATCAACAGGTTGTGGGGTACTTTGACAAATATTTTGTAAAGGTCAAGCTAAATTATGTCTACAGCATTCCAACACAGTTATTATGTAACAAATTCACCAAGTTTAAAAAAAAGAGGAAAAAAAATACTCTAGCAAGATTTCTTGTCAAATATATGCTGATTGACTTCTGGTAATTACCACATTTTTTGAATGTGTTTACAAACCACTTTATGATCTGCTCTAAAATCTTTTCATGCAATGTCAGATTGATTTTATCAAAACTTTTTTTTAAAAGATGGGAACAACTCTCTCCTCCTACAGTAATCTGGAACTTGTTGATAGTAAAGATGATACAAAAAAGTGCGACCACTGTTGCTCTCCAAAGGAAAAACAAGAGACAGACAGCGTACCATTTCTACTCTTTACCTGTTCACATTAGCCTTTTGTAGGGTACAAAATAAAATTAGATACCATATTGGCTCTTATTGTGGAAGTAGCAAAGATGTCCTTGTTCAGTCTAGATGGATGAGAGGTGGCAGCATAATGTCTTGGCTCTTGCAGGGGGTAGGTAGGAAATCCTACAGGCAAAAGCTTCCCCATCAATGGGAAGGTACATTACCCCACATCTCCCAAAGCTATGTTCCAAAACTATTATGTAATATTTCCTCTGGAGAAATAGCTGAGTTTATAAATATGCAGAGTTAATCAGCTCAACTTTCCTAGGGTTGCTGGGAGCCCCAAGACTCTGTTGGAAATTATAAAAGAGTTACCTGAGAATGATGGAATGAGCCTATGTCAGGGGTGCGTTCCGGATTGTGTTACTGCTGGTTCACTCAGGGACGCGACATGGGGGTCTAATTTGCCTTTCTAGGAGCCTGGAAAGGGCGAAAACCGCCTTCCCCTCCCTGGAGGTCCTCCGGAGTCCGGAAACGGCCCATTTCTCGACTTCCGGTTGGCCCGAAAGTCCCTTTTTTTTGCTCTCCCCAGGCTTCAGAGCTTTTCTAGGAGCCTGGGGAGGGCGAAAACGGCCTTCCCCATCCCCCTGGAGGCCCTCCTGAGGCCCTCCAGAGTCCAGAAATGGCCCGTTTCCCAACTTTTAAACAGGCCATTTCCGACCTCTGGAGGACCTCCAGGGAGGGTGGGAAAGGCCGTTTTCATCCTCCCCATGCTCCTAGAAAGGCTCTGGAGCTTGGGGAGAGCAAAAAACAGGCCTTCTCCACCCCCTCCGGAGGCTGGAAACATCCTGTGTCCCACCTCCCAGTGGGCCCAAAAGGCCTGAAAATTAGCTGGCCAGCGCGTGCATGCACGCCGGACCTGAGCTTGAGTGCCCACCGATATGGCTCCGCGTACCACTTGTGGCACGCTTGCCATAGGTTCACCATCACTGCCATAGACAGAGGAAAAATGGAAAACAGATGCTTCCCAATTATTCTCCCATTTTATTGAGAGCTGTAATAACAGATACTGTATGTTGAAACATTATCATTTTGTACCGAAGTTGTAAAACAGAGATTATTACCTCAATGTATTTTGTATTTCTTTAATCTTCCTGTTTTTTGACATATTACCATTTTGTTTTGTCTCATGAATTTTTTTTAATGGAGTGCAATACTGAAATTGTATTTAACACGTCACCTAGCCATTTAGAGTAAAAATCTACGGAAATAAAGCATTATATTTTAAATATGCTGTATCCTAAAAGCACACTATCTTTGGCTCATAATCAAACACACATTTGGTTCTCTTCTGTACAATACAATTTGCTTCATTTAGTGGAAAGTTCACAAGTATAGGAAGAAAGGAATGGTATGTTATAAATGGCTCTGGTGCTATAAAATGGACATGTTCCACCCTGTTTAATGGAACATTGCTGAAGTCCAGCAAAACTACTTATTATATAAACAGATCTGAATATAAGATACACTACCTATGACTCAAACTTATGTTTTATGAAGACCTTTGAAATGTCAAACTTTCAGTCAATTAAACAGACTGTCAAGATAAGACCACAAAACTGGTCTAGTCAATATTCTGAGGTATTCATAATCAAAGAAAACTTTCAGGAAAAAAGAATATTGCTAAGATACTAAAGCTATTTTGAGTTATTCAGTGGTCAAGAATGGAACTGAAAACAAAATGATGAAATGCTAGAGGACAGGTTAAACAGAAGACTTCTAAACTGAAGAGGAAAATATATCATGAAAGGGCATTTTGATATGAAATAGATTAGGACTCCTTATGTTCAACTGCTGAAGAACTAATGAACTTTGTCAAGTATTCAAGTAAGCATCTTAAAAAACCTGAATGTCCATTATTTATAAGATAAATGGACAAACTAAACTTTTCATCTGACCAAAAAATATAGTGATGAAATATTCTTGCTATGAGAAAGAGGGTATGACATTGTAGCTATTTTAGAACATAATGTGAAAGTGAACACATATTTGCACTAAACAATTGGCAATTGACATAATGTATTTAGTTCCGGGGGGGGGGGTGTTCTGCCAAGTGCTATAAAATGAACATTCTTAAGAAATGCAATAGTAATAAAAGTCTTAGAGTACAGTAAACAAATGGGAGTAAGATTAAATATAAAGATAAAACTAATTACAACAGGTACAGCAACAATGGAGGCATTAAAAGTGTGTGTGTGTGAGGGTATTTATATCCTTTTAGGATCAACAGTAAAGGAACCAGCAATCAAAAATACACCACAAACTACTATTTGGTAGAGTAGACCTGAAGGCTTTGGAAATGATACTGAGATGCTGAGATGTGTGACCAGGGGTGTCAAACTCGATTTCATTGAGGGCCACATCAGGGTTGTGCTTGACTTCGGAGGGTGCAGGGGGGGCGTGGCCAGGGCGGGCATGGCCAGCTCGACATCACTCATGTCAGGGGCGCCTGTAGTGGCCCAAGCACTCTGCCAGCGAAAATGGGCTTCCAAGGCCAGTCCTTCGCTCTTTCCAGGTCAGCCCCACATGCCGGATTCTGCTCCTGGGCCTTGAGTTTGACACCCCTGGTCTATACCTACAAATAATAGAGTCAGATAGGCAATGGTCTATGATAGGAAAAAATGGAGTTTGAAGAAGCAGAATAAAAAGAGCATTGCCACTTTTGAAATTTGGTGTTGGAGAAGACTCCTGAGAATATCATGGACAGTCAAAGAAAAAAAAATCCTGAAACAATTCAACCCAGAAGTGCATTTTTCCAAACTTCCAGTTTGCCCGTTTTGCCGTTTTTCACCGTCCCAGGCTTCGGTAAGGCCTTTGCGTGGGGGTGGGGTGGGGGTGCGCATGTGCAGGGGGCAGCGTGGGGGGTTGTGCGCATGCATGGGGGGAGAGGGAATGGGTGTGGGTACGTGCGCGCGCTAGCGTGCGCACACACCCCCTTTTGGCACGCGAACCAAAAAAGGTTCGCCATCACTGCCCTATAGCATTCTTCAAAGATCTGAGAACATCACAGAAAAGTAGTCAAACCCTTGATAATTTTTCTCTACAACTGAGATCAGAACTACTTTTAATAGATTTAAGTAAATAGATATTCATATAAAAGATAACATTTTGATAGTAAGCACATTTAAACAATTTTAGAAGATGCTTATTGATTCTCTTTTCTGAAGTTGTTATAGCAAAGTCTCTTTGGAGATATTCTACAATCTACAATTTAAAATAGCATCAGAGATTAAAGTTAACAAGTTCATCTCCAATGCTGTATTATTTTAAGAGTAAACATGATCTTTGAAATTGGTTTAAAATGAAATACTTTAGTAATAAACATACATAAACATTTTCAGAAATTCAAGGAGAACATCAGGATTTGCTTTGAAATCCTGAACCTCAATGGTAGAGAATCAGAAGCGTTATGGAATTAACTTCACCTGGGGTAAAGAATGGCAAGTGTTTTAAATCTCTATTTTGATGTGTTGCCCCTGTATGAAGTTTTATTGGATTTCTTAAAAATTTCGCAAAATTGTAGATCTTATCAAATAGCTTTCACTTCAGGTGAGACATTTCTTAATAGGTAATTCATAAATAGTGCGATAAAAAAGGAGTTAAGGTTTGAAGATGACAACAAATTAAACAACTTTAGCTTTCATTCATCCACTTGAAACTTTTATTTAGTTTTGCAGATGAAAACCTCCTGGTGCAAAGGCCCTGATTCATCCTTCTGGATGGCTGGAGAATTCTGGGAGTTGAAGTCCACAAGTCTTAAAGTTGCCAAGTTTGGGGACTCCTGGTATAAGTTCTTAGAACTTCTAGTAGATAAGGAGTCTTATTTCCAGGACTACAGGCTGGGAGAAATCTTTGGGCTATATTGTGGTGTAGACCTGGTTCTGATCATGAATCTTTTAACTGAAGAGCCGAGGTGGCGCAGCGGTTAGAGAGCAGTACTGCAGGCTACTTTAGCTGACTGATCATTTGAGTTCAGCTGTTCAAATCTCACCGGCTCAGGGTTGACTCAGCCTTCCATCCTTCCGAGGTAGATAAAATGAGGACCCAGATTGTTGGGGGCAATGTAAATATATACATTGCTTAATGGTGTAAACTGCTTAGAGAGTGCTTGTACTATGAGGCAGTATATAAATATCACTAATAAATAAATAAATAAATAAATAAATAAATAAATAAATAAATAAACTCTTTGGAAAAATTCTACTTTTAAAATAGGTGGTAAATGTTTTATTGGAAAATATGTGTGGAAGCCAGGACAGCAACTTTAATAAATTCTTAAATAAGACTATTTTAAGGATTTTTCCTGACTTTAAAGAGAATTGGGTCATCTGAGCTCACAACAGTGGCAGTATTTTCAACGTAAGCACATTTAATGACTCATTCTGGCTAGAAACTTTGGCTGCTTCAAAGGCACTTGTGATGCTTTCCTATTTGATGGAATTCACAACAGAAGTTAAACCAGCCATGTATCTTTATCAAAAGTTCAAGAATATTTTTACAGCAGATATTACTGGAATATATTAAACATGGATTAAAGAATTGGAATCTCCAATATTGCCCCATTAATAGATTCATCTTCTTAAAAATGTTTAAATGGTATTGATAAATAAAGAGCCGAGGTGGCGCAGCGGTTAGAGGCAGTACTGCAGGCCACTTTAGCTGACTGTGATCCGCAGGTCAGCAGTTCAAATCTCACTGGCTCAAGGTTGACTCAGCCTTCCATCCTTCCGAGGTAGGTAAAATGAGGACCCAGATTGTTGGGGGCAATATAAATATACATTGCTTACTGGTGTAAACCGCTTAGAGAGTGCTTGCACTGTGAGGCGGTATATAAATCTCACAAAATAAATAAATAAAATAAATAAAAAGCTGATTAATAAGAAATGTATTTAGAATGTGTTGGACTCACCAAAGGATGTACTGTAAAAGATGAAGATCAGATTTTCTCGGTCGGAGATGTTCAAAAATTCTGGTTTCATTAACTCATATGACAGGATCCTGTGAATCTTTGACAGTTTGGGAGGTGGACTTGTATTTTAAGATACATAAGTAGTTTTATGGGGAAACTGTTAAACGTTAAACACATCAATGTGACCATCAATTAGATACCAAAGCTCTAAAATAACTCTCCATGAGGAAATATGGTTGTACCAGGCTTTGTGGTGGCTAAAAGGAAATTACTGAGAAATTAGAAAAGTGATATTATTCTAGATGGTAAAGTCTGCCTTTGGAAATGTGTAACTTATCTATTTCATGCTAATCAAAAGAGGAAACGATATGCCTTTCTTGGCATAGATTTTAAGATATTTTACAATATTTTCCATTAGATTATAATATCATATTATACATTATTTTTTGTAAGCTAGTGATTGTAGTTTTATATATAAGGAAGCTTTTTTCCTGATTTATTTATTTTCTTCCTTTTTGATTTCTTATTATGGATTGTTTAGTTTGATTTTTTTAGTTATATATTTTTATTGTTGTATATTGTTGTTTGTACTTTATAAAAATGAAGAATAATATTTAAGACAAATAAAGAACAATGCTACCTAACTGATACTATTGACATGAACAGAATGACAAAAACACTGAAGCCCTTCTATGTAGGTACTACTGAAATATTATGAAATCAGTAATTTTAAGTTACAACATCTACCTAAGAAAGAATGGATTAAATAAAGTACAGCTATTGGTTAAAGTCCCTGCTTCCAGGTGTGACATGTTAGTTAGTCTGTAACAAATACCAACAATGTGGAGTTGTGATGCTTTAAAAAGAAAATAACCTCATAAGATTCTCTCATCAGCAAAATAAGATTCCCAGTTACCTGAAAGTAAGCCCACCCACTAAATTCAATGAGACTCAATTCTGAGCACTCATATTTAGAATTGGGCTAAACCAGTGGTGAAATCCAAGGGTTTTTTTACTACCGGTTCTGTGGGCGTGGCTTGGTGGGTGTTGCAGGGGAAAGATATTGCAAAATCTCCATTCCCACCCCACTCCAGGAGAAGGATACTGCAAAATCCCCAATCCCTCCCCACTCCTGGGGGAAGGATATTGCAAAATCTCCATGCCTATCCCACTCTGGGGCCAGCCAGAGGTGGTATTTGCTGGTTCTCTGAACTACTCAAAATTTCTGCTACCGGTTCTCCAGAACCTGTTAGAACCTGCTGGATTTCACCCCTGGCCGGCCTCTAAATTGATGTTTAGGATGTCCTCAAATTCGTGTGGTGTCCAAGAAATAAAAGAGCCCATAAGCACATCAAACTGTTTTTCTTTAAAAAGACTAATGTATTAATTTAATAAAACAAACATGTTTTTTTCCAGACAAGGTCATTGGGATCAAGTTAATGATCTCACACACACCCTTACCATAAGGGTGAACAAAAAGATTCAAATTATGATAACATATGGGAAAAATGGTATCAGTGGATAGAACATAGAAAAAAAGGATAATCAAATAGATAGAACATAGAACACTAAATATGTAAATAGGTAATGTATTAATGTAATAATAAGATATCAATGCAGTTGTGACAATGCAGAATTGCTCAAAGATATATTGTGATTTTGTAAAGGTTTGAAAATTAATAAAGTTATTAATATAATATATATTATAATATAATATTAATATTAATAAAATTAATATTTGAAAAAAAATGATCTCACACGCACTTATATGACCTACCTCCCAGTGATGAACTGACTTCTGGACGGGGTGCACATCGGTTGGACATAATAATTCTCTAGCTTAACTCCTTCGGCGGCTAGTTTATCCAGGGTAGGAGTCCGGATCTCTGAGCCGTGATAGCCAACGTCTCGGAAGCCCTGGTCGTCCGCCAGAATGAAGATGAGGTGCGGCTGGAAAGGGGGAGGTGGTGTCTCGGAGTCTTCTTCCAACTTGGCTGTCCCGTTCGGTTCCTCGGGCTCTTCTGCCGCCGTCCCGGCTAGGTAGCCTCGAGCGAGGAGGCTGATCACGGAGAAACCGGCCAGCCACCCCCCGGCTCGCATTTTCCCTCGGCAGAGCCGGGTTCAGCGTTGCTCGTCCCTCCCGCGTCCCTTTTTCTCCCCGCGGTGGAAAGAGAAACCGGGACTCAAGAAGTCTTCTCCAAGAGGAAGCATTGGAGGGAGGGCGAGCCCATGGCAAACGTCGCCCGGGAGCGTCCAGGGTGGGACGGAGGAGGAGGAGTCGAGGTGGTCCCGGCGATTTTAAACCATCGACGGCGCGCTCGGCTGCCTTCAGCCACCGATACTGACCGCTCCCTGCTTCATCCTAACTCGCTTCAAGCAACCTAGGAGGAAGGCTGCAACGGAGCTCTCGCCTGCCAGCTGCAGGCAAACTGGAAGCACGCCTTATCTATGCCACTGTCCCACCGCTGGCGGGACAGGCTCGGGGAAAACTCCCGCCTGCGCCCGCTTAAGCTCGCTTGGTCGACCTCCCGAATTTCTCCAGAGAAAGACCTCTTCTTCCACCCAAATTGAGCTTCTCTCTCTCTCCCTCAGGAGAGGAAAGGAGCGACCCGCCAGGTCTTCGCTCTTTTCTCTTGCCGCTACCGGCGAATAACTCCCGCTTCGTTTCCTTTCGCTTCTCCGCCCGCCTCCCTTGCTCCCACCCCGCCCTTGGCGAGAAAAGGCCAACCAAACGCCCGCCTCCCGGCCTCGGCCCAAGAGCGCGCACGCCCTCCGTTGCCGGCTAGAATTGTCCGGGAGGAAAAGTGCTGCCTTAGCAAACGCTTTTGGGTGAACTTTGCAAATTTTGAGGCGCCGGGTCTATTCAAAAATAATTATTTGGGTTTGTGTGTTTGTTTTTTTAAAGAGAGTGAGATGTACAACTCAAACGGTTAAAACTAGAATCAAATCAAAAATTAACGTGGTGTTTCCCATTTTCTACAACAAAAGAGTAGTAAGGGGTTGAGGAATTATTGAAGGAGTTTATTACAGGTAGTCCTCGACTTACAAACAGTTCATTAAGTGACTGTTTAAAGTTACAAGGGCACTGGAAAAAAGTGACCATTTTTCACATTTATGACTGTTGCGGCATGCCTGTGGGCCACTGATCAAAATTCAGATGCTTGGCAACTAACTCATAGTTATGACGGTTGCAGTGTCCCAAGGTCATGGGATCTTCTGACGAGCCGATGATGGGAAAGCCAGATTCACTTAATAACTGTGTTGAGAACTATGGCAAGAAAGGTCGTAAAATGGGGCAAAACTCACAAAACAAATGTTTCATTTAGCAACATAAATTTTGGGCTCAATTGCTGTCATAAATCAAGGACTATCTGCATACCTAGCTGGGGGAGGAATTATGCAGGATTGTTGTTGCCTATTTTTCTGCTGCTTTGGGTTTTTTCCAAGCATAAAAATCTCTAGCATCCTTACGTATTCAGATTATTCAAGCTTTAACAGGCCAGTGAGCAGACCCGAGGTGGGTTCCTCCCGGTTTGAACCAGTTCTCCCCCAACTGATAGTGGCCCACTGGTGATGTCACAATGACATCATGGAACCGGTTCAGTCGGTGCCGGTCCGTGGGCGCCGCCATCTTTTTTTATTTATTTTTTATTTTTTAAAATTTTTTTTTTCTTCTGAGCATGTGCAGAAGCCGAGTTTCTGGCACTGTGCATGCGGTCGCCATCTTCTTTTGGCTTTTATTATTATTATTATTATTATTATTATTATTATTATTATTATTATTATTATTATTATTATTATTATTATTATTATTTTCAGATTTTTCGGCACTGCGCATGTGTGTGTGTGCACAAAGCACGGGCGCGCCCATGAGGCGCGGCCACGCGGCGCAGGAGGAAGCGAACCAGTAGCGAGGTAAGTTAGAACCCACCCCTGGAGCAGACTAGTGTAATGTTATCAAGCACTGAATCACATTTTCATTTTATGGTCCAAGGAATTGACAAGACTTTCTCCTTCACACCTTCACAGGCAAAAAATTCCTTGTCTCTGCCTTTTTTGTGGTCTAGCCTTCCATTGCCTCATCTGTACTTCCTGAAAAGGAAGGAGGTCAGATATGTGTCAGATGCTCCTTGGATATGTGTCATGTTCTTCCCTACTGGTTTCAAAGGGATGTTAAACACTATATGGCAGAATTCATATAACATGTCAAAAGCTAAACACAAAGCAAACATTGCTTTATTAATTGGCCAGCTAGAAGCAAAAGAGATAAATTAGAAACCTGTGTGGCCTCTTAATATAATCCTAAAGCCAGAAAAATAATATTCTAATGCTACCTAATGAAGCAACCAGTAGATAGGAACAGAATTATTTGTGCAGCTGTCATTTGGCCAACTTTCTAAACTAATTTGGCTAGGATTTGTATTTTGGCATCTTGCGTGAACTTTAGATATTGTAATGTGTTTAGTTTGTGGTGCAATCTGCTGTAGAACTCCAGGGAGATGGATAAGCAACGTTAAAAATAACAAAGTTTAAAACGATGTGTGGATGCAGCCAATATCTGTAATTCTCAACTCTGAAGGAAGCTGTTTGGAAGAAGCTTTTTGGCAAATATCATTTATAGTGGAGGGGTGAGAATAGTTACATCTGTTGCAATTTTTCCTTTGGCTCAGCAGCAAATTGTGCAAGAGTTCTATCCTTTGCATCTGTCTTTCCAGTAGTAGGAATGTTAGAAAACCAAATGTGCATTGAAAAAAATATTGCAATTAATTGTTTGTTTGTTAGATTTACAGTATACTGAATCTTTTATTCAGGAATTGAAGACAGCATCAGTTAAAAAAAAACAATAAATTTATTGTCCCATAAACTTTCTTGGACTACAGAGTATTGATTAGTTGCACATAGAAGTGTCTTGAGAGACAAATGTGTGTAAAGGAGAGTTAGGATGGTGGGGGAGAACGAAACTGAGAAAGGGATGTTAAAGAAGAAAAGGAAAGGAAAGAAGTGTAAAATTTTTGAAACGTGACTATAAATTACAATTTTGGGAATGGTATTACTAGTTTTCCTCTTGAACTGATTGGGATAACCACCAACGCACTTTCATCCTTCTTTTCCTAGACTTGCAAGAGGTTTTACAATATTTTTCACGCTTATTACTTTAATTTTTCCAATGTTATTTGCTTTTAATTCAACATGTACAGTATGTATTGCTGGTACTGCACATATGTCTCTAATTTTGAAAGACATGTTCATTATTCATTATATTTTCCCATCACTGTTTCCCATTTCCAAACGTTCAGGCTATTTTCTTTTCACACTCAAGTTTGTTTTTCTTAATCTACTTTGTACGTGGTAATGGTGCTGTTTGTCTTGAAAAGACTTTACAGCATCCTTTCGTAGAAGTTTATTTCACTATAAAAATACTGTTTGCAATGCTTCGGATACAGAAAATGTGAATACAAAGTATTTATTTTCAACTATATTGTCACCATTGTGGTACCATATAAGAATATGCCTACAAAATATAACTTTAAAATAATACCAACTGGATTTCATTTTAATGTATGCATACAACAATTTTTGCATTTTATTTGTTGTAATATTACAGTTCTCTTAATATAATTAAATTGACTGGACTGGACCTATATGATATTATTAACCTCAACCTGTATGACATTTGCCTGAACTCCTTGTGTTGTTAACTATATCAAAGGGTAAACAGTGGTGGATTCAGAGGTGGGTTCCTCCCGGTTTGGACCAGTTCACCCAAACTGGTAGTGACCTGCTGGTGATGTCACGATGACATCACTGAACCGGATTGGTCAGTGCCGGTCCATGGGCGCTGCCATCTTTTTTTTCTTGAATTTTTTCTTGAATTTTTTCCTGAATTATTTTTTCTTCTGCGCATGCGCAGAAGCCAAGTTTCTTGCACTGCGCATGCATCACAATTTTGTTTTTGGCATTTTGGGGGGGTTTTTTTTGAATTTTTGGGGGGGTTTTGCACTGTGCATGTGCGCATGCGCCAAGTGCGCACACGGCCACGTGGCGCGGGAGGAAGCGAAGCGGTAGCGAGGTAAGTTGGAACCCACCCCCGGGTGGGTTGCTGCCGGTTCATCCCGGTTCAGGTGAACCGGTGGCGGCAGGAGGCTCCGCCCACCCGCCAGACATCACAGACAATCTGCGCATGCGTAGAAGCTTCTGCGCGTGTGCGTACATCTCAGAACCGGTAGCAAAGGTAAGAGAAACCCATTACTGAGGGTAAACCTGAGTTTTGAATTATGATATCTGAAATACTTTCAACAGTTAATTTTAGATCTGCCAAATGAATGAAACTGAAACATACAGGTGTACTAAAATCTATACATCTGAGACAGGTATATTAAAGAAAGCATGATACAATTGAAGAGAATATATGTTGGTCAGGATTGAACTGTGGGTCCTTGGTTTTCTCTGAACTTAGTTTTTTTCTTGCAGATGTTCTATTACACATGGATACACATAAAAATGCACATATTTTTTTCTAGACAGATTGGCATCTGCTATCTATTCTCTCTCTCTCCCTCCCTCCCTTCCTCCCTCTCTCTCTCTCTTCCCCTTTTGTACATCCAGCATTATGATCCACACATGTACTTAACAGGTGGAACTTGCATTTCAATGTTGTCATATGTTTCATCATTTTGATGACATCTCCAGATTCAGGAGATGCATTTCAATGTAGTTTTACATCAGCAGCATTCATATATCTTTCCATATTTTGTTATCTTAATCCTTATAAATCATCCTTGATATACCATTTCTATAAATTGCTTCATACATTGCATTTGGTTTTTTAAATTTCTCATCCCTTTTTGTCAATCTTATGCATTCCATATAACCACAATCACATACAATTTAGCTCTTCGCCTACATCTAGAAACATGTGATCCACCTTTTCTGTTCAGGGGCTCATGCCATGTACTCCTGTCCATCATATTAAACCTTCTTTCCAAGCAACTTCCATGAATCCAGTGTCTTTTTCCCCACTTGGAACTGAACCCGGAAGGATATTCCTTACAACACTATGATGAATAGAAGGCATATGGCAACCAAGGCTGTAAAAAAAAAAACCAGTGTAATAAACTTTCTTCATGATAAAGAAATTCCACTATCCTCAGTTCTGAACATGAATATATCTCTACTCAATCTCCTACTTAAAAAATGATAAAATAATTAAGCATTTTAAAAATAAATTAGAGGGTTGGAAGGAGGCAGGGAAAGAGCCATTTAGTGAACTGTTAGAACAGAAATAAAAGCAATTAGCTCCTGATTATTGGTTTGTAAGAACTAATTATACAGAAGCAGGCTTGGTTGCTTTATCGGTATGCACATGTTGTTCTGTTTGCTAGGGGAACATTAATTATAGTAGCACATTTTCTCTCATTAAGAGAGTCTAAACCTCCCTTTAACTGGAAGTAGTGATCAGAAAAAGAAACTAATGTAATTTGCAGATGATAATCTTGGGAAAATAGTGATCATGGTTGTCTTTTAGTACTTTCATTGCTGAAATCCTGAACCAGAATGCAAAAATGTTTAAACATGGCGGACAGACATACAAAAACCCTGCTCAAGAGGCAATTTATTTAATCTCTTCCTTCTCTCTCTCCATGTGTCCCGGTAACAATTATTGAAGTAACCATTCACTGCTGTATTGAGATGATATATGGCAGCTATGAATCTTTGCCTAAAAATTTGGGAAGATAGTCCAAATCATAGCCACTGCATACAAAAAAGCAAATGATCTGTTATTGATAATGAGGCAGTACCTCCCCCTCCCCTTTGAGGCAGCAGCTGCAAAGCTAGTCAGCAGGGCACTGGGACCAAGCCTATTTCAGGGCTACTCTTCGTTGTGCTGAGGCAGTGGTGGGATTCAAATAATTTAACTCCACCAAACAACATTTAAATTTATTTTCTATGTACAGAGGATTGCAAGATTAAAACCTTAGAATTTCTAAATTCTTACCCTATTATACTGAACAGAGGAAACATTTCTGATAGGGGACAAATTTAATTCATATGTTAGCGAACCATGAAATTATGAACCACAATTAAACTGCCAGCTCCAAAGAGAAGTTGTCTCCTATGACCAATCAGCTCAGGAAGGGATCCTCTGGGTTCTCCCTCCTAGGAAAGTAAAGGGAATGTGGATATAAAAATAGGTTTTTTCTATATGTGCCCTGTCCCTATGGAATATGCTGTAATGTCCCAATGCAAAGCAACTAAAAACCTACTTTTAAAAAATTTGAAAATTAGAAGTGATGCACTGGATTTGTTTTTAGCCCTTATGTCCTTTGAGATGTGTGATCATTGTTTTTTATTGTTGTTATGCTTTTTGGTTATTATTACTCTTGGAAGCATTATGATTTTCTTATTTAATATTAGCAACTCAGAGCGTTTGGGGCGAAGTGGAACATAAATATTAGCAAATTAATAAAGTAAATACTGTACGTGTATAATAGATTAATGAAATAGACTTAACTCTGCAAAGATGCACTGATCATGGGTAGGACCACTATGCCATTGACATTGAAACATTTACCCAAATGTCTTTGAGGCCTGATATTAAAGCCATGATACCCACAGATGAAAATATCAGCCTCGCCTCATCGATTTTCAAATATCATCTCAGTGTTCTAGATTTAAAAAAAAAATTCAACCCCTTTTGCTTAAGAAATGGTTCCTGCAGCCTTCCTTAATATTTAAAGAAATACTTTTATGCATGCATGTTTCCATGTGAACAACAATCCTGATGCTGCAGAGTCCCAGTAGCATGCAAAGACTTCCTCTGGCAAATATTAACATTGCAGCAGTATCTGCAGTGAAGATGAATGGAGCTAAGATAGCAGTTTTGACAGCACATTCAAAGCCCCAACAGCATCAATGTTGCATTTACATAAAGAGAGGTGGGTCTGTTGTGCAGTGAATTTTATTTTGACCTTTTTGACCACCCTTGACTTTTTGATCTACCCCAGTGCCACTCTGGCACCAAAATATGAATGCCTTAAGGAAGAGACTAGTACCAATGTTTGACTGGGTTCTTATGCTACCAAAATCACCCTTGCCGACTGCTCATTTCAAAATTTCTGCCCTTACGTGAGTCTAAAGGCATGCTTATGCAGAATTTATAGTTAAATCTAGCAACAGCAAATCAAATCCAGTGCTAAAGTTTCTGTTTGCCCACTTAGGAGATACAATGATTGAGCATTTTATAGATGAGAAAAGTGGATATGAGATCAATTCCCACAACTGAAATTCTGACAGTGATAATAATAGCAATTACTCCACATTTGGTCCACAAACTCCATCTTGGGACTGTGTTATTTATGCATTATGAGTGCTTTTAGACAGCTTCAATAATTTAATTTAAATGGCTTACACGCAGTAAAATATAAAAATATATGAAAAAGTATCAATATATTGAGCAATGAAACACAAGCAATATTAAATTACAATCTTTAAATGGTATGTCATTGAGGGATAGACATTTATCACGTAGGTAATTCTAGTACATCTAGAACTCTAGCAAATCCTCAAATGCATGTTGAAAAAGCCACAGTTTTAACAACTTCCTGAGTATAATAAATAATATTCATTAAGCATAATTATTGTATTTCCCAAGTTGTGAGGATTTTAGCAAGGGGTCTCTGCAGGCACACATTTTAGATCTCATGGGAGGTGCAGAATTTAGATTGCTAAGGCCCTAAGCTACATAAAGCTTGATTTAAAAGTTAGATCAGAAGATCTCAGAATGGTACACACTAAAAAAATTGAAATTATATATAGTCCTTCATGTTTGAAGAAGAAACATTGTTTTCTGTAGTCCCAGTCTGGAAGCGCAGAGTCTAACCCAAAGAAGTCACTTGAAATTCATTGCTGTAATAACCGTAGGTGTTATTCTGTGATGCCACTCATGGTTTTCTATCAGTTTTTGGCAGTGTTTGTCTTCAAAGCCGGTGAGGCATCATAGCACAGGGGTCGCCAGTGAGTTTTGTCAGCAGCTGCAATTTCTTGTACCTTTGGCTGGATGTCACAGTGGCATAGGGCTTCTTTCCCAGCACCTGTAGTGCTTGCATGGTCAACTTCAGTGTCTTTTCCCAGACTCTAGAACACTTTAGAGCAGGGGTGTAGAGCCGCATCAGGGTTGTGTTTGACCTCAGGGGGCCGGGGTGGGCATGGCCAGGGTGGTTGTGCCCAGTTTGACGTCACTTGTGTCAGGGGTGCCTGTGACAGCCCGAGTGCTCTGCCAGCGAAAACAGGCTCCTAATCTCCATTTTCAGCTGGGATGGCCTCCATTTTCACTGGCAGATGGTTTTAGGAGGCTGTCCCAGCCGAAAATGGAGATTGGGAACCTGTTTTCACTGGCAGAGGCACCACGGGCCAGTCCTTCACTGTTTCCAGGGCAACCCTGCGGGCTAGATCTAAGCCAGGGGCGGGTTCCTATTTTTTTTACTACCATTTTGTGGGCGTGGCTTATTTTGTGGGTGTGGCTTGCCAGCCATGTGACTGGCTGGGCGTGGCTTCTCAGACTGCTGAAGGGAGGGGAACTGAGATAGGTCCTGCCGCCCATTCTCCCTCCCCTCAGCAGTTCGAGAAGCCTCAAACGTACGAAAATGCCTAGGATCATCACCGCGCATTCGTGGCTTTTTGGACTGCTGAAGGGAGGGGAATGGAGATAGCTCCTGCTGCCCGTTCTTTCAGCGTCTCACGCGCTCCCTCAGCCATCCTCCCCTGCTTGGACTCACTGTGGGGTAGGAAGGCAGCGCATGCGCAGTGCCGGAAGCTCGGCTTCTGGGCATGCGCAGAAGAAAATTTTAAAAAAAATTAATTTTTTTTAAAAATGGCGACGCCCAGGCACCGGCAACCGACCACACCGGTACTGTGACGTCAGCAGCGGGCCGCTACTGGTGCTATAGAGTGGACCGTACCGGTAGGAACCCACCACTGATCTAAGCACCCCGCAGGCCAGATCCGGCTCACGGGCCTTGAGTTTGACAACCCTGCTTTAGAGCAACTGGCAAAGCATATAGCAGTCATCCATTCTTATAACACGTCCTACCCATCTCATCTGGACTCTGATAATCAGGGACTCAATGCTGGCGGACTCTGCATAATCCAAGATCTCCAGGCTGCAGATACAGTTTTGCAAAAAAACAAAACAAAAACCCACCATAAGGATGGAGTGGAGAGTGCACATGTGAAACTTTTCCAATTGTTTGATACACTTTTGGTACAGAATCCAGGACTCAAATCCTATATAGGAGGGAAGGGGTAACCACAGCTCTATAAACTTTTAGCTTTGTGGAAATACAGATGTTGTGTTGATTGAGCACACTAGTATGAAACTGCCTAGTATGCAGCTGCTGACCTTCTGATCCTGGAGTCAATTTCTGTGTCCGAAGACCTATCACTTGAGACAACACTTCCCAAATATTTGAAACTGTTAACCTCTGTCATATAATTATTCTCACCAGGGAGTTTTGGTTCTATAGGCTGGGTATTTGGCAAAAGCTGAGAAAGTACTTCAGTCTTGTTCAAGCAGATAGTCAGGCCAAAGAGCCTTTTAATTAGATATAAAACCATTTTAAAATTACACATAAAATTTGATACATAAGATTTTAAAAACTACATTACACATAATAGCTACATCAAATTCTAAAAGCTACACCCCCTCCCCCAAAATGTGAAATTTTGTGAGGCCCTAAGTTGTAATTTGTTTAGCTTTGTGCCTAAATCCAGCACTGCCATCTATAAAAATATCTAGGCTATTATTTCTCAATCTTGGCAGCTTTAAGATGGGTGGACTTCAACTTCCAGAATCCCACAGCAAGCCTTGCTTCACTGGGTGTCCAACTATCTTAAATCTGCCAAGATTGAGTTCCCCTTCATGATTTTTCCTAAATGCCCAAATAATCATAATGATAGTTTTTTTAAAAAAAAACATAACTGGCAAACAATCCAAAGTTCTTTTACACTATTAATTTTAGTAAGTTTCTGACAGTCCAAAAATTTAGCCCAGGTTTTATTTGAAGTACATCCATTTAGACTTGCTTATTGTTAAAGGTGTTTCTGTATGATAACAGGGCACAGTACTAAACAGCCAAGGGATTGAATGAAGCTTTTCTGTTTTTCTCCACTCATATATTTGATGTGCTAAGAAAAAAGAAGAAGACATGGTTAGGCACACATGGAAAATCTCATAGGTTTCCTTGAATAAAATTGCCCCTCTATCTATTCATCTGAAGTAATTTGAAGCTTCCTGTATTTTTGTATAATCATATTGAAAAAAGCAGGGACATTCTGATTAAATTGCTGCATATTTCTCCCCTCCCCCCAACAAAAAATTGAATGACGGTACCTTGGAACCAATGGTGGGTTGCTCCCGGTTCGGCCCAGTTCTGTGAACCGGTAGCGCCGGCGGCGGGAGGCTACGCCCACCTGCCCGGGACGCTTCTGCGCATGCACAGAAGCGTCACGCACATGCATGAGCACGCGCATGAACCAGTAGCAACGGGTTTTAGAACCCACTACTACTTGGAACATATCAGTGGATAACTGTTATTACCTTGTCCCTACCAGGAAATTTTGTGACCTTTGCTTTATTATAGATTTCTCTCCACATTTCAACACTACAGACTAGTTACTTATGTATAAGATGAATCCTGTAGAAGAAGTTAGATAGACTGTTGTGGCCCGCCCGCAGCATGTGCAGCCTGGGCCTTTGGAACCTTCAGTACCTCTTGGCAGTGCTGAGAAAGGAGGGGCTACTCCTTTCCTGAATGCAAGAGCAGGCAGGGCTGCCAAGAGGCAGAAAGGTTTACTCAGGAGGAGGTCTCCTCGAGAGTAGAGCTGCAGGCTAATTGGCCACGCCCTTAGACTACTTAAGTCCTAACCACACTGAGCCTCGTTGCCGGGAACAACGTCGATTCTAACTCTTGACTTATGTGATTCCAGTTTGCATTTCAGCCTGCGTCTTGTTTCTTGCAGTTCCTAGTTCCGGGACTCGTGCCAAGTACAGTAAGACTTGCCAATTACCTCTTGGACGTCGGCCAGCTGTTAAGATAAGATATTAGCAGCTGGGTTTTCAGAACAGAATAACTTCTGTCGTTCTTTTGCTTTTTACGCTTCTAAGAACTTATTAGAAGACTTTGCTTTAATTAGTAAAACAAACTGTGTTTGGATGTTTGTGTGTGCGTAATTATTGGTGGGCTCGACGCTGGGGCAGAACATAGACATTGATTACACAATATAAGCATAGAATAGCTTTTTTGGGATAGTATTTCCTTAGTAAGGATAGGCAGTAATGGAAATGAAAACTCCATGTTGCCTTGTTTCCTGTGTTAGAATTATTATCATGTAGATACTTCACTACCAACTTTGTGTTTCTGATGCAAATATTAAGTTTTGTCCACTAGAGATAAATCTCTTTACACTTTGAATAGTGATGCTTTAAATCAACAAAAGTATTCAAAGCATGAAAGTAAACAAAACTTCAAAGCTTCTGTTATTAGAAATATATCTGCATAAGACATAAGGCAATTATTTTCTTTGTGCTTGCTGGGACTCGTAATCTAGAGGAAACACCTCTCATTGCTTTTCTTGCTCCTTTACCTAAAATTTATAGTAGCATCCCCCAAGCAGGATGTCTTCAGAAACTGAAGATTCTGGGAGTTGAAAACCATGAGTGAAAACCACTGATTTATATATCTGGATTCTGATCGTAACTTAAAGGCGAATCAAAAGCTTACTTGTATCCATGTTTATGCTCAGATTGTGCCATCTCAAAGTAGCTGTTCCTAGGAAATTTCAAGAAAAGGAACAAGTGCTGGTTTTTACATGTCTTATAATCCAAAGCTGATGCCCACTGTTATCCCATATATTGTATGAAAGAATGTGCAGAGGAATACAACGGGATTATGAAACTGTGTAAATCGGATGTTCTTGCGACAAATTATGCAGTAGCCATGCTTCTCTGCAGTCTCTGTGAATTGGGTTGCTTGAAAAGGTACTCCACTCATCTATAATTCTGTCGTAAGATTCTAGAACTGTTTCATATGAGGGCAGTCCTGGCCCATTGTGAATTCCCCTTCATGAGTCTGTCTACTGCCCAGTACACATAGAAAATCTTTTCTGTGAGGAAAACTGGTTAATATGTGGCTGCTATGTTCCGTAGTAATAAAAGGGGTTGCTGCCTCATATTGCCTTCTTGTATACTATGTTGACTCTAGAAATGTCTTTCCCCATCTTAAATATTGCACAGCCCTTGTATAAGTAGGCTACTAGGATTAATAAAGTATTGATATGCCTTAAATATGTTTGAAAATGAACAAAGCCATATATCTATGTTTTATATATATATGTGTAACAAGGAATCCAGTTCTACTCTTTGGGGGCACGGGAGCATTTTATTTATAATAACATAAGCAAAACTTGTTGGAGTCAATCATTCAATGATGGATAGGATGAAACAATATTCTTCAGAGATTGTCTTTATAATACATGCTTTATGGCAAATTTACCAATACATGCTTTATGGCGAAATTCCTTGTGTATGTAAATACTGGTACAATTTGGCCGCTAAAAAAAACACAAAGCAATGGCTGCAACTTTCCTTTAAAGTGACCAAAAAGGTCCTTTAAATCCTCCCATTAGAATTTGCAGCTTTAGAAATTACTATTTGTTGTAACTGCAAGCCGAATAACACTTTCATTAGGCAGCATTTCAAAAAAATTGACTTAAGAGGTTTTTTGGAGCATAGTCATTTACTTTAGCAGAACCTTTTTTAGAATGAATCATTATTGGGGCCTGAATGGAAAGATAGAGAAAAAGTCAAATAATAATGGCCACCCTCCTGTGCTGTATTGAGATTCAGTTGTGCTTATTATTTATTTATCCATTCATTAACTGTATCTGTCGCCTGACTTCAGAAATTTTAATGACATGCTACCCAGAGGTGGGTTCCTGCCGGTACGCTCTTACCTGTTGGTCGCCGCAGAGCCGAAGAAGCCGGTGGCGTTCGTGGCACGGGGCTTCCCCCGCCCGCTTTCCCCCGCCCGCCTGGATGCCGCTATTTGCGTTCTTTTGCCCTCTGCGCAAGCAGAACGCTTTGCGCATACGCAGAGGGCAAAAGAACGCAAATGGCGGCGTCCAGGCGGGCGGGGGAAGCCCCGCGCCGCGAACGCCACAGGCTTCTTCAGCTCTGCGGCGACCAACTGGTAAGAGCGTACCGGCAGGAACCCACCTCTGATGCTACCTGAAAATAAAACTGTACATAAAAATTACATTAAAAACTACAGCATAAACATTAACTATAAGCCTCAATTCTTACATTATCTAACTCTAGGAATAATAAGAAACATGTAGCAGCTACAGCTTTTCCCATTAGGCCTATTACTTCCTAACATATCTGTCTGTTTCTCCTCATAGAAAATATTAACATCATTTGCCATTGTTCTGAGTACCAGAAGCAAACAAGTAGAGATGTACTGTGGAATCTCCATTTGGTTGGCTATTGTAAGAAACAGGATATTAAACTAGGTGGACTTTTGGCCCATCCCATTATGGCAGGCAGGGTAGCAGGCAGGGAGGTAGGCAGGCAGGATGGGTGGGTGACTGGAAAAAAATATTAGGCATCCCCTTCAACTGCTGCAGGTCAAATAAAGAGAGGCGTAATCTAAGTTACAATCTCTTTGCCTGCCATTTTTTCTATCTAGTTTCTTTATGATTGTTTGAAAATCAGGCCCTTCGCCAACAGCTACTAGGCAGGTAGTTATCCTCTCTCGGTTTTGCCAGCCAGGAAATGATGTACCACACCCTACTTTCATGAATTGTTCTCACTTAGAAAAGGAGAGAAGTAATTTTAATTCAAAGACAGAAAGCCCTAGGCAAATTTTGCTAATGAAAAGTTCAGAACAAATGGCAATCCTTGCCAATCCTGAAACTGAACAGAATACACACACAAAAGTACACTTTTATCTAAATGGCTAACAATTCAACATAACTAAAATGTTTTTCAAAGCAATACAATAATCTGTAGTAATCAGAAATTTTGCTCACATTGCAGTAAGACTGACAGTCAGCCATTTCTTCCTTAAGGACATTTTGAAATAGGATGCATATAATGGTGGGGCACACAGAATGAGAAGGATATTGTCAAACACACCTTTGATACTTTAATCAGTGGTGGAACAAAGAGAAAACAGGAAATTTTAAAAAGTAAATCTTTGTGAATTTTTAAATGAAGTAGCTAAATTATCTGATCTGAAGAACATAACTATTAAATTTAATGCCTTTATGTTGTGACACAGCTTAGGAACTATGTCAGTCTACTATTTTTATCTTGCTGGGTATTGTACAGAATTATTCTTTTGTGCACGAGGCAGATTTCTGCGCTGCTGGATAAGTCAGTAAGTCGGGTTTTGAAGTTACATGAACATGCCACAAACAGTTTTCTTGTAGTGCTGCTAATCATGAATTGATGTAAATGTAAAAAAGTGTCAGCCTTGTGAAGTAGACCAGACAGAAAACCCAATCAGATGAGCTAAATATACTTTATTGTGAGGTTACATTAACACATGGGTCCTCAAACTACGACCAGTGGGCCACATGCGGCCCGCCGAAGCCATTAATCCGGCCCGCACAGGACCATGAGGCAGCCCCGCCCACATTGCCCCGCCCACCCTTCGGCCGAGTGCAGGACTTACCTTTATGAGCCCTGCGGGCTGAAACTGAAAGGTAAGGCCAAGAATTTTGGCCTGCAGAGACGTTATGGAGGTGGGGGAGGTGAAAAACGGGGCATACAGACACCCCAGGAGGCCAAAAATGGGTGAAAACAGCCTGTTTTTCACTTCACCCGCCTCCAGAAGATACTGTAGATAAAGAGAAATGGATAGACAGACAGAGAGAGAGAGAGAGAGAGAGAGAGAGAGAGAGAGAGAGAGAGAGAGAGAGAGAGAGAGAGATTTCTCAAGCTCCTTGGGGCTGACAAGAATTGCTGCAAAACTGAGTTTCCTGAAGTGGACCACTAGACTCCGAAACAACTGAAAAAATGATCTAGTAAAAAGAAAAGTCAACCAAAAGAGCAACATGCAAACAAAAGCAAACAAAACACCCCCAGAAGCAAAACAAATTAAAGTTTAATTTGTGTGCATTGTTTAATGGACTGTTAAATTAGCCACGCCCACCTAGTCACATGACCTAGCCATGCCCACCCAGCCGATCCGGCCCCCCAACAGTCTGAGGGACTGTGAATTGGCCCCCTGTTTAAAAAGTTTGAGGACCCCTGCATTAACAGAATCTTGCAAATCCCCTTGTCCCCTTTACAGCCCAAGAAACTAGGGAGGGTTCCTTCTGAGCTCTTTGCCTCATCCACATTCCTGCTACATGCTAAGCTTCCTTTTATCTGGCCATTCCCTTGGCTACATCTCTTCTCCCAAGGTCCTTCTCACATACCATTACAAGAAGTATTAAAAAAGCAAGCATTGTGTAGTGTTTTCTTTTTTAGGATTAGATAACATGGTTGATGAATCATGTCTGCTCTGTAGACTTCAGGTCAGCTTTCTCCAAATTGGTGTATTATTTCAGCGCATTTGCAGACACCAATTTGGGGAAACTTACTTGAAAATATATTTCCCTTGTTGACCCTCCAACTAACAATCATTTTTGAATCATCTCCTGATATGTGTTAAGGAGAAAAAAAGTATATTTATTTATCATTATACTTTAAAACAGGCTTCATATCTTATATTCTTTTTCTGGTCTCAGATTTTAAGCACATAATATCCAATCAGCTTTTTTTTTTAAAAATGTAGCAAACTGTGTGGATTGGTTTGAAGTGTGTGTGTCTGTGTGAGTCTGTGTGTGTGACAATGGATCCTCCATATTGTGTTCCCCTCTCCCCCATTTTAACTCAAAAAACAGAAAGCTATATAATTACACCCTCTCTCTGCAGGGACATTATATCTGGCTCCCAGCGTATGTTTGATGTGAATAAATAACTATTAGCACAAATAAAATAAGATATAGGAAGAGGGAGTCTTGCAATCATATGCTCAGAGTCAGTTCTTCCAAAGATATTAGCATTCTAAAAGCATTCACTGAAATAAAAACCAGGCCAAGAGAACATATGGCCCTTAGATTTTTCTTAGATGAGGTCATTGTAAACTATGATCTCTCTAAGAAGAATTTTTCCTCTATAGACATTTATACACCATTCTCAGATTTTGGACATGATACACAGAAATTATTACACTTCCAACTCTTTGGATAGTCTCGGTCTTATTCTCTCTATTATATTCTAGGAAAATATCCACAGCTTTCCAGAATGACTAACAGATTGTAGCCTGTATTGAAGCCAACATCAACTTTTATGATTGTTTTTATACACAGGTTGGAGTTTTTTCATGCCTCATACAGACAGCATTCCTGTAACCACCACCACCACCACCACCACCACCACCTCCTCCTCCTCCTCCTCCTCCTCCTCCAGTCAGCCAGATGTTTAGATTGGATCTGGCATTTTTATCCACCTATCAAGTCCTTTCCAAAGACCTAGGACAGGAGATGTTGTTGTTTGGTGGTGTTAAAGGTATCCTCACAGGATGTAAGTTGTTCCAACTAAAACTGCCTTTGCATTTAACTGAAGGTGATGTCCTTCAGATATTCTTTCAATGCCTTTTTTTCTTCAACTGTTTGGTGTACCTGTAACATTCCATGGCCATCTATGTTCCTTGGTAAGTAGAGTCTGTCAGTAACACTGCATGGATGAAGGGCAAGATTCATTGTTATTGTTTTTTGGTCTTCCCATTCAGGGTTTTTAAGTTCTGCTTGAGTCCAGCTGTGTGTCTAATGACTGGAATTGCCCATGTGTTAATTGCCTCGATGATATTTCCTCCACTGAGTTTGGACTTTAAGATCATCTTCACTCTCTTGATCAGAGGTGGGTTCCTCCCGATTCGGACCGGTTCGCCTGAACTGGTAGCAATCTGCTGGTGACGTCACAATGACATCACGGAACCGGATTGGTCAGTGTCAGTCCGTGGAGGCCACCATATTTTTTTTGAATTTTTTTTTAAAAAATTGGGGGGGGGAGATTTTTGGGGGGGGGATTTTTTTCGGGGGAAGGTTTTCTTCTGCGCATGCAGAAGAAAGCCGAGTTTCCAGCACTGTGCATGCATCGCCATCTTGTTTTCGGCTTTTTTAAAAAAAATTCTGATTTTTTTGTTACTACACATGCGCGCCCACGCAGCATGGGAGGAAGCGAACCAGCAGTGAGGTAAGTTAGAACCCACCCCTGCTCTTGATGTATTCACTTCTAATCTTTTTCTTCCCTTCAGTGAAGAACTTCAGTGTATTTGACGTCGTCAGCTTGAAGAATTCTCAGGTATTTGTAGTGATTATCTTGATATACACTCTTGATGTTATTTCCATAGGGCATCTTGATTCCTTCAGTTTTCACTAATTTTCTCCTGTTGATGCCCAGGGTGGAATATTTGTCCAGTTCCAACTCTATTGTGATATCGTGGCTGTATATACAGTTTCCATTTTGCTCAGGTGGAAGTTTTTTATTTTTTAGATGCTATTGGATTGCATTAGCTACCACATCAGTCAGATGTTTCAACCAAAAACCATGCAGTTCATCTTCACCTGATGCTCACCAATTCTTGATCTTTTTTGCCCTTTTCTCCACCATTTCTGGTGTTATTACAAGTTATTTCATTTCAGCTTTTTTTTCCCCTTCTCCACATACTTTATCCAAACTGCATTCTTATATTTTGGGGGGTTGTCCCATAACTGCACTGTTTCTTCTTTGTCAATTGTTTACTTGTTCATTGCATTCTATCCATTAATGGATTGGTAGAAACATTTCTGATTCAACTGAAATTGGAGATTCTGCCTATAGTGTGCAATTCAAACTTCGTATCTGCTGATCTTCTTGGCTACAGCTTTTATTTGCTGCTTGATTATGTCCAGTGTTTCCTTATCTTCCTTATTTGTAAGTGATCATTCTTGATCAGGTATTATTTGGTTCTTCCGTTTGTTTTCTATTATCTCTTCTAGTTTGCTTGCATCTGATCTTAGCTTGCTGATCTTGTTTTTATCTTGAACTTCTGTTTTGGTGATGCACTGTTTGGTTTTTGTCTATCTGTTTGTCGATTTTGCATTCAGTTATGACTGTACCTGTGCTGTACATTAGCTGGTTTATTTCTTTCCGTGAGTTGATGCTTATATGTGATATAATAGTACTGGGATCTTTAGATGCTTCTGCTAGCTTTTCCTTTGTTAACAAGCTTCAGTGCAGGCGACTTTATTCTATTGTTTTGTACTGTTCTAGATGCTCAGATCAGTGGTGGGTTCCTACAGGTGCGGTCCACTCTATAGCACCGGTAGAGGCCCGCTGCTGACGTCACAGTACCGGTGCGGTCAGTTGCTGGTGCCTGGGTGCCGCCATTTTTTAAAAAAATTAATTTTCTTTAAATTTTCTTCTGCGCATGCCCAGAAGCCGAGCTTCTGGCACTGCGCATGCGCTGCCTTCCTACCCCACAGTGAGTCCAAGCAGGGGAGGATGGCTGAGGGAGCGCGTGAGACGCTGAAAGAATGAGCGGCAGGAGCTATCTCCATTCCCCTCCCTTCAGCAGTCTGAGAAGGCATGAACGCGCGGTGATGATCCTAGGCATTTTTGCACTTTCGAGGCTTCTCGAGCTGCTGAGGGGAGGGGGAATGGGCAGCAGGACCTATCTCAGTTCCCCTCCCTTCAGCAGTCTGAGAAGCCACGCCCACCCAGTCACATGTCCAGCAAGCCACACCCACAAAATAAGCCACGCCCACAGAGTGGTAGTAAAAAAATTAGGAACCCGCTCCTGGCTCAGATGTTGTAATTCCTCTTGTCTTTTAGTTAGAGGGCTTGTTCTTTCTGAGGAGAAGGAAGAGGAGAGGATGCCTGGTTTGGGAATGGAAACAATTCAATAGCTATGCTGGCTTCACCTTCTACCAACTCTCTCTGGTTTGCTTTTACAGTCTGATCTGCTTCTAGCAAGGCTTCAATTTTTTTGCCCTGGAAAGATCTTTGTAATTCTTCTAATTCTACTTTTGTGAATACTTTATTTCATATTATAAATCAACATTTATCTGCTAGCTCTGTTCTATTATTTTTTATTCTGGATATTGTTCTTTCCAGAAGTATGTCTCTTTTCAGACATCCTTTTCTTGTTGGACTGGATTTGTAATAGCAGATCATCATTTTCAGTCTTCATATATTTGTGACAAGTAAACAATGTTTCTTCCAGTAATCCTGTAGCTGCTGGCCCTGGTTATTATCTGAGCAAGTTCCATTTGCACGAGCAGTGGGCACTTGCATGAGAAGCTCCATTTGTGTAAGCCAGAGGTCTTCAAACTTGGCAACTTTAAGACTTGTGGACTTCAACTCCCAGAATTCTCCAGCCAGCTATGCTGGCTGGAGAATTCTGGGAGTTGAAGTCCACAAGTCTTAAAGTTGCCAAGTTTGAGGACCCCTGGTGTAAGCAGTGGGTGCACGCATCCACCTCTTGTGTAAATGGAGCTGCTTGTGATCCCCTCTCCCTCCTCCCCACTGGTCCGCAAAGCTGGAAAGGTTGGAAGAGCCACGGTTTAGTGGAAAGTTCCAAAAATTATTCTTGTGAATTTCCTCTGCAAATTTACTAATAAGAAATGGTCAATTTTGTAAAGTCTGAAAGGAATTATGAAAGTGGTAGGGCACTCTCTGCTTATTGAGCCTAAAATAAATTCTTGTAGATCAGCACAATGAATAAATTCAGTATAAATATAACTAACATTAAAAGCTAAAATGAGGAATAAAGTTATAAATTGTAGTATCACATTGATAACAGCTATCATGTCATATTTTGTAAAAATGGCAACTGACAAACGAGAGGTCATAATCAAAAATATATTACTTCAAAATCTGCATGCAGCTAATTTGAGGGTGCAGGAAGACATGGAGGAAAACAAATGATAACCAAAGAATGTAATAAATGCTTAACTAGATGTCTAGACTGACAATAGACTTTATTTCAGTCACAACAGTTATAAATCAAGCATAGACAACTATTATTTAAATAGAGAGGTATGGAAGGAAGCACCATTCAGAATGTATGTATTGTTGCACAGATGCATATTAAATGTAATATGTGTTTCCCATCTAATATAATTAGGATGTCATAACAACTTTTAAAAAGAAAAAAAGGAGGAAAATAGGAATAATTGTAAGCTCTCAGGCACAAGGAACCAAAATGACATGATATGCTGATCAATTACTTTTTTATCGCAGCATGCCTATCTACAAGAATCTCACTAGACCAGGGGTGTCAAACTCATGTCATCACGGCGGCATCACGTGATGTATCAGGACTCCCCCCCCTTCGCTAAAACGGGCGTGGTCAGCGCGTGATGCATCTGGCCCGCGGGCCAGGGGTTTGACAGCCCTGCGCTAGACTGACTGCCTTCTCTTGGGAACTGTCAGTTAAACTTCATGGGTCCTTGGGGAGATAAGATTTGTGCCACTTTCTGTTGTGCAAGGACTCTAAGCTCACACACACACACGGTTCATACCTCTTCCCTCTCTAGCTAGAGATTCCATCCCACAGACAGATACAAAAAAAAATACAAATGAGAGTAACATCTGGACAGATTGCCCTCTGACTGAAGAGTGTTTGAATGAGTTTTTAAACTTTGTCATTTGTTTTTAAATGTTTTTAATTTTGTTATTTGCATTCACTTTATTTCTGATGTAAGCCGCGCAGAGTCCTTCTGGAGTTGGGCGGCATATAAATGTAAATAAAATAAAAATAAATTGTTTCATTTAAAAAAAGGTGTAATTCTTTTTTTCTATCTGTTTTTCAAGGAGTAAATTCCACTGAACTCAAAACTCTGCTCTGAATAGCATTCTGAGGATGAATATGTGTGGATATATTCAAGCACATCTCACCTTTGATTTCTAACCATTCAGAGATGGCAAGCATTATGCTCTCATGCTCAGTCTGCATTAACATGACTTTTACATTTGTTGGGTAATAAGCCAACAATTTGGTGATTAAAGAAGAGGTCAGAGAGGCAAACCACTGTGAGTCTATTCCCCATTCAGCCACAGACTTCCTCTGTATTTAATACTTCCCATCTGTAAAATCCTAGCCTTGTGCTCGTAGGTGACGTGAGACTAAATGAATTCATATTTGTACAGAACATATAGATTTGTTTGGATTTCCCAGCAAAGACAAGCAATGAATATTATTATTTCCATGGCAATAGGCAGTTCTATCAAAAATACAATTTTATGGTTTAATTTTGAGATATCACCAACAGACTGAAAGGCGTAATCAGAAAGAGAACAATTCTTAAATTAAAAACTTACCTGTGAGGCAGAAACATTTTTTAGAGTGAACGTTTCATTTCTAGTTTTAACTGGTAATATAAATCCATAACTTCATGCTGCGTGTGGGTCAGGGGCTTCTTGTAGCCCAAAGCCATGGCAGGCCAAAACCCCTGAGCCACAGAGCCTCCTTTTCCCAACCTCCCTGTGTTCATGCTTACATGTGGCCTCCCTAAGTAGAGAAATATCTGTAGAAGTGTCAGGTGGCACAGTGTGGGAGACAGGGAGCTGAAAGATGGTCCTAAATATGAGTGGGCCAGAGTGGGCCTGAATTTTGTTCATGTGAACCCCAGGCAGCTGCAACAGGTCTGATAGCAAGTCTTTTCATTTAGCACTGCCATAACTTTGAATGGTCACTGAAATAGACATTAAGTGACAGCTGTATGTAATGCTATAGTCCAGTGATGGCAAACCTTTACAGCACCGAGGGCCAAAAAGGTTGTGCGGAAACATAGTGCGTGCATGCTAGTCAAGACCACGCTCTGGAAAAGCCAAACTTCCAGGTTCTAGCGTGCAAGTGCAGGCTGGTTTTTGGCACTGCCCCCTGTGCACACAGGGATCGCGCTTCGGAAAAGCCAAACTTTTGGGTTCTGGCATGCAGGCCCACCCGACAATCAGCTGGCCGGTGTGCATGCGCACACCGATTTTTGGTACTGCCACACGCGCGAAGGACAGCTAATTGTCACGTGTGCATGCACACCAGAAACCCGGAAGACAAACAGGCAAGCCCGTGTGTGCTGGGCAACATGGCTTCGCATGCCACTTTGGGCACGTGTGCCATAGGTTCGCCATCACGGGTATAGTCTGTATAACTTTTCAGCAGAGAAAACTTTTGTGAAACAAATTCTACATGGTTAGCATGTAGAATCAATCCATAACAAAATATGCCTGGCTTTTCACATTCTTCATGACATGCTAAATTAGACATCACCACTCAACTAACAGGACACTTACTGCAGCCAAGATTGGGAGAAATGGGGGAGAAAAATATATTTGAAATAGTGCTGCTTTACTTGTGGTAACAGGGTGTCAGCAACCACGTTCATGTGTTTTCTTTTTAACTGTGCCATTTTCTAAAGTCACATACCAAATCACCATGCCTCATTAAGCTGGAATGCATACAAGCTGCATGAACTCCTTTTTTAAAAAACAAGTAATTATTCCATGAAGAATAGGAAGCTCTGTGTTTTATATGAGTTGTTATATTTAAGCACATTCCTTAGTTTAAGCTTATATATGGATAAATGTTTATAGATTTCTTTTAAAGACAAATATGCTGAAGCAGATGACAATTGATACTTGTTTGAGTATAACAGTTTTGCCTGGAATTTGTGTCAGCAAAATGTTCTGAGGCCTGCAGAATTGTTGGTCCTGTCCCTAAACCTTCCCTCTGAAATGAGATCCTCCCTGAAATCCACATGGCCTCCACCCTCCTGGTGTTTCATGGACCTTGAAGACATGGGTTTTTGCCCGGGCCTTTGGCAAGGATGATTGAAGTTCTTCTTGGGTACGAGTTATTTCTGGCTCTTGTCCATATATGTAACATTTTTTGCTGATAAATGAAAATAAAGGGAGACTATTATAGATCTATTTCGAGCTATTTAGCTCTCGTCAGATAGCCATACCCTTACTGGGATTTGAACCTGGGCCGCCTACCTTGTAAGGCAGCAGCTTAGCCACTATGCCACATGCTCTATTCCCTATCAGCTCTTATATATACACATATGTATGTATGTATGTATCTAATCACAATAAAAATACAGATTATGACTAAAAGATAGGGAGAAAGAGAGTAGAATGTACAAGTGGGGAGGTGGAACTACTATTGATACATCAGCCACCTCCACCATAATACTTTCCCATTGGGGCTCCAAGCTAACTGACAGAGCCAGGTCTTCAGGCCCCTATAGAAGGTTGGTGGTTGGGAACCAATCTTACCTCAGAGGGCAAGATGGTCCAAACAGCAGGAGCCACAACAGAGAAGGCCCTTCTCCTGGATCCTGCCAGCTGGAATTCCCTGACTTCTCTGTCAGTATCGATTAGGTGGGTCAGTTCCATTATTTCCTGCCAGTTTTGATTGGGGCAGAGTAATTTCTTCCTTGGTGGTTCCTTGATTAGCTAAAGCAAGAGGGCACCTTTGCAGAAAGCTTCGGTAAATACATTGATGGACAGTCCCAAATGAGTTAGCTGAGTTCTCTTAAGACAATAGGATGCTCTTGTTTCCACAGCAAGCTAAAGTCCAGTTTGCAGACTTTCTCTCCCATTTAAGAATGGCAGTGAGATGAAAATACTGAAAGCAGTTCATTCCTGAATCAGAAGAGGATGGTTACAAGTAATTTTATTTTTTAAAAAAGAAAGTAAATACTCTCCAAACTGTGACTTATAAGTATCATGTATCATTTCTACCCAAATACAACAAAGATAATTTTCCACATTGGAAATCACCTGAGAAGATGATGAAATACTGTATATTATAGGAAAGTAATTGACAGATAGCAAGATAGATCTCTTCTCCATAGCAGATATATTTGCTTTTAAATTTTAATTTTGAAATCAGATTTTACACCTTATGTTTTCAAGTCATTGGCAAATATATTTCAATGCTAAAATAAAAATTAAACATTTACCACGACATCTTTCAATTTGCATAACTGGTTGAAGACCGGAAATAAGCTTGCAACTAATCACTGCATTCTTCGATATGGTATCTCCAGAAAATTTTAGCAGAACACACAATTTCAGACAACATAATAACAGTAGAAATTGACATGAGGTATTTGACAATTGTCCTGTGTTCCAATAGCAATGCATTCTTGGTTTTATCTTTATTTTAAGTTTCTTGAAAACCAAAACAATATTGATAAAGAAGAAGTCCATTTATTTTTATGCAATATGGTTCCAAAGACAAACAGAAATATTGGTTAGCACTGAAATCTAAGTGTGTATTGCTCTACTAGATAAAAGAAAAGAAATAGTGTTCTGGCTGTGACATTTTGTAACGCCTAATATGGGGGTATTGATATCCATGCCAGATTTAACTTGTTCTGTAAATTTGGATTCTTTTACCTTACTTGTTGGCTGCATTGCAAAGCAGCCTTAAGTGCATCTAAAACTGATTTGGTTATAGAGATTGGGGGGGGGGGGAACAGTGTGCTACATAAAAAGTGTAGGGAACGGGAATACAATAGCCCCTTCCCCAAGTGTGTGATGCACCAATTGGCACTATTATTGCCTGATGAGATCCTTCCATTTGCTGACATGGATTCTTTTAGAATTGATCTTTCCAGTTGCAATCTGCAAGGCACCATAGGCATTCTGACTATAGTATGTACTCTCAAAATCATATTGCCTTTCCAACTATTTTACTGTAGTTTTCTCCTACAGTTTTATTCTGGTAGAACCTTCTGTTGTTAGAATTTTGCTTAATGAATAGGCTTTCTTTTAGGGTTTTTGCCAAACAGTTGTCATTCTTCATTGTTTAATTATTTCCTTTTGTGGTATATCTTGTCATTTTCAAAATATACATCATCTTCTCATTAATCAATCAAGTTGTCATGCTCTCCATATTTGCATATTTTAATACCAGATGTCGTGCTTTAGGTGCTAAATGAGATTTGTCAATGTATCATCTTTAACTTTGTTCGTGAAAATAACAGCATCAAGTACATCCAGACAGAACTGGGAGCCTGCCTGGATATATTTTAATTTGGAAGCATAGCACAACTACTCCATATCCTGATTTTGATATGCTGAAGGATTGATTAGATATGCATAAATGTTAAAAGTAAGTCTGTCTGTCTGTCTGTCTGTCTGTCTGTCTGTCTGTCCGTCTGTCCATCCATCCATTCATCATCCATCCATCATTTATCTATCTAGCCATCTATCATTTATCTATCATCTATCTAACTCTATTGATCTATTATCTCCCACATTTTTAATTTTTACAATAACTAGAGTTTTCAGCATCTCTTAGTAATAGTCATATACTATTGACTACTAACACAAAAAATGACTGCACTCCTGCCCTCTTTAAATATCAACCCCGCTAAATCCTCAAGTAATAATCACAACATAAGCTTTCCATCTTATGGAAATATAAGTGTTAGTTTTAATCTTACTTTTTAAAAACATGATCTTCAAATAGTTTCCTATGCCTGCTCAGGGGCATTTATCCTTTGCCAGAATGGAGTGTCTTAGAACTTGGTTACAGCACCATCATAAAAATGAGTTTCTGCCACAATCTTGAACAAAGCAAACAGTAATACAAACTTTCTGATGATAGAAGCAATTTAAATAAACCTGATGTTGAATGATGGGGAAAATTTCTCCCTGACCATTGATATAATGCTTCATTGTCTACAGGAAATGAGAAGCATCTTTGAAAATATTTCAAATATTTTCTGAAAGGCGTAAATTTAGCCCAAATAAGTCCTCATCCATGCACAGCCATTGTTTTCTATAGTATATGATTACTGGCAACTCTTGGTTTCTTACATTTCTAACCGTGAATGTTAAAAATTTCAGTCCATGCTTTTTTAAAAGTATCACAGTAGAAAGAATAGCTGTTAATTCATCTCTAAAGATGTTTCCTTTAAAGCGCAGAGATCAAGTCGCTGAAGCCATAATAAATCTGTTTTTCTCATTACATTCTCATTTCTGTTCCTTACTTTTTAATTCATAGATTATGATCATAAGATGAAGCATTGCTTAAGCATGAAAATAAAGACTTCTAGGCTCCATACCAATATTTACTAATTTCTGTTTAAAATTATCTCTTGCATGGATATAGAATATTCTTAGAATAACTCTCATGTTCATTTTTGTTGTGGTAGCTATACACTTGTGGAATGCATACTTGCATAACCAGAATATTTTACAGATGAAATATCTTTTAAAGAAAAATTATATAAAAAGAAGGTTGGGTTCATGTTGGCAGCTTGCTGCTGAAATTTGCCTCTACTGTTACAGCTTAGGATCTAAAGTACTGTAAAGTTAATGGTGGAAATTTTAGCTTGCATTTCTCAAACTTCTGGCTTCTTAAGCGCACACATGCACAAATATATTTTTTAAATTATTTTTTATTGAACACACAAAACAAGACAAAACAAAACGTATAACAAACAGGTGGGGCATTTGTAGCCCCCTATCCATCAAAAGCTGTTGTTGGATGATTACATTTTATACAGTATTTCATTTAATATTCATATTGCTCTCAGATTACCTATGCTATTGTACAATATACCTTCTAAAACCTTTACAAGATTACTTGAGAATACCCCTTTATACTTTTCTTTTACTCTATCTTACTGTTAACTAAGGCATTAGAATCCCCAATAGTAATTAATTTCTCTACTCCTAGTTCTGTAAATTTATCGTGTGATTTTTTATAAGATTCAAATTGTTTATCATTTGAGGCATAAATTGTTGTGAATATAGCAGGTAGTCTTAAATTCTCTTTTTTGATATGTACTTCTTAGAGAGCAGTTACATTGATGTCGAGTTTTTCCCCTTTTTTTAGTTTAGAAAATGTTTGAGTTCTTTACTTCTGGTTGTTAAGTCCATTTAAATTGCTGAATGTTATTTTTGTTTCATCGGACATTATTATTTATAATATCTTTTAGTATGCTTCATCTCTTTTAGCACTCTGCCTTGCATTTTCTCTTGCTGTCTTTGTTTCTTAATGACCTCCTTTTGTTTCTCCCTTTCTTCTACTAGATCTTCTTCTTCTTCTTGGCTTCTATCTTCTAAACCTTCTCTGCTTTCCCTACTTTCTCTGCTGGGTTATTCTTCTTCTATTAGGCCGCTTTGTTCACCAAAATTTCGTATGCACAAATATTTTTAAAGCACTTTGTTATACAGCATGAGTGTCCGATCAAAATAGAAAGTGGGGCGTGGGGGAAAGAATGATTCCAATGGACATAAGTTTGGACCCCAGAAAAAAGCTCTGAGGTAAGGTCATTATAGTTTTTTGTCTTTATATCACTCCTAGAAGTTTCAGAATATTAACCCATTGGAACACTATGAAGACAGTTCTAGAACAGAATGAAGGATTCTACATTCTTGACCACCATAGCATAAATATAGTTTCAATTACAGGTAGTCGTTGACTAACAACCATTCGTTTAGCAACCATTCAAAGTTTATAAGGGCCCTGAAAAAGACATCGGTCCTCACATTTGCAACCATTGCAGCATCCCCACTGTCTCATGACCGAAATTTATTTTGATGTATTTTATTATGGTTTCAGCATCCCGGAGTCATGTGATCCCCATTTGCAACCTTCCCAGCTGACTTATGACAAGCAAAGTCAATAGAGGAAGTCAGATTTGCTTAACAGCTGTGTACTTCGCTTATCAACTGCAGGTGATTTGCTAAACAACCATGGCAAAAAGGTAATAAAAATTGGCATGACTAATTTAACAACTGCCTCGTTTAACAACAGAAATTCAGGTCACAGTTGTGGTCAAGGACTACTTGTATCAAGTCTAATAAACAAGACATTTAATTTCCCTTCTCGTCCATAAACAGCTAATGAAAATGAACTACTGTATTTTTCGGAGTATAAGACGCACCTTTTTACCCCCCAAAAGAGGGTGAAAACTTGGGTGCGTCTTATACACCGAATGTAGCCCCACCCAGCCACCCCCACTCTTTGATCTTTGCTTGCCAGCAATTTACCTTTTTGCAGCAAACAGCAGCAGAGCCTCATTAGCCACTGATTATCTGCCTCCCGAAACTCAGCTGATTATGGCAAACCCATGTGTTAAAATGAAAGTGAAACTAAAGCTGCACGGAGTCAAATTGCTGGAGGGAGTCAAATTCTTATGCTAACCAACTGTGCTGAAACTGGCTGTTTTTTGCTGCAAGAAGGTAAGTCAATAACTATAAATGCCTATAGAATGTTCAAATTATTAAACTTATTTTAAAGATTGTTTTATTATTGTTCTAGACCAGGGGTCTCCAACCTTGGCAACTTTAAGACTTATGGACTTCAACTCCCAGAGTTCCTCAGCCAACAAAGCTGGCTGAGGAACTCTGGGAGTTGAAGTCCATAAGTCTTAAAGTTGCCAAGGTTGGAGACCCTTGTAAATCTAGACAACTTAACTAAATGAAGAAGCTTTTTAAAATAAATGCTTGATCTGAAGAGGCCCAGTGCTATTCTATCTTCTTTTAAATAGCAGATAATACTTCCAGAAAGCCATATCAATTTTAAAGATCTGTAAAAGTATAATCTGAAGTGTCCTGTTTTAGTATTAAGTATTAGTATTAAGTATTAGTATTAAAATAAGGCAGCTGAATTAAACCCTGACTTAGTCATGTTTGGAGTAGATCTATTGAAATAATTGGGAGGAGTTAGTGTGATTACATTTAAGAAAACTTTCTGGGATTAATATACTGCCATAATGTACATTTCTCCAATTCTTTGCTATTTCTATGGGTCAGACACACATGCACAGAAATACACAACAAACAGTGTATATCATCTGTGCTGTTTGGTGTTGGCAAATTGCTTGGAGGCAGAGGCCTTTTTTCTTTGTTTTCCTCTCCCAAAACTAAGGTGCGTCTTATACTCTGAAAAATATGGTAATTTCTAGCAGACTAAGATGCGAATAGTTAAAAGATTGATCTACCATGGCAGAGAGAATAATGTATCACACTAGTCCATATTGTTCTCTGAAATAATATTTTCCCAGCTCCTCTCTTAAAAGTTGCTTTTCATGGTACTGCCTGAGTAATCTAGATATTGTGTTTCTGTTCCTAGAAATTGCATTTTTTGCACTTCGTCAAAGCTTTCTAAACCCTAGAATAATAGCTAACCAGTGGTCTTCTGAATCCCCCCCCCGAAATACTTTTTTCTAAAAAAATAAAATCAAAATCAAAAGCTCTCAAACTGTGAAAAAAGGTAAAACGTTCCACTTCTGCTTCTTTGGTAATATTATGTTACTGCCACATCTATCATTCCTGTCTTTGAAAATACTATACATTATGTTAGCTACAAAATATTGCTAGCTAATAATGTAGTCAAACAAACAGCTGATTACTGAAGAATAGGGAGGTATTATCAATGTTGATATTGCCAATATATTTCTATGTATGCATGGAGACACTTTTTAAATATATTCTGCTGTCCAGTATGGTCCCTCCACATCTAAAAACTGTGCCTTTGATTTTTCCTGCCCATATTTAGAACTTAATATTTCTCCTTCTTGAAATTGTTCTCTGTGATTTCTGCCAAACTAGAGTTCTGGAATATGGATTGAAAAATGTAAGTACAATATTTTTACATGTATGCTACTATTAGAAGTTCAGTTTCATAGAAGCAGATGGAGGGCTACAAACTCCCTGTGGTAAATAGAAAAAACATCTTATGTCAAAATTGTGATTCCAGATTTAATATTAACTCAGAAAAGTGTAAATATAGATATATACAGTGACAGCACTGATTAAAAACTAAAAGAATTTCTCATTAAAAACAGACAACTCCTAATAGCAAAGGTTAGATTGAAGGAGTTAGCAATAGGAATAACATTTTCTAGCCACTCTCATGATGTGCATTTGAAAGCAAATGAAAGGGAAGAAATATGATTATGTATTGACTAAGGATTTCTTAAAACAGAATTCCATAGAGAATAAAGAGCTACCTTGAATTACTGAGGAATGCATATCCATAAATTCACTTCTAGATGTATATATTCTGCAAAAAGATCTCCTTTGTTCAGCATGAAAAAAAACCATGTCCCCAAAGCAGAAAAGCAGCTATGTTTCAGTAGCTTTTGTTGTAGCAGGAAATGGAGGATTTATTTCATATTTTATTTTTCTAAACCACTCAAGTCCCTCACTCACCACTTCATATATCACTTAGCAAAATTAATGGTTTCTCCAGAGAGCTTTAAAAATCCGTTGTGGGTGTACCATAGCAATTAATTATCCATTGCCACCATTTAAAATAGATTAACAAATTACTAACTTAGTACATAATATCAATTAGTAAATCTAAAGTAGCTGTTTTATTAACTTGTTCTTTTAGAGATTAACATTGCAAATTGCTGCTACAGATATTCCAGGTTCAAGTTGAAGTGAGGCACCTATGAACATATGTGCTGAATTTTCAGCTTCCTAGTAACACTATTGTCCTGGTCCAAGGAAATGAATGTATCTCCACCCTACTGTCTGATCCCTTAGTCAACTCTTAACTAGATAAACCAGTCTTATAAGTGCTTGGATATGGAAGGAAGCATTACATCCATTGCTAGAATTATTGCCACTTCTGTTGTCTCCAATTCTGATAAATTTAAGGGAAGTGATAGAATTTGGTATTTGTGCTTTCAGGATTCAAGTCAAGGTACTATAGATTATTCATCTAGAAATATATATGAAGAATATATGATAAACCAGGTATTAAAACACCAACAAAAATAAAATCCTACATAAAACAATCATCTGCTGCTATTTCAGTTAAAACATATCCTTTTCACATTTTGTAAATTGGACAATATACAATTCAATCAAACAACACAAGCAACAGTCACAATCACCCCGCCTGCAGGAAGAGCCATGTCTTAATGGCTTTCCGGAAGGCCAGCAAGGTGGAAATGATTCGGATCTCTGGGGGGAGTTGGTTCCAGAGAGCCGGAGCTCCCACAGAGAAGGCTCTCCCACTAGGGCCCGCCAACCAGCATTGTTTGGTTGAAGGGACCTGGAGGAGACCAACTCTGTGGGACCTAACTGGTTGTAGGGATGTATGAGGTAGGATGCGGTCCCGAAGACAACCTGGTCCTAAGCCATGATTAATTGTTCTAACTGTCAGGAAATTTATCCTTAGTTCTAAGTTGCTTCTCTCCTTGATTAGTTTCCACCCATTGCTTCTTGTCCTACCCTCAGGTGCTTTGGAGAATAGCTTCACTCCCTCTTCTTTGTGGCAGTTCCTGAGATATTGGAACACTGCTATCATGTCACCCCTGGTCCTTCTTTTCTTTTAAAGTAGACATACTGAATTCCAGCAACCATTCTTTACATATTTTAGCCTCCAGTCCCCTAATCATCTTTGTTGCTCTTCTCTGCACTCTTTCCAGAGTCTCAACATCCTTTTTGCATCGTGGCTTACTTCACTTCTATCTTGTGCATGCATTTCTGTTCTCTTCTTTACTCCTGCTGATCTTCACAGGCAACATTTATTTGGCTGGGCTTCATTCCACGCCAGACTATGTTTGCGCCAGCTGGAAGTGTATTCAGAAAGCAAAAATGCGAGGCAAGAAGCAGAATCTGAACAGCTGTCTAAATATCATGTACTATTTCCCCCCCTTTGCACTGTTACAGAAGAGCATTTGGATACTTTGAGTACAGTATCCAATGCAAGGAGTAATCAATCAATACGAGAGATATTTCCTTGTACATAATAGAGACATTTTTGCAATAATTTGGTGATATACTTCATAAGCAGGAATGTAGCATGGCTCAGAATGTGAAATCAGGTAGTTGAATCACAAAACTGTACACAAACATCAGGAAAGCAAAGCAAAGAGAAGTTCTGCTACTTATTTGCATTATACAGCTAAAAATTGAGCATCTTCTATTGACTCAAACTACAGGCGGTCCGCGAGTCATGACCACAATTGAGCTCAACATTTCTGTTGCTAAATGAGACGTTTGTTAAGTGAATTTCCTCCCATTTTATGATCTTTCCAGCCACAGTTGTTAAGTGCAGTTTATCACTGCAGTTATTCAGTTAGTAACATGGTTGTTAAGTGAATCTGGTTTCCCTATTGACTTTCCTTGTCAGAAGTATGAATCAGTTGCTGTTAAGGGAAGAATATCCCATAGAGGCGATGCTGGATCTTTTTACTTGGAATTCAAATATTTAGAAATAAAACCGAGATTAAATGTCTAACAGAAAATATTTATTTCAGTACAAAACAATATAAAACAATAAATCCTTAATAGACTACTATTGCTAAGTAACATGACCTTCCAGTTCGGAAGGCACATCAGAAGTGATTAATGGTGGATTAGGAATGTAGACATGCGTAGAACATCATATCACGTGTTCTGCTTGTATTGGGAAGTACCATAATATTTAGGATAGGGGTGCATCACCCTGTATAGACTCACAACTGACAATATTCACATCATGACAGTTGCCAAGCATCTGAAATTTGCTCATGTGACCATGGAGATGCTGCAATGGTCGTAAGTGTGAAAAACGGTCATAAATCACTTTTTTCAGTGCCGTTGTAACTTCAAACAGTCACTAAATGAGCTGTTGTAAATCGAGGACTACCTGTATTTCAAAGCATTTAATCCTACACTGCATTTTTATCTTGCCAATACAATTAGATTATCAGTCTCCAAGAAATCCATGCTCTAGAGAATGTCTGAAATACTTTATATGCCTTATTTTCTCACTAGATTTTGCTCACAGGAATGTTATTTTCAGCAATTTTTTGTTGAAGTCTGCACTGAAAGAGACTTTTTGGTTTTAAACATCCATTGCCTCTGCTTTAAAGATAAGTAACTGGTATTTCTATTCTCTCTTAAAACTCAGTGATATGAAACAGAATATTAATTTCAAGTATCTTGTATACATTTTCATTTCACTACATCCTTGTGATTTTGTTGTTCTTCAGTTAAGTCAATAGCTTGATAAACGGGACTCGTGGGGAAATCCAAATATTGAAATAACTGTTGGGATTATATTCAACTAAATAGCTTAATAGCTATTAATGGATGCATTGCTTGATGTGGTATTTTAAAAACTGAACCCAACTTTCTGAGTGTCACGATGTGAATATTGTCAGTTGTGAGTCTATGCAGGGTGATGCATCCCTATCCTAAATATTATGGTACTTCCCAATATAAGCAGAACACGTGATATGATGTTTTGCGCATGTCTACATTCCTGTCCACCATTAATAACTTCTTCTGATGTGCCTTCCAAACAGGAAAGTCGGGTTACTTAGCAAAGATGTAGTTTATTAAGGATTTATTGTTTTATATTGTTTTGTACCGAAATAAATATTTTCTATTAGACATTTTAATCTCGGTTTTATTTCTAAGTATTTGAATTCCAAGGAAAAGATCCAAAAATCGCCTCTATGGGGAATTCTTCCCTTAACACTGAGGGACACCATTCATATATGAGGCCAAGATCAGCAATTTCCCTCTAAATATAACCATGGCCATTTTTTTTCATAGTTGGAAAGCTTTTGTCATTTTAGAAAGCTTCTTCAGATTTAATGTATGGTTTATTTTATAACTGATAGTTATGTAATTTTTTTGTGCTTTTGAGTCTTGCCAGTGCTGACTCTCAGCAACTGCTGGGACAGGTCCCTGCAGTTTTCTTGGCAAAGTTTTTGGAAGTGGTTTGCCATTATCTGCTTCCTATGGCTAAGACAGGCTGACTGGCCCAACGTCATCCAGTTAGTTTCATCCTTAGGGTGAGACAAGAACTCACAGTCTGCTGGTGCCATACACCAAACTAGCTCTTCTAATTAGGCAAATTAGCCAATGATATATACAAGACTTTCATTTCAAATATAAGTATTTATGAAATTTTGTACCCTTAAAAATACGAGTAAAAATAATTCTACTAAAAGTGATAGTAAGGTAAACATGATTTTTTAAAAACAATTCTACTTCCACATGTACTTAAAGATAATGCCAGAAATATGCTTATTTAGTTTAATCATACATAGAACACACAATTATATTATATCAGCCCACTGCTACACAGGATTGCTGATACATTTTGGATGGCAAATACTTCTTAACTATTAAAGCCATAATAAGATTACTTCAATTATTTAAACACATCAACAATATTAAAAGGGGGGGGGGTTAAATAAGGAACAAAATCTAAGTAGCAATAGCAATAGCACTTAGATTTATATACCACTTCATAGTGCTTTACAGCCCTCTCTAAGCGGTTTACAGAATTCAGCATATTGCCCCCAACAATCTGGGTCCTCATTTTACCCACCTCAGAAGGATGGAAGGCTGAGTCAACCTTGAGCCTGGTGAAATTTGAACCGCTGACCTGCTGAACTAGCAGTCAGCTGAAGTAGCCTGCAGTGCTGCATTTAACCACTGCGCCACCTTGGCTCTAAGTACTTATATATTCACCATCTATACTTGAAGGATAACAAGTATGGAATGTATTTGAATATAAGTAGCTTGGGTTAGTAGCTGGGCTGTTGGTCTGAGCTCCGAGCTTGACACAAACAACATCCACACTAATTTGCATCACATAAAAAGGTATTTAAAGGCCAGTGCTCTGACAGATGGAGACAATTCAAAGCACACTGGCTATGTCTCCTTGAATGGTGACGACAAATTGGTGACAATTTGCAACCAAATTGCCGAGCTCGGAGCTCAGACCAACAACCCAGATAACAAGTATCTATGGAGATTCTCAGTCACCCAGGTCATGGTTATTCCAAACCTTTTTGTTTGTTTTTGCAAATAAAAAACAAAGTCCAGTTGCCTTTTGAAAAAGCACCTGTGGGACAAGGATAACAAGCCTTTTCTCTTTGTGTTTTCAGTTCTCTGAATAAAACAAGCAGGAACACATTTTCTAAACTTTTATTATTAAGCATCCACTTAATAAAACCACTTCCAGGAATGCAGTTCCCCAAATATGGAGCCATCTGAATAGAATCAGGACAGGCCATGCCAGAACTAAGGCAAAGCTCTTTAAGTGAGGAATGGCCGAGAGTCCGCAATGAAACTGTGGTGTACTGGAACAAATTATAACACACATAGTACAAGAATGTCTCCTCAAAAAATTTAAAGGTACCATCACAACCACACCAGAAGCAGTGGTCTAGCTTCCTTAGATATCCAATTATATCAAATTATAGCCTTTTGCTTGAATCTGTAATGGCGCTAGCATTTCTGGCGATTATTTTCTGTATTGTAGGCAATATATATGTGTCCCGATTCCCTATAGTAGCGTAACAGATTTCAAAAAATCCATCCAAAAGAGTGAGGACGCTAATCATAGCCTTCCAGCTTCTGTTGTGGCAGCTGGAAAGACCACAATATGATAAAATAATTACAGGATGCAATGTGACATACCAACTGTAATGGGTTATATGCTACTGGCAGACAGAGCTTGATTGTATTAATTCAACCAGGATCTAGTTAAAAATTCTAGAATTAAATAAGAATAACAAATAAAATCTATGTTAAAACCATAATTTGGCATGCTATCTGTCAGTTGCACATAAGCAAGAACATAGCCTAAGCTACAACATAATATTAGTCCTTAAACCATGAAGACCTATAGCCGTGGTGGCGAACCTATGGCACGCGTGCCAGAGGTGGCACGCGGAGCCATAGAAGCCGGCACGCGAGGGTTCCCACCAGCAAACCGGAAGTGCGAAAAAACGCACTTCCGGTTTGCCGGTGTGCTGTTTTTTGCACTCCGGAAGGTTCAGGGAAGCTCCCTGAAGCTCCGGAATGCAAAAAACTACAAAACGGACAAACCGGAAGTGCACTTTTCCGCACTTCCGGTTTGTCCGTTTTGTAGTTTTTTGCATTCCGGAGCTTCAGGGAGCTTCCCTGAACCCTCCGGAGTGCAAAAAACAGCATACCGGCAAACCGGAAGTGCGTTTTTTCGCACTTCCGGTTTGCCGGTTTCGTCGTTCCAGGCTCTGGTAAGCCTTTGTGCAGGGGTGGGGGGGGGGTGCGCATGCACAGGGGGCAGCATGGGGGGGTGTTGTCCGCATGCGTGGGGGGGAGGGAATGGGTGTGGGCACGCGAGCGCACGCGAGTGGGCCCCCCCCACCTTTTTTGGCACGCAAGCCAAAAAAGGTTCGCCACCACTGACCTATAGTCATTAGATACTAAAATGCAACCAGGTGATAATACCAAAAGGTTTAGTGCATTCATTGTGTAAAATAGCTATAATGGATTATTCATAAGGTTCCAAAAATCTTTAGTGCTGCTGCACAGAAACTAGCTACCTGCGCTGTGACTACGATCCATTCGTCTTTAAGCAGCTCCTGAAGATAAGCAGTGTTGGAACAACCAGGATACCTATTAATTAGATAAGATAATGAGATAAATTTTGTTCAAATGTCTGTATAAAAAGAGTAGTGAAGAAGGATGTGCCCATAGATCTCCACCTCTCCAAAATCACAGGGACAGAGCCTTTCAACCAGTGGCAGGGGTGAAATCCTCCCGGTTCGGCCCAGTTCGGGCGAGTAGGTAGCAATTACGGTAGCTGGTTCGGAGAACCGGGATGGCAGCGCAAGGCTCCACCCACCCGCCCAAACATCATCACTTCCTGGTTTTTTAAAAACCTTTAAAAGCCTTTTTTCCCTGCCAGTTCCCGAAAGAAAGAAAGAGAGAGGGTGGAGGGAGAGATGGGGAAGGGAAGGGAAGGGAGAAAGAAAGAGAGAGGTGTTAGAAGGAAAAAAATCAGGACTCACTTTCCAGCTGGGAGATCACTTGGCAAAGAAGAAAAACAAATGCTGTTGCTTTAAATCAGGACTCTCCAAACTTAGCCACATGGCTGGCTGAGGAATTCTGGGAGTTGAAGTCCACAAGTCTTAATGTTGCAAACTTTGGGGACTCCTGCTTTAAATTGAAAAGCTTTCGGAAGCTGCTCGGAAGGAGGTTTTTAATTGCAGAAGCGAAGTGACATTCAGCAGTGGATAAAAGGAAGGATTCTTATATGGGTCTATCTTTTTGAAGTTTTGGGGTTTGTGCAATATGGGCTTTGTGTTTCTAAAAGGGTTTTGGTGAGTCCACCAAAAGGGTTGTGGCTAAATGACTTTCATCCTGTGTTGGGTCTTGAGTGTGGGGCTGCTTATTCTGATTCTACTACTGTGTTTTGTTAGCTGCCAAATCTTGCCATGGGGAAATTTCAAAATATCCCATCTTGAATGGGTTTTCTAGGGATCTGTTTGCCTGCTTGTGTGAATGGAGCCAAATGTCAGGCTTCCACTTTCTATATGGTCATTATCTCATTATCTCTATCGGGCAGGAATGTGGAATGAGCTTCAGGCAGGTTCTTTGTTAGCAGCTTGATTTTTCCTGTTTTTCTATGAGCCTTTTATTATGAGTAATATTTTATTTGGGTGGGTTGCTTCCCAAGAAAGAAAGAAAGGGAGAGAGGGAGAGGAAGAAAGGAAGGAAGGAAGGAAGGAAGGAAGGAAGGAAGGAAGGAAGGAAGGAAGGAAGGAAGGAAGGAAGGAAGGAAGGAGGGAGGGAGGGAGGACCACAAACCTGGCTGGCACTATAAACAGCTTCAGAGGATGCTTTGAAACAGCACAGCAAAGGCTGGAAGGAACTTCAGAGGTCCTCTACTCCAACCCCCGGTCCCTGGCAAAATGGACTGCTAAATTGGCCGCACCCACCCAGTCACATAACAACCTGGCCACGTCCACCCAGTCACATGACCACGCCCACCTGACATCCAAGCCACACCCACAAAATAAGCCACGCCCACAGAACCAGTAGGGAAAAATTTCACATTTCACCCCTGGCCAGTGGTATCCCTTTATATTTGCCAGCCAGGACGGCTGATAGGGCCTCATGATATTGTGCAGGTGAAAATATTTTCCAATGATTTGCTATCTCTAACTGCCAGGGATGACAGTATATTTGATAGTATCTGGAGCCAGAAACAAGGGAGCTTCTTCTAAACCAGCTTGCCTCTCTATGAGTCCTCTATCCCAATGGCCTCCAATCTTTTGGGCACCAGGGATCGGTTCTGTGGAGAGAGGTTTTTCTGTGGACCGGAGGTGGTGTGATTTAACTCCCCAGAGGAGGCTTAGCTTGTTTGCGCAACTTGGTTTCTGGCATGTTGCGGCCCGGTGCCGGTCCACAGACTGAGGGCTGGGGACCCCTGCTCTATCCTTTGTCTCAGAGTTTGTTTTGCCTGCTTGTAGTCCATTTTGAGTATTGAACAGGGAGAAAAGCCTAGTTTGACAAGATTGGACTCAACAGCCTTGACCCATGAACAGGAGAATTTATCTTGGAAGGATTGATGGTGCAAGGCCTTGAAGCAGGGAAAAATAAGCTGTAGCTAAAGATTTAAGGAAACTATACAGATTCTTGCTTCACATTTTGTCAATCCTGTCGCCTTAGAATATTCAAATAATGTGCCAAGGTTAGGGTGGGTTGGGTAAGGTAACTGTGTGAGGACAGATTTCTATGTTCTTCATTTTAGGATTCTCAAAATCTTAGGGGGGGAACTGCTGTATCATATTCTACGGCTTCCCCAGAAGAATCAATTTCATAAACCTATCAATCATATTGTGCTTTTGTTTGTTTGTTTGTTTTAGATTATGGAGGATATGTGCATGTGAACTATTTTTTTTTAATGCTCCTGCTAGATAGCAAAATAATAGCATCTTGTTTTTTCCTTTTACATTAGATATTTCATATATGTTAACAGTAAAATAAAGTAGTGGACAATATCAGTTAATTAATTTTACAACAGGAAACTATCAATTATTACTAAGTACATGATCATTCATGTAAATGAATATCTTCTTTAAAATAATTGCAGGTGAATTGGCATGTTTTGCAGTGAAGTCTAATCAAAATTTTTAAAATCTTCTTAAATGGATGAAAATCTTAAAGCTAATTGGTTTTATGATGATGATATTATGACATCATGTCATAATTCCTGCATTACAAATAGTAATCTCATTGGTCCCAGATTATTATATTAATATTATGATTCCATTTTTATTGTTTATTAAATTCTGAATCAGAGGTTATATCCACACTTACCATTTAAGATACATCTCTCCTGTGCTCATACCAGTTTAAGCTTAAACCAGATTAAGAAAATTCTGGATCGATTTCGGCATGACAGTAGCTTATTAGATATTATTAGATAGTCAAACTTAACAGCAGGTTACCACATTCTCTTATGGCTGTCCCAGTAATTAATTACTAATTATTTTCCTATAGACCAGGTTTTCTGGAAAAAGGATAATGGATCAGAAGAGGCACTCCACATGAACCTCTGTTCCAGATTTGATTTCTTTTCCAATAAACAGCTGGAAGATTCATAAGAAAGACTACTACAGTGCAATATTCTTATAAATAGACTGGAAAAAAACTTCAATTCAGACATTCATACATTTTGACTGAGGTACAAAAGAAAGATGTGAACTATGGCTCATTTCTATTGGCTTTGCTTGTGATTTTCCTGTGTGGTTTAAATCCTTGCAAATTGCAGAGAACGTAGGCATTTTATGTTATATTTTATATGCATGAAACTACTGTGCATGAAGGAATCATTATGTAGAAATAACACAGTGATAGAAGCAACAAGCCCAATACATTGATGATTGGACCCAGTACACAGCTGGAGTTTTTGACAATATTTAGGTTTTTATTTATTTATTTATTTATTCGAAGTTCTTCTATGCCGCCCTACTCCCTCAGGACTCAGGGCGGCGTACAACATTTTAATTTATGCTCAACAATTTAAACTCAATGGACTTAAAGTGGATATACAGTGTTAGATCTAACTGAAAAATACGACCAGTTTAATGTCTGCTCCTTTGAATACATTCTGCTAAAATATATTATCCACAGAAGGAAAGGCAGATGGTCTGTTTCTAATACTCAGCATTCCCCAGATAGCTACATCTTGCAAATGAATTGCAGGTTTTCAGTCATCTCAGCACACAGAGCTCATCTCACTATTAGATATTCATTTGCCAAAACAGGCCATTAAATGAATTGACAGGCAAACTAGATTTTTGCTGCATTGTTTCTTTTTCTTTTGATGTGATGGACAGGTCATGCGGATGCCAAAGAAAGAAAGAACTTCTACCAACCTCACCAGGATCTTAATTAAAACACTGCATTGATAACATAATGCAGTAATTACACCTGAATCAAACATGTTGTGGAAACATTTGGAATCCGCGTGAACTGTTGCTGGCAAACGTTATGATTATTCCGGCTGATGCAATTCACTGAAGTGACAGTAGTAGAACTACGGCAAATTCTAAGCTACACATAGGGTGCCCAGATACCTTTGATCCAAAACCAGGACAGTTTTTTAAAAATAGCACTTCTCAAGATAACATTTATTCCACCTTCTGAGGTAGGTAAAATGAGGACCCAGATTGTTGGGGGCAATATAAATATACATTGCTTACTGGTGTAAACTGCTTAGAGAGTGCTTGCACTGTGAGGCGGTATATAAATCTCACAAAATAAATAAATAAATAAATAAATTTTAAGTCCTAGATTCCTTCCCATTGTACTGGATTGGCAAAAACATCAAGCAATATATGAAGATCAAACTGCATCCTTACATCAAATGCTTCCTACCTAAAATGATACTACAGGTAGTCCTCAACTTATGACCACAATTGAGCTCAAAATCTCTGTTGATAAGTGAGGCAGCTGTTAAGTGAATTGTGCCCCCTTTTATGACCTTTCTTGCCACAGTTGTTAAGTGACTCACTGCAGTTGTTAAATTAGTAACAGGGTTGTTAAGTGAATCTGGGTTCCTCATTGACTTTGCTTGTCAAAAGATCACAAAAGATGACCTTTGGACTCTGCAACTGTCATAAATATGAACCAGTTACCCAGCATCCAAATTTTGATCACGTGACCATATGGATGCTGTAATGGTCACAAGTGTGAAAATTGGTCATAAATCACTTTTTTCAGTGATGATGTAACTGAACGGTTACTAAGTGAAAGTCAAGGACTACCTGTATAAGTATCTGAGCTTGCCTTGTTGTGTGACATGTAATAAATGTGGAAGTTGTTGCTTAAATTTAGTCAACTTCCATTGTGGATACATACTATTAAGTTTGTCACTGCTGCATATTCCTCAAATTAAGTTTCAAGTCTGATATTCTCAGCAGAGATAATATCTCTTTTCCAATGTTGGGCCAAATTTGCCCTGTGCTCATCAGTATATATCAGAGGTAGGCAATTAATTTTCTCAAGGGACCACATGAGAAACTGGGACTGTTGTGGAAGGCTGCCACCAATGCCCTGCCCCTGCCAACGACATTGTGTTGACACCCTGCCCTGTGCTGATCCGGCCTCACCGTCTGCCAACACCACCCACAAATGCCGCTGTACCAACACTCTGCCCCTGCAAGCACCTCATCCCCAATGCTGCTGATTCCCCCGTCCCACCTATGTCGCTGCACACACACACACACATACACACACACACACACACACACACACACACACTCTGTCAATGCCACCCCGATGCAGGCTGGATATGGCCTGCAAGTCACAAAATGCCCAGGTCTGGTATATATCATACTAGCTGAATACCCGTGCTCCGCTACGAAACTATGTGATCGGACTTGATAAATCGACACTTACAGCTTGAAAATTAATGAGTAGTTATGATTGGCCTCTCCTCTCCCCTTCTCTCCCCCAGGCTTGCCCCACAGAATCCTCCCCTATCCTATCCCCTTCTCTCCCTCAGGCTTGCCACACAGAGGCCTCTCTTATCCTATCACCTTCTCTCCCTCAGGCTTGCCCCACAGAAGCCTATCCTATCCTATCCTATCCTCCTTCTCTCCCTCAGCCTTGCCCCACAGAAATGTCTCCTATCCTATCCCCTTCTCTCCCTCTGGCTTGCCCCACAGAAGCTTCCCCTATCCTATCCCCTTCTCTCCCTCAGGCTTACCCCACAGAAGCCTATCCTATCCTATCCTATCCTATCCTATCCTATCCTATCCTATCCTATCCTATCCTATCCTATCCTATCCTATCCTATCCTATCCTCCTTCTCTCCCTCAGCCTTGCCCCACAGAAATGTCTCCTATCCTATCCCCTTCTCTCCCTCTGGCTTGCCCCACAGAAGCTTCCCCTATCCTATCCCCTTCTCTCCCTCAGGCTTACCCCACAGAAGCCTCCCCTATCCTATCCCCTTCTCTCCCTCAGGCTTGCCCCACAGAAATGTCTCCTATCCTATCCCCTTCTCTCCCTCTGGCTTGCCCCACAGAAGCTTCCCCTATCCTATCCCCTTCTCTCCCTCAGGCTTACCCCACAGAAGCCTCCCCTATCCTATCCCCTTCTCTCCATCAGGCTTACCCCACAGAAGCCTCCCCTATCCTATCCCCTTCTCTCCCTCAGGCTTACCCACAGAAGCCTCCCCTATCCTATCCCCTTCTCTCCCTCAGGCTTGCCCCACAGAAATGTCTCCTATCCTATCCTCTTCTCTCCCTCTGGCTTGCCCCACAGAAGCTTCCCCTATCCTATTCCCTTCTCTCCCTTAGGCTTACCCACAGAAGCCTCCCCTATCCTATCCCCTTCTCTCCCTCAGGCTTACCCCACAGAAGCCTCCCCTATCCTATCCCCTTCTCTCCCTCAGGCTTGCCCCACAGAAGCCTATCATATCCTATCGCCCTTCTCTCCCTCAAGCTTGCCCCACAGAAATGTCTCCTATCCTATCCCCTTCTCTCCCTCAGGCTTTCCCCACAGAAGCCTATCCTATCCCCTTCTCTCCCTCAGACTTGCCCCACAGAATCCTCCCCTATCCTATCCCCGTCTCTCCCTCAGGCTTGCCCCACAGAAGCCTTCCCTATCCTATCCCTTCTCTCCCTCAGCCTTGCCCCACAGACACATATCCTATTCTATCCCCTTCTCTCCCTCAGGCTTGCCCCATAGAATCCTCACCTATCCTATCCCCATCTCTCCCTCAGGCTTGCCCCACAGAAATGTCTCCTATCCTATCCCCTTCTCTCCGTCAGGCTTGCCTCACAGAATCCTCCCCTATCCTATCCCCTTCTCTCCCTCAGGCTTTTTATCCCCTTCTCTCCGTCAGGCTTGCCTCACAGAATCCTCCCCTATCCTATCCCCTTCTCTCCCTCAGGCTTTTTATCCCCTTCTCTCCCTCAGGCTTGCCCCACAGAAGCCTCTCCTATAGAAGTTGTGGAAGCTTCATCATTGGAAGCTTTCAAGAAGAGGCTGGACTGCAATCTGTCAGAAATGGTGTAGGGTGTCCTGCTTGGGCAGGGGGTTGGATTAGATGACCTACAAGGTCCCTTCCAACTCTGTTAATCTATATCTGTATCTCTATCTATGCTATCTCGTTCTCTCCAGAGTTATTTTCAGGTTAGGAGGGGGAGTAGAATGTCTAACTAATTAGCATCAGAGTGTGTTAATAATAATATAAGAAATACTAATGATCTGATGGTCGTTTTGAAAAATCCTTTCTTAGCGAGCACCTAGAAGCCAAGAGGAACGTATGTGCCAAATTTCAAGTTTGTAGGCTTTACGGTTCTGGAGATTTCATGATCGCGGCGTGAGTGGTTTTCACTTTTATATACTATATATAGAAGATTAAATGATGACATTAACCAACCATGTCAGTGGTTCTGAAAAGTTTCCTAGTAGAAAAAAATTCTGAGGTGTTTTTTTTTAATTTTTTAAGTAATCCTGTGTATTTTTTTTCCAGTACTTTTGAAGTTTTCTTTATGACCTCTGCCCCCATAATTTCTCTTAAATTATAGCTTGTGGTAATTTTTTAATTGAATTTTCCATCAGTTCTCCCATTGTTATACAGTGTAATGTAATTGTACATTTAAAGAGGAAAGGTCTTGTTGATGGCACAGATTTAACTATAGAATTTCCTTTCAGAGAAGGCCTTGCTAATTTTGAAAGCATTTATTTCTTAGATATTGTACAAATTATTTGCATATGTTATCTGCTACATCCGTTTGCATTTATGAGATAATTTCTCTTTCTATTTTTGAAATGGTTTTGTCTTGTTCTTATTTTAAATGATTTTAATTTTAAACTATTTTAACAATTCCTATCCATCCAAAATGATGTGTATGCACTAGAAAAATAGCCTTTCAATTTTCATACAAATAAATGATTAAATGATGTTCTTTGAGTTTTTGAAAAATAGCAATGACAACTAAATAGAATAGAATAGAATAGAATAGAATAGAATAGAATAGAATAGAATAGAATAGAATAGAATAGAACAGAACAGAACAGAACAGAACAGAACAGAACAGAACAGAACAGAATAGAATTTTATTGGCCAAGTGTGATTGGACACACAAGGAATTTATCTTGGTGTATATGCTCTCAGTGTACATAAAAGAAAAGATAAGTTCGTCAAGAATCATAAGGTACAACACTTAATGATAGTCCGGGTACAAATAAGCAATCAAATCATATTAGAAACCAGTCAATATAAATCGTAAGGATACAAGCAACAAAGTTACAGTCATACAGTCATTTGTGGGAGGAGATGGGTGATGGGAATGATGAGAAGATTAATAGAAGTGTTTAATATATAGTAATATTATGTTATTATGTTATGTTATTATGTTGAATTTATGATGAAGTTTAAGGTTTTTGTATTATTATTTAGTTACTTTCTGTGTAATATCTATTTAAGTTTTATTTAATTGCGAGAAAGATTTGGAATTGTTATCTATTCAGTTATAAAATATTACAATTAGATTTAACATTTTTTTTCTTTTTTCTTGGGAAGAAGGTTATTTAAAGTTTGGAATTAGTGCTTATAATCTGATATATAGTAATAGTATGTTATTTATATACTGATTGATTTTATGATAAAGTTTAAGGTTTTTGTATCTAATACTTAGTCATCATTTATGTAATAATCATTTAATTCTTAGTTAACAGTGAAGAAATGTTGTGAAGGGTAGATGATTGAAAGGAGGAGGAAGGAATCTTTTATTAGTGTACAATTTGGAGTTGAAGTTTTTAAAAAAGATAAGGTGGAAATCAAAAAAATTTAATTTAATTTAAATTTATTTTATTGATATTATGCCCTGTACTCTCTCTGGGAAGTCCGGGGGGGGGGGGAGAGGGGGAAGGAAGGGGGTGGGTTAGGGGGGAGAAAAATTAAAAAAAATGTTTGTACTTTCTATTTAATGTTTAGCTATTATCTATGTAATTTTGTACTAATAAAACTTTTTTGAAAAAAAAAGATTAATAGAAGTGCAGACTTAGTAAATAGTTTGACAGTGTTGAGGGAATTATTTGTTTAGCAGAGTGATGGCATTCGGGAAAAACCTGTTCAACCTCTAGTTGTTCTGGTGTGCAGTGCTCTATAGTGTCGTTTTGAGGGTAGGACTTGAAAGTTTGTGTCCAGGATGTGAGGTGTCTGTAAATATTTTCACAGCCCTCTTTTTGACTCGCGCAGTATACAGGTCCTCAATGGAAGGCAGGTTGGTAGCAATTGTTTTTTCTGCAGCTCTAATTATCCTCTGAAGTCTGTGTCTGTCTTGTTGGGTTGCAGAACCAAACCAGACAGTTATAATAATAATAATATAATAATAATAATATAATAATACATTTGCTTCTTTCTCACTAGTTATAATATATTCTTAGTAATATGAGTGTTTTGAATTTAATAGATTTCAGCTAGAACGAGAAGAACTCGCAATATGTTATATTTAATCATCCAGTTTCGAAACATAGATGCTTGGCTAACTTAGGCTTTTGCTTGAGGGAATTGGCAACTATGCATTATTTTTCATGAAGCAAATTTTCATTCCAAGATCCTCTGCTGTGAGCAAATTTATTCTTTTTTAATTATATTGTGTTAGGCACACACGGAAGTCATTCAGTCTACATACTATGCCAGGAAAATAAATCAATCTCTCCAGAGATTAAAAGATCGCTCGTCTTGCCTAAAGAACATATATGGTCATTTATCTGTCACCAAAGGATTGGTGAATGTCTTTACTACTCAGAGTATGAAGTGCTATTTGGTTTCAGTACAGCTAGACTTCTGTGTAAATCAAATTATCTGATTTCCATTAACGGCCACCTTGGACTATCGAAATTTTCATTTGCAAAACAGAACAGTAACCAATTACAAAATTACAACACCCTCAAATTGTTGTGATAGAAATCCTTCAAAATGATACATACAGTTTACCTTAAGAAGAAAGTAGATAAAAATGTTACATGATGTCAGTTTATATAACTTCAACCCCTTGCATTCAGGCATAGCATAATGTGACATCTGTATCTGTCTTCTCTGAGTACGCAAGAGAAGGTGAAATATATATATATATATACCATTCTAAAAGTGTTTTTACATCTCCTTTCTAGAAACCACTGAAAAACAGGACCTAGATAGCTCCTAAAACTAATATTGTATATAATCATCAAAACCATGAAGCTTTGCACATTCCTGATAGGAGAATATCATTGATTAACATCTGGCTACCAGTCTTTGAAGAGTTTCAATAAAACTGGAGCACTCACATGGTGCTTCCTAGTGGTTAATGTAACTACATATACTTTGCATATAGAAAATCATTTTTGTACATTCGTACATGAAGTACTTGACTAATAAATGTTGAAATGAACCATATGGGAGATCTAGACTAACCTAGAAAACAGAATGCTGTTTTTTAAGCATGTGGCTTATTAATTTCCACATTAGGCATTTTTCCTGGGAAAATAAGAATGGTTGTGAAAAGAAAAAATGATTTAATAATCTTCACAGATTCAGTCTAGCTTGCCCCCTTGCTCCAAACTATTTCCTCTCCTCAGCCTTACCAGTGTAATATCTTCTCAAATCAATCATGCCTCTTTGTGTGTGTGTGTGTGTGTGTACATGTAATCAGTTCGAGCAATTTTGCTGCATTCATTGTTATATAGTCCATTATTTTATCCTTATCATGGCACTTTTGTCTTGATGACGTTTGTATGTAGTAGGCAGCATGTTCTTAGGCAACAAAAATACCCTTTTCTTCTGTTTTATTTTTTAACCTATTATTTTTAAGCTACTATGTGTCTAGTAAAGAGCACGGGGCCCCCATGGTTAGGACACTGTGTTGACAAGTAGCAAGCCTGTGTTCAAGACCCAAGTGCTGTCATTTGCTCCAGCTCCTGCCAGGGACATGAAAGGAGCCCCCAACTGTGCATCAGAGGTGGGTTCCTCCCAGTTCGGACCAGTTCTATAGAACTGGTAGTAACTTGGCGGCCTGAGTCACTGGAAACGGCAGCGACCCAGGCCTGCCACACCAGCGAGACGGTTCTCTCGGTGGTGCCATAGGCACCGCCATCTTGTTTTTTGCTTCTGCGCATGTGCAGAAGCTTTTTTTTATAGTACTGTGCATGCACAGAGGGTCATTTCCGGGAAGTGACGCACGTGCACAAAACGTGCACTTCCGTCGCAATGCGAACCGGTGGGGAAGGTAAGTAGAACCCACCCCTGCTGTGCATCCCCTGGGCAATGGTGATTTACTTGCAAATCCTTTCAACTCAGAAGTACGTTGGTGCTTTTGACATGAGGACAATGCAATGTGTTCTAGTGTGGTATGATTTTCTTCACTTTCTTTAAAATTGTTCATGGAATACTTTGGCTACCAATTTCTAATCTCATATTAAATGATTGTTTTTATAAGATGTTTAGATTACATTTCAGCAAATACAAATGAGATTGTTTCAATAAACTTTCTTCCTTGGTCTTAATATAATCATTAAGTGGTCATATATCTTCCTCCACAGTTTGTTTTACCGCAAGAATCCACACCCACCAGTCTTGTTTCGAAGATATCATCTATCAAGATAATTAGAACTTGTAGGACATTATTCATAGACATTGTCAGAGTGCGCACTGTGTGACTATTTTGAGACAACCCATGAGCAAAATACAGTAAACAGAGGTTTGTCTTTCAAATAGTGGTTTATCTACAAGGAATATATACATATACGTACTACGCAAAGTCAGGCAATCAATCATCAACTACAGCACGGAAGCACACATGGAGAGTAGAGAGACGCCCTCACAGGGCCTGCCTTATAAAACAGCCTCTTAAAGTGATAACAGTTAAATAACCCTGCTGACTCATTCTCATTGCATCATCATTTCAGTATTACAGCATTACAACATTACAGCAGCTGGTCAGCTATTAAATAATCATTACCCTGACAGACATCATCAATTTTCTGGTTTGCAAGTACCATCTGAGTTCTATCAATTATTCCTGAAGTATATCTCCCTTGATTCAACAGCTCTGAAAACAGTTTTCCATCATTTAGGCTAGACTCTAGAATTTTCCTTAATTGCTTGCAATATTCTGAGTTTTTTTTTTCTTTATTTGGCTGTGCAAAATATCTGATGTTTCCAAGATTCCCAAATATTTAGCTTGATCAGGTGCTAGAGTTTTCAACTCTGTTTCATTTACAAGTTGAATGCATTCTTGTCAGTTATGATTTTTGGTATCATATTTATCAAGTCCAAATTACATTATACGATCACTACTGAATAACTGAATAGCATTTAGTAATGATTTTGATTTGGCAAACAATTTTAAGCAATGTTAAAAGTTGCTTATAAAGCAAGTGCTTCCCATGCCTTAACTGAGAATTTATAAGCTAAATGCAGTATTAATAAAAATGTTGTTAGGAATTTAATTACAATTGCTAATAGAAAAATTAGAAATCAGATACATTATATTGTCTAAGCAAATTATGAAAAATTATATACATCAGTAGCCTTAAGAAACACTGCAAATGTTTGAACATTCTGTGACTGTAGTTTTTATCTTCCTTGTTTGGTTGATATTTCACTAAACTAGTGCCCAGTAATATATATGTGACAATAATAATGTATTAATATGAATAGCACATTGATTGATAGAATCATAAACCACTTTATTCTTTTAACAAGCATTTGTCTGATATTAGCAGCAAATGTTAGATGAGAGTATGAAATCATTTTTCCCATGTAAACATTTACAAAACATACATATTTAAGCTAAAATTTGTATGGCTTTTGAACCATATAATTCTATTTTCAGTGCTAGAAAGTAAGAAAGAAACAGATTGAAAATTGCCAACTTTCAAGGTCTCAAAATCAGAAAAAAAATCAGTTAATGAAAACCATGTTTCAATTTTTAGAAACACTGCATTTTTTTATTTACACATACGCTTGGATGCAAATCTCCCATGTGTTTCTTTACACACTATCCCAAAACATTTGTTGTCATGTTTTATTATATTTAGCCAACAAAAAAGCAATACTTATAACAGAACATTGAGTACTGATTGAGAACATATTTCTGGATTCTTAGAAATTGTCAGTAATTCTGTTGTGGTAAATCAGATTTGATGGAGAAATATCAGGATACAAATCAAATATTATTTTATATGCAGTAATGAGAGAATTTAGAACTTAGAAAACCTCACAACTGTTGTTTGCTTGTGAATGAATAAAATATGGATATCTTATTTATTTATTTTTGTTTTTACAGGTAAAACAAAATGGCTGCTTTTTTCAAAAATAGTTTCATTTAAAAATCTTGTTTAGCTCTTTCTTGTAAAATCAGTGGTTACAAGCTCACAAGGGATAAGGTCACAAGGGCATCTGCTTCCAAAATTGCTGAATTTTCTGCAATTTACCTTTTGTACAATGATTAATGTTAATACACTAGATACTAGATAGCTCTTAACTGAGTAATTAATTGCTTGTCCAATTACTTCTCTGTCATCCAGGACCATACCAAAAATATATTTTTATTGATTGTTTATTATACTATAAATAGTTCAGTTAATATTTATTTTCGGACTACTTGAAACTTCAAGGAAGATTTCTGACTGTTATAGAGAAAAGACAACAGCCATAAGAGTAGAAAAACAAATGTTTTTCTACTCTTATTATCTACTTATTATTCTACTCTTATTCTACTCTTATTCTACTCTTATTATCTCTCTTTTTCTACAAACAACGAAGATTGTAACATACACAATTTATATTACAACCAAATGTCATTACATATTGATCACACAAGTGTGAGGAATGAATACAAGCAAGATTCAGCAAATGGTCTGATACACTGAGCACTCCCTGTAAATCCGAATGTTCACCCAATTTTTGTGACAATAATTCAGTATCATTTAAGGTTGTGAAATCTTAACCTGTGTGTGTGTGTGTGTGTGTGTGTGTGTATTAATGGAGAATAATTGAACCAAATGTCCAAATACAGGTAGTCCTCAACTTAAAACAGTTCATTTAGTGACCATTCGAAGTTAAATGGCACTGAAAAAAGTGACTTATGACCATTTTTCACACTTATGACCATTGCAGCATCCCCACGGTCATGTGATTTACATTCAGATGCTTGACAACTGGTTCATATTTATGACGGTTGCAGTGTCCCATAGCCACTGTATATGATCTTTTGTGACCTTCTGACAAGCAAAGTCAATAGGGAAGCCAGATGCACTTAACAACTGTGTTACTAATTTAACAACTGCAGTGATTCACTTAACAAATGTGGCCAGAAAATGGGGCAAAATTCACTGAACAAATTTCTTACTTAGCAACAAATTCTGGGTTCAATGTGGTTGAAGTCAAGAACTACCTGTAATTAACCAAACAATTATACTAAATGTCAAAAGAAAACAGTGATCCTCCACCATGTAGCAATTTTATGCCTTCTTCAGCCCGGAATCAGTGGTGGGTTCCTACCGGTGCAGTCTTGCCTGTTGGTCGCCGCAGAGCCGAAGAAGCTGTTGGCGTTCGTGGCGCGGGGCTTCCCCCGCCCACTTTCCCCAGCCGCCGGGACGCCGCCATTTGCGTTCTTTTGCCCTCTGCGCAAGCAGAACGCTTTGCACATGCGCAGAGGGCAAAAGAACGCAAACGGCGGCATCCCGGCGGCCGGGGAAAGCGGGCAGGGGAAGCCCCGCGCCGCGAACGCCAACAGCTTCTTCGGCTCTGCGGCGACGAACAGGCAAGACCGCATCGGTAGGAACCCACCACTGCCTGGAATGATACAATGAATGGATTAAGGCAAGGAAGTGATGAACAGTTTGACCAGAGCCAATCACTTAAGAAAATGATTCGTGTAGTATTGGGGTCCTAAAGGTGCTTTTTCAAGAGGCAACTTAAAAATATCAAGTTGCCTCTGACCAAGAGGGTCAGATCCAGCCAGAGCTGGAAGAAGCTTCTTGGATGAGAAGCGAAACATCTTCAAAGAAAAATCAGAAAGTCCAGTTGCCTCTTGAAAAAGCACCTTTGGGACAACCATGACCTGGATGACTGAGAATTTCCATAGACATGTAGTATTGGGGTTTTTTGGCCATGCATTGAGTGGAGATGTCTTTCTAATATTTCAGTCAACGGTTGAGCCTTGAACACTCTTCAGACAAGGCCTAAGTGCTGCAACTTCCCCACCTGCCTTACTGCCCCCCTCCCAGCTGCAAAAAAAATTATGCTCTTTTGGCCGATCTGCACAGTGGCATATAGCAGCAGAAATGAAATTGCCAAATTACCTATGCAATATATATAAATGCTGTACAAGTATATTTATTCTATTTTCCTAATTATTCCCTTCAGAAATACCTTGTTGTCATGGAATCATTAATCACAGTAGGCTAGGTACAAAATCAACTTACTGAAAAAGTTTATGCATAAATTCTAATACTCATTCTAGTACTGAGGAGCATTTTAAATGCCATGCTTTCTTCTGGAGCCAATTTAAGGTAAAATGTGCTACCAGATACTAGAAGCTACATCGTAGTTGAGACTAGGTTCCCCTGGGGTTGCTGTCTCATTGGGGACATATACACATTTGTTAGCAACATGGTGCATGGTTGAACTGAATTAATGCTGCCATGGCATATGTCTTGGCTAGAGGAAGGGGTCTTGATATAGCATGGGGCATAGTGGAGAATAAGACCCCAGGCTGCTTTTTGCTCTTGTATGCTTTGCTCTGGTTCTGCCCTAATTGAAAATGAGTGAAATCCATTTGTATTTGTATTTTTTTGTATTTGTTTATTTGTCAAGCATATATGATTATAAGCAAAGTATAAACAGTAAAACATGATTGAATATATATGTAATAGTACAAGCATGAATAAGAGTAAAAGAGGTATGAATATATGGGTACATTAGGACAGGAACGGTAGGCACGATTGTGCGCTTATGCACGCCCCTTACCGGCCTCTTAGGAATGGGGTGAGGTCGATGGTAGATAATCTGAGGTTGAAGTTTTTGGGGTTTGGGGAGGAAACTACTGAGTCAGGTAAGGTGTTCCAGGCATTGACCACTCTGTTATTGAAGTCGAATTTTTTGCAATCATGTTTGGAGTAGTTTACATTAAGTTTGTATCTATTGTGAGCTCATGTATTATTGGGGTTGAAGCTGAAGTAGTCGTTAACAGGTAGGACATTGTGGCAGATAATTTTGTGAGCTACACTTAGGTCAGATCGAAGGCGGCATAGTTCTAAATTTTCAAGTCCCAAAATTTCAAGTTTGGTTTCATAAGGTATTCTGTTGTGAACAGAGGAATGTAATACTCTTCTTGTGAAGTATCTCTGGACCTTCTCAATTGTGTTAATGTCTGATATATAGTGTGGGTTCCAGACAGATGAGCTGTATTCAAGAATCGGTCTAGCAAATGTTTTGTATGCTCTGGTTAAGAGTACAATGTTACCAGAGAAGAAGCTACGCAAGATTAGGTTAACTACTCTTAATGCCTTCTTAGCTATGTTGTTGCAGTGGGCTCTGGCACATTTAATAGGAAGTCATCAACAGTCCATGTTATCTGGATCATTGTTGGGATTGTATGTTTCTTGAGTGTTGTTGCTTTACAGCTCCCTGTAGAGAAGGACTGTTCACTTTCCCTGTTATTGGTAAGGAAATATCTTTTGGTGCAAGGACTATATTCAATGTATAATCAATGCAAAATCACACATACACACCCCCTCCTGAAATCATAGGTATTCCTACTGAGATTTTATGAATACAATAAAAATATTCATTCCTAAATAATAATAATAATCTAAAAAGCATTTAGTGAATTAATGCAGTCCTAGGAACTGGCTTGAATTTTCACCATGTCCTTTTGTCAATAAAAAGACTGTTTTCAGAGTAAGAAGCACAAGGAAATCGTTCAAATAACAATAGGTAATCTAGGAGGCCTAGTTCCGGGTGTACTGCTAATTTGCTGTGTGTTGATAAAATTCCCAGTTCTTTTTTTTTATTTCCGTTTTTTTGTCAGCCATGAGAGATCTTCATTTAGATTTATGAGCCAGAAGATATATGTACAGTAACCAAACAATTTTCATTGCTACAATTACCCAGAAGCAAGGAATACATTATGTAACATTCGTTAACACCTACAGCCATTTTTGTACAGGAAGACAGAGCATACTTTAAAACACAATTTCAATATAATACAGTTCAAGCAGATAAAACAGAAACACTTAAAATATTTTAATTTGTACTTTTGTCAGGGAAAAAAAGGAATTTTTTTGGGACACTGCAAATGAGAAACTTAAAGCCACAACGTATTCCATAACCTTCCCAGACATAAGTACAGTTTTTTTGGTCTAATTGGGTTCATGATAAGAGCAGGAACAGTAAAAGGAAAATCATCTAATTTCATAAAATCCCAATTGAGGAAAAAAACTAAGCGCCCAAAGCATTTTTCCTCTATTTTTAATTCCAAACACATACTGAATGAAAGAACAATTAATTTTTGTGCCCCCTCCACAATTTTTTTCTTTTTGGAAGACTAGACTAGATTAGACTAGACTAGACTACACTAGAACAGAACAGAACATTTTATTGGCCAAGTATGATTAAACACACAAGGAATTTCCTCTACTAAGAGTACTACTCTTACTATTTATTTAGTCTTACTAGTACTACTAAAAGAGTAGTAAGACTATTGCTCTTTTATATATTTTTTCTCCTTTACTTTGCTCCAGTATTATTCTTTTATATTTCTCAAGAAATGTTTTTGTATTTCTGAATACACTATACACTGTATATTTCACATATTTGGCAAATATTTTTTTTACTTATCACATTTTTGAACCACCCATCTACTTCACAGAGGGACTCTTCCTTAATGTGTAAGACTTAACATTGAAGCTTACAGAAACCCCACACAGAGAGATCAGTATTTACATTTTGATTCTCACCACCCACTGGAGCACAAAATGGGAATGATCAGAACTTCAAACCACAGGCTGAAGTCTTGTCTACCAGCAAAGAACTAAGGAAATGAAAAAGAACGGAAACACATCAAGGAAGCCCTCAGAACTTGTAGCTATCCCAACTGGGCCTTCATCAAATAATAATAATAAAAAGAACCAGCAGGAGCTCTTTCATAACAGACAAAGAAGAGAACAACAAAGCAATGTTGTCATTCCATTCATTGCAGGAAAATGTGAAAAGCTCAGGTGGATTTTCAACCAACACAATATACATACACACTTTAAACCCAAAAATACATTAAGATAGAAGCTTGTCCACCCCAAAGATAAAACACTCAGACACAAACTGAGCAATGTGATATATACAGTACAATGCAGTGACACATATACAGATCTACATATTGAAGAAACAAAACAACCACTTTACAAATGCATGGCACAACATAGGAGAATAAACCCATTTGCATTTGAAAGACAAAGGTCACTCTTTTGAAGACAACAAAGTCCACATTCTGGATAGAGAGGACCACTGATTTGAAAGAGGGCTCAAAGAGACCATCTCAGAGGTGGGTTCCTCCCAGTTTGGACCGGTTTGCCTGAACTGGTAGCAACCCGCTGGTCACGTCACGATGACATCACGGAACTGGATCGGTCGGTGCCTGTCTGTGGAGGCCACCATCTTTTTTTGGAATTTTGTTTTTATTTTTTGGAGGGGGATTTTTCCCGGGTTTTTTTCCTTCTGTGCATGTGCAGAAGCTGAGTTTCCAGCACTGGGCATGTGTCGCCATCTTGTTTTTGGCTTTTTGGGGGGAAATTTGTTCTGATTTTTTGCTACTGCGCATGCGAATGCGTGCAAAGCACACGCGTGCAGCACGGGAGTAAGCGAACTGGCAGCGAGGTAAGTTAGAACCCACCCCTGGACCATCTACATTGAAATTGAACAGCTCTCTCTCTCAACAGAGGAGGAGGGATATGACACCACCTGTTTATATCACAGTCCTTTCACAATTCCAAGAAGGTTCCATACCCATTTGCACTATTTAAGTAACCCTGAGGGCACAGATAAACTTCCAAGTGGCCTCAGAGAAAGTGCTAACAAGATGAAGGCAACAAATATAAATCCTTCCATTCTTCACCATTCAGTCAGAACTGAAGAAACTTTTTGGATGAGAAGTAAAACGTCTTCAAGGAAAAACCAAGAAAGTCCAATTGCCTTTTGAAAAAAGCACCTTTGGGACAACCATGACCTGGAGGACTGAGAAACTCCATAGACATTTCCCTGAGGATGGGCTCCAGCATGAGTCAGAAAGCTCGGAAGACTAAACCTATGGTCCCAGTGGCCGACCCAGATTGGATTCTGCAACATTATCCTGGGACAAGTATATCTGCCTTCATTCATAATTACCGTGGTTAAACAATCATTTTGTTTGGCATAGTTTGCAACTAATGTTTACAGGTTTGGTTTGAAGATTTAATGTCCCGTTTCCTAATCCTTTTTGTCTTCAGAGCCGAGGTGGTGCAGTGGTTAAAAGCAGCACTGCAAGTTCAGCTGACTGCTAGTTCAGCAGTTCAGCTGTTCAAATCTCACCAGGCTCAAGGTTGACTCAGCCTTCCATCCTTCTGAGGTCGGTAAAATGAGGACCCAGATTGTTGGGGGCAATATGCTGAACTCTGTAAACCGCTTAGAGAGGGCTGTAAAGCACTATGAAGCGGTATATAAGTCTAAGTGCTATTGCTATTTATAAATGAAATACATTCTCTGAATTGTTATTAAACATGTGATATCAAGACTCCAGGAACTGGCATGGCATCCAATCAATGCAAAACATAATAAACCTCTAATTTTGGTGATTTAAAATTATTTGTGTTGATGGAGCTTAAAAATGTATTTCTTTCTTTCTTTCTTTCTTTCTTTCTTTCTTTCTTTCTTTCTTTCTTTCTTTCTTTCTTTCTTTCTTTCGCAACCCTACTACACTGCTAATTCATATTGAGTTTCAATTGTAATTCCAAGATACTTTTCATGTATACTATTAGAAAGCCACCTATCCCCCAGCAATGTCTGTACCTGTGCATTTGATTTATTTTGCATAAGGGAAAAGGGATTGCACATGCCTGTATTTAAATTGTTATTTTTAACTTGCTTCTTTGAAGCGGCAAGACCTTTTTGATTTTCTAAACTGTTAATGTCTCATTCAATTTTGTGTGCTGTACAAATCTGACACATTTTCTCCTTTATATAATTCAGATCATTAATAAAATTGTTTCACAATACTGGTCTGTGACAAACCCATTTCATATGTATCCTATAAAATGAAGAACAGTTGATGAGAACTCATTAAATATCATTTTCAAGTTAGCTATATGTCCACCTAATACAGTTATTATTAGAGCCCAAAATTTAAACAGCATGTCATGGGCATTTTATCAAATGTTTTGCTCAGATCAGGATAAAATTCATAGCATTCCCACAAGCTACTGAAATAAGATTAGACTGATAAAATTTTGTGATAAACCCGTGGAGCTCTCTAGTAATCACTATATTATTTTCAAAGTGCTTATAGATTGAACACGTTATCATCTGATTAGAATCTTTCCGTATATTGCTGCTAGACTGATGGCAAAGTCCCCGCTTCTAATGATGTGTGGTTATGTGGTATACTCTATTTTGTTATTTAAATTGGTTATATGATTGTTTTAACTCTGCTATGTAAGCCACCTAGGTTTGAGGTGCTAAAAAAATACAGTTCTGCAAAAGGCCTATGTCAATCATATTCAAGCTATGAATCTGCTCTTCGAACCTAATTCTTAAAATTACCTAATTGAGTGCATACCTTATTTTTAGAGAACATTGAGAATAAAAGTTGAGTAGCTCTGTTCTTTCTCTGTTATCTTTTACTCAGCTTTTCTAAAAATTTATTGTTAAACATATCTGAATAAGTATTTTCTGTATTCATAGCATCTTTTAGTTTTATATACCACAGTTTCTGTGATGTTCAAAGTGAGCTTGGGTTTAAGAAATTAGAAAAACATCTGTGCTGAACATCTGTGCTAAAGTTAGGTATACCCGCACTAGAGAAAAGGGGAAAGACATATTCCCAATCCAGGTAACTTGAATAGTTATTTCCAGAGAAGACCAACAAATGATAGGAACAGAAACAAGTTACCAAGGCAACTGGCCTTGAAAGGGACAAAGTGAGAACAAAGGAAAGAAATGAGCTGATTAGATACCTTTAATTGTAGAAGTCTTCTTTTTGGGTTTTTTTTTTACTTTGATGTGTGTGGGTTTTTTTTAGCTTTGATGGGAAAGCAAGGTCTATGCCTTAATAATATGTTGCACCAATCTCTAAATCACAATTCCCATGCATGAATCAAGACCAATCAAGTATTTTTTTTCATAATTTCTACCCATATCCCAGATCTTTTTGTTTAGAAATAGATCTGATTAATACCTGTTCCAGATAAGGCTATATAGGATAAAAATGTTCAATGTTTAAAATAAATCACTTTGCAGCATTATCAGCTGCAGCTAAAATGATACAAAAGGGTAGAGAAGATTATTTTGAGCATGTAAAATATACATTGAGCAATATAAATATACATTGCTTACTAGTGTAAACCGCTTAGAGAGTGCTTGCACTGTGAGGCGGTATATAAATCTCACAAATAAATAAATCTCATAAATAAATAAATAAATAAATAAATAAATAAATAAATAAATAAATAAATAAATAAATAAATAAATGTCTTTTTCTAGTGCATCTGAAAGAAAAATGTTTTTCTTTTTTTTAAAAAAGGGAAGATTTTATACCTGCACCATTTACAATACTGCATTCTAACCACTGGTGGCACAGTGGTTAGAATGCAGTATTGCAGGCTAACTCTACCCACAGTCTGGAATTCGATCCTGAAGTGCTCGAGGTTGACTTAGCCTTCCATTTTTCTGAGCTCAGTAAAATGTGGACCCAAATTGTTGGAGGCAATATGCTGATAATGTAAACCACTCAGAGACTGCTGTAGAGCACTATGGAGCAGTATGTAAGTCTGAGTGCTATTGCTATTGCTACTACAAATTAAACATTGATCTTTTTTTAGATCTCAACAACATTTTCTTCACTTTTAGTTTTCATTACTTTTTTCATAATTAGAAAGGTGTCAAAGACGATGCAGTGCTGAATGGACTACCTTAGTGGGAAGTTTCTTCTCCATCTTCAGATTCAGAGGATTTCTGGTAACTATTAGATTTTTCATAGCATTAATTCAGTCATGCAGTGCAAACATCTTGATTTGGCTGACAATTATTGCTAAGTCACCCGGAAAGCCAGAGCTGGATGCAGGCCACTGAAATTTGGTAGCCAAGTTTGCTTTCTTTTTAATTAAACTATTAAGATGAGATGGCCATTAAAGCAAAAAAAAAAAAAATAGAATGAGTTTGCGCCTTGAGATATGAGTCATTTATTACTTTGTCAGTAACTTTTTCTAGTAATTTGAAGTAAGTTTTATGCATTATTTGAGTCTTGTTTCATATTAATGTTTGTCTCACTAGTTCATGTTGCAGATGGAACCTCAAGCTGTAACAGCAACAGTTGGGTTTTTAGACCATACAGTTTTTTAAAGACAGAATTTAAAACAGTCTTCTCTACATCTAACATAGGTAACAGAATAACAGAGCTGGAAGGAGGTCTTTTAGTCTGGCCGTTTGCACAAGCAAGAGACCCTATACCATTTCAGACAAGTGGACTTCCAGTCTCTTCTCAAAAGCCTCCCATGATGGAGCACCCACAACTTCAGAAGGCAAACCATTCCACTGGTTAATTGTTCTCACTGTTAGGAAATTTCTCCTTATTTCTAAGTTGCTTCTCTCCTTGATTAATTTCCATCCATTTTTGTCAAATCTTCATGATTTATTTATTTATTTATTTATTTGTGAGATTTATATACCGCCTCACAGTGCAAGCACTCTCTAAGCGGATTACACCAGTAAGCAATGTATATTTATATTGCCCCCAACAATCTGGGTCCTCATTTTACCTACCTCGGAAGGATGGAAGGCTGAGTCAACCTTGAGCCGGTGAGATTTGAACCGCTGACCTGCGGATCACAGTCAGCTAAAGTGGCCTGCAGTACTGCGCTCTAACTGCTGCGCCACCTCGGCTCGATTTGACTATCTTCTCCAATCTACTAGGATAATTTGAAGATGTTTGCCCAGAGACTTGCCTCAGTCTTGTCTCATAGCAATTTAGGATTGCACTGTTTCTATAGTGAAATATAGACTACTATATAGACTTCTATATAGACTATATAGAATTCTATATAGACTTCTATAAAGACTATAGTTTCTATAGACTTGAAATATTGGGATTAGACTATTTAGAACTATGTCGCCTTCGATCTGATCTAAATGTAGTTCATAAAATCATATACCAAAATGTCCTTCCTGTCAATGATTACTTCAGCTTCAACCGCAACAATACACGAGCACGCAATAGATACAAACTTAATGTAAACCGCTCCAAACTCGACTGCAGAAAATATGACTTCAGCAACAGAGTGATCAATGCCTGGAATGCACTACCTGACTCTGTGGTTTCTTCCCCAAACCCCCAAAACTTTAACCTTAGATTGTCTACAGTCGACCTCACCCCATTCCTAAGAGGTCTGTAAGGGGCGTGCATAAGCGCACCACCGTGCCTACCATCCCTGTTTTACTGTCCTATTGTCCTCATTTATCTGTACTTTTTTTTGCTTATGTTATGTTTATACAAACACCTACTATCTTGCACATGTATGACAAACAAATAATAAAAATAAAATAAAAATAGTTGTCCCGGTTCTTTGGGGTATTACCCCTGGATTGAAGGCTAAAGTTCTTTCTATGCTATGACACTGACAATACTATATATAGAAGTAGACAAAAATATAATCCACATAACTTAGATGTAAGTAAACATTTTAAATCAATACGTAGGGTCTCTTTAGAGTCCCTGATAATTTTGGGAAGATTCTGCTTGCTTATTATTGATGTATATTTTAAAGAATAAAATAATAAAAGCCCATAAAAGCAATAGCATGGGGGAAATTGACAAAAAAGTATTTGGATACAAAGTTTTTTTTATTCTATTTGCTATAAAACAAATTTCTAAAGGAATGTATACCTTCAATTTCTAATAATAGAGCCACTGAAAATGTCTTGTCAATAACCCTGCTTTTTTCCGAATTGAGGGATTTACAATAAGGATGATATTGATGATGTCAATTGCAAACTGGAATGGAACACAATATCTGGTGTTTTACCATTGTTCCGTGATCAAACAGCAATGACAACCCACTAGTATCTTTACACAATATATCAGTGTAACAGCTGAGAAAAAGGACAGGAGAAATGGAGAGAAAAGTAACAGTTTCAATAGTGCCTGAAGCAGTTTTGCAATATCAAATGTTCAGTAATCTTTCCCCCCCCCCCCAACCCTGGAGCAGGTTTCTGAGATAAAATGCTGCACAACAACATTCAAAATGAAAAAAGCAATGTGAGCCTTAAGGGCTGCCAATAGGAAACTGGCATCCAATGCATTACTGAAGGATATTTCTTTATTAGGAACTACCATCATCTCTGTAGAACTCTTTGCATTGCTGGATATTCAGCAAAATGGTAGGATTAGGTAGGGAGATGGCCTGCTATTTAAACTATGAAATAATAATATGGAATCTAGAATGTATTGATTTTGAAAGTAATTTTACTAAAAGCAAGTTTGATTAAGAGAGAAGAACATTTCAAACTCCAAAGAGGGCAGGATTTTAAACATAAACATATTAACAGAGTTGGAAGGGACCTTGCAGGTCATCTAGTCCAACCCCTGCCCAAGCAGGAGACCCTACATCTGAAATGTGAATGCTCTATCTTGAGTTATTTGTAAAAATAATAAAGGCGGGATATAAACTAACAAACAAACATACATTAATTTCCCAAATTCATACATATTCTATTCATAAATTTATTTATTGCACTTATAAGGTTATAGAATTATCAAATTAAAAATCAAAACCTTTGCTATAGCTGTTAGGTCAGAAAGGACTATAATAAAACACATAAATCCATAATTAATAAAATGAAAAAGTAGCTATGTACAATAAAATAACAATACAGAAAACAAGGGCAAGTGATGCTGTTACAGAATTATAGGAGGATAAAGAATCAAATACTCTTAAAGCAGAACAGTTGGAAAAGAAAAGAAGAGCTGTTAGAATTTATGCTTCTTTCAGGTCCTAAAGCAGGGGTCGGGAACCTATGGCTCGCAAGCCAGATGTGGCTCTTTTGATGACTGCATATGGCTCGCAGCAGGGGTGAAATCCTCCCGGTTCGCCCGGGCCAGTCCTTCGGCGTATAGCCGATGGAACTGGCGGCGGTTGCGGCGCGGAGCTTCTCCTGCCCGCTTTCCCGTCCCGGCTGAACACAATCGCCGCTTTCCCGTCCCGGCTGACCACAATCATTTGGGTTATTTTTCCCTCTGTGCATGCGCGCGCATGCACAGAGGGAAAAATAACCCAAATGGCGGCGTTCAGCCGGGACGGGGGGAGCTAAAAAACGGCCATGGCCACATCCCCGCCGTTCTCCAGCCAAGCGGCTGAAGAAGCCCCAGAGCCCCGCCGCCAACCTGCGTCTCCTGCTGGGAAGGAGCCTCTGTCGCTGTCTCTCGCTGGGTTCCAGCCACCAGACTGAGTCCCTGACCGCGGCACCGGCAGGGTTAATGCGTATGGGAGAGGAGAGAGAGCGCTACCGCCGCCGCTGCTACTTTCACCGCTTTGATATTTCGTGGGCGCGCGCGGGAGGGACCATGGAGCAGAGGCGCCCGGCAGCTTAAGGCAAGAGGCGGGTGGGAGACGCGGGCAGGAGCCTGTCGCCGCCGCCGCCACTTCTGCCATCCCCACGCCTCTCACCCCGCTCGCCGGGTGCCTCTGCTCAGCGGTCCCTCCTGCGGAGGCCCACCAAAGAAATATTGGAGCAGTGCAGCGGCGGCGGTAGCGCTCTCTCTCCTTCCCTCCCATGCAGATGATTGTTCATATTGTGTTGGAAACATGTCTTTGAAGAAAATATTCTGGCCCACTGCAAAATTTAGGTCTCCAAATATACCTAACATGGATCCCTAAATCTGAGAAACTTAAGTTCAACTTTACAAATATAGCACTTGAAACATCTTGGATATTACTAGGTGCAGATTTACAGATGTATGTCATTACTTGAGGTAATAATAATGAAACTAAAGTAGTTTGGAAGAGTCAGTGGAGAAGACCCTAATGTAAAAAAAAAAAAAAACCTCAAGGTAATTGAAAAAGAGGCTGATGAAAAGTAAGAGGCCAGGTTCTATTACTGGTGACAAAAACATAACCTTACAATAACTCAACAAAGTATTTAGTGATAGACAGTTCTGGCAAATTGATGTTCCTCATGTCACAAACTTAACAACAAAAATAAGAACTACCACTACCTCAACTTCATTCAAGTCTGTCATCTAAATTCATTTATTCCATGAAATGTGTTGCACGAGCTTCATTTGCATTCTTGTGTGTATTTTCCTTATACAGCATGAGCAAATCCCCTGCCACATGTTGTACCCAGTGCCCTATTTCATAACCATAGTATATGCCCATCTTCTATTACCAAAAATTGGAACAAAAACAACCATTTTTTGACAGCCACCTTGATGCCTCTATTTGCATCTTAAACATTCCCAATTTCCTACCCCAAATGTGAAAAGAACTGAAAATCTTTTTCCTCAGTGACTTCAACATCATTTGATATACTCTCAACAGCCCTTACAACTTCCCCAATTTAAAATTGAAAGTAAAAAAAGATGAAAGTGCTGCCCCAAATTGGACAAAAATTTCTTAAGCTAAGCTGTTTGATATGCTCATTTCTGAAACTAAGCATAAGTCAAACTTATTTTTCTTCTATTTCTTTCTGTTAAAGGATGTATAAGGCATTGGACAAGAAAGCTGTGGATGTTGACATATATAAGGCACATTCAATTTAAGTTGCTTCAATGTTATGTATCCATAACTGTTGAGTCAGAAATCTAGAAGTAGGATATAAGGTAAAGAAACAACTTTAGCTTTCAAGATTTTAATGTATTTTTCTATCCAACACCAGTAGAGGTCACTGCTTGTCCAACAGTGAGCCTACAGGAGACCCAAGTTCTGATATTACTAAATTTTAAGAAACCAGATATAGATGATTGGACTACTGTAATGCGCTCTACATGGGGCTACCCTTGAAAAGTATCCGGAGACTGCAACTGGTGCAAAATGCGGCTGCGTGAGCTGTGGTGGATGCCTCCAGATACACCCACGTAACACCCATTCTCCGCCAGCTGTATTAGTTGCCCATTGGTCTCCGGGTGCAATTCAAGGTATTGATTATCATCTTTAAAGCCCTACATGGCTTAGGACCAGGTTATCTCCGGGACCGCATACTACCTCATACATCCCTACGACCAGTTAGGTCCCACAGAGTTGGTCTCCTCCGGGTCCCTTCAACCAAACAATGTCGGTTGGCGGGATCAAGGGGGAGAGCCTTCTCTGTGGGGGCTCCGGCTCTCTGGAACTAACTACCCCCAGAGATCCGAACTATTCCCACCTTGCTGGCCTTCTGGAAAGCCATTAAGACATGGCTCTTCCTGCAGGCGGGGTGAAAAATAGATCTTAATTCCCCCATGGATGATTGGTTTTTTAACTTTTGTACTTTTTAAAACTGTTTTATTGTATTCTGATTGTTCTTTTTTTTCTGTTGTACGCCGCCTTGAGTCCTACAGGATTGGGTGGCTTATAAGAACAATAAATAAAATAAATAATAAATAAATGATTGCTAGTTTAACCTTTGCTCTTAAATAGAACAATAGAAGAGCTGAGAAAATAACTTGTACTCTAAATAGAACAAAGAGTAGAGTGAGTAACCTTTACACTTAAATAGAATGGAGGGCAGAAGATAAGCATTCCATATGGTTGGCAATGATTGACGATAAGACAAAGACAAATTCCTTGTGTGTCCAATCACACTTGGCCAATAAAGAATTTTATTCTATCTATAACCTACACTTTAGACCACAGTCTTCCTGTAGGGAAAATAAAGAACCAAAGCACAGGCAGGTGTAGAAAGGGAAACCACATTTTCCCTGGAACACCAGCGAAGAGCTTTGGAGCGGACGGCTTGGAAGGCAGCCATGAAGAGCTGCCAATAGCTGAGGCGGCCTCTCGGAAGGAGAAAGAAAGCTGTGTGAATCATCTGGGTGAGATCTATTTAATTTTGTCTTGTATACAAAGTGACTCTGATTTTAAGTGGTTCTTCTTTTGAAGAAGAAGATCGTCTAAGGGAAAGTTTGGCAAAGAAAAGCAGGGGAAGCGGAACTTAATGGCTCCCTCCCTGCATTAAGAAAAAGCGGCAAAATAACTAGGATAAAAAAGAAAAGAAATTGATTGAATAAGCTAATATTATGACTAAATTATAGTGGGATTGAAAGCAAATTGGAATTAGTATTATATTATTTACTTTCCTTTTTTTGTTTACGATTGGAATAGTTTAAAGTGGAAAGTGGAAACTTTTTGAAAGTCAAGCTGCAGTGCCACCTAGTGGCAGAAAAAAAGAAAAGAAAAGGAGAAAGGGAATTTTTGAATGACCTTGACATTTGTTGTAGTCTAAACAACATGTGGATATAGCTTTTGTTTTTACTTTCTATATCTATGAAGTGTTTTTAAAAGAAAAAAGAGTCAAAGACTGAATTAATATAGTTATTTTTGATTCTGCTTTTTTACTCTTTACGCTTGGAGCTTGAAGAAATTATTATTCACTGGTAATTTTGTTCATATGCTTTTATCTGTATTATTGGAAACTATTTTTCTTTTTTTTGGATTTTGATTTATAAGGATTATGTATTTTTTTCTCTTTTCTTTTCTGGATTTTGATTTATGAGGATCATATTGACTATTGGAATCTCTCTACTCACATATATCTTCTTTTTATTTTTCTTCCCTTTGTTTTTTCTATTTTTTGATTGGAGAAGAAATTTCTCTTGCTTCTTTTTGAGTAGCCTGAAGCTTGCCTATTTGGATTAAGGTATCAAGATATGAAGACAGTAGATAAAAATTGAATTAGGGTAACAAGAACCTGAAGACAAACAAATCCGTGACTTGGATTATAAAATTGGTAGTTTAAAGGCAGAAATAAAAATGAAGAAGATAACAACATATGCATCAACAACAACAGCGAGTTCCAGAACACAAAGAACAGCAGATACATCACCACATCAGGAAAAGATGAATCCAGAACTAAAAAATACGTTACAGGCAATGCATGAAGATATAAGAGAGGTAAAAGAAGAAATAAAGAAAGTAAATGAGAAGATAGAAAAAGTAGAGGGAGAAGTAAAGGAAGTAAAAGAGATGATGCGAAAAACAGAAGAAAGAGTACAGACAGTGGAAGAAAAACTGACATGACAGAGGAAAAAGTGGAAGAGATAGATCAAAGATTAACTACATTTGGGAGGAGTCATGAAAAAACAATAGTAGCATTAGAGATGGATAAGGCTGAGTTTTATTTAAGATTTCAAAATGTGGAAGAAGAAAAAGGAGAAACTATGGCAGAAATAATGGCAGAGATATTGGCAGAGCCAATAGAAGAGAAGATACTAAATGGCTCAGGGCCAGGTTACCTTCGGGACCACATCCTACCACATACCTCCCTACGACCAGTTAGGTCCCTCAGAGAGGGCCTCCGCCGGGTCCCATCGGCCAAACAATGTCGGTTGGTGGGGCCGGGGGAGAGGGCCTTCTCTGTGTGAGACCCGTCCCTCTGGAACCAACTCCCACCAGAGATCCGGACTATCCCCACCCTACCGGCCTTCCATAAAGCCGTAAAAACATGGCTCTTCCGGCAGGCGGGGTGAAAAAGAAGATCAGATTCCCCCATGAATGAATGTTTTTTAAAATAATGTTTTTATCTTTTAAATTGCTTTTACTGTTTTATTGCACGTTTCTTATCTATGCTGTACGCCGCCCTGAGTCCTACGGGATTGGGCGGCCTATAAGAACGTTTATTAAATTAAATTGTTAAATTATTAAATTACCCCTGTCCCTGCTGATCCAGAGGAACCTGCTGGATGGAACGAATGCCCAGCAGGTGCTGGACCACTTCATCCATAAGGGTTTTCTTGGAGGGCACCCTGGATATGGGACATCGGATGAAAAACCTCGGGAGAAAGGAGAGAAACTCTAGAGAAAGACCCTGGCTAACTGTGTCCAGTACCCATCTATCCTGGGTTGTCTGCTCCCAGACAGAGGTGAAGAGAACGAGCTGACCCCCCTATGGGAGGATTGGGAAGGACCCTATCTGGAGCGAAGGAAAGGACACCCTCCTCCTCCCTTGAAAGGTTGCTTGAACTACCTGCCCCTCCCGGATCTCTCCGTAGGCTGGCGCTGCCGAGATCCAGACTGACCTTGGGACTGGGAGAAGCTGAAGCCCTGGTCAGTGGCCCAAAAGGGCCGTTGGGAATAGGGGAACTGGTGGAAGTTGCCTTTCCGGGAGACAGAAGGCAGCACCTTTCTCCTATCTCAAGTCTCAATGAGTATCAGGTCCAAGGCGTTGCCAAACAGATGTTGACCACAGAACAGGGTGGTGGCCAGGCTGGTCACCAGGTGATGGGTGTCTATGGACCACTGACAAAGCCAGTGCATACACCTTGTGACCATGGAAGCCGCTATCACCTTGGAGGTGAACTGGGAGGCATGAAGGATAGCATCTGCTGCAAACTGGGTGGCTGCGAAGACCTTGTTTAGGTCCTGTTGCGCCCTTACATTGGATGCTGGAATGTGCTCCTGGATGAGACGCAGACAGATCAATGAGGAGCGGGCGAAGAAGGAGGCCGACGAAGATGCCTTCACCGCCCAAGCGGCCGCTTGGTGGGCCTTAATAAGGGCTTGCTCAGTCTTTTTGTCTTCTGGCCTCAAAAGGTCTTCCGAATCACCTGGCATAGTGGTCGGAGAATGCAGGGCCACTACTGGAGCATCAACTGGAAGGACAGTGAGGAGGTAGGCCAACTCTGGACCCACTTTGAAGTGTTTACAATCAAGTGAAGATGGCATAGGTCCCGAGGCCGGAGCTGACCATTGGCGCTGAACGTTGTCCAGGAATAGCTGCGGAGCCGGAACTACGTCCACCTCTAGCATAAACTCTGCAAATAATGGATCCAGAGGTTGGGAGCCCGAGGGCCCGGGAGCAGGAGAAGGATCCAACCCCGCCACAGTGCGAGCCTTATAAAGTAGGGACTTGAATAGTCCCGGAGGAAAAAGAGCGTTGGAGACCTGTTGGTTGTGGGGAATCCCCTCATCCTCTGGCAGCTCATAGTCATTATGGTCCAGATCCACTAGGGAAATGATGGTGAAACTTTTTTTGCTCGCGTGCCAAAAGGGGGTGTGCACATGCGCTAGCTCATGCACGTGTGCCCACACCCATGCCCTCCCGTGCTGCCCCCACGCATGCGCACAACCACCCCCACGCTGCCCCTTGCGCATGTGCACAGGCCTCGCTGTAGCCTCCGGACTCCTGAAGTCTGGAGACAGCAAAAAACGGCCCAATTGGCCAACCGGAAGTTTAGAAACAAACTTCCGGTTGGCCCATTTGGCCATTTTTCACCATCCCCAGGCTTCAGGAGGCTTCCCTGAAGCCTGGGGAGAGTGAAAATGGCCGAAAAGGCCATAAACTAGCTGGCGAGTGGACGCATGTGCACTGGAGCTGACATAGGGCAACGCCTCACGTGCCCTCAGATATGGCTCTGCATGCCACCTGTGGCACACGTGCCATAGGTTCGCCACCACTGCACTAGGGGGTCTGCAGCCTCCTCATCAGAGACATCAGAGTAATAGTCAGGGCTGTGGAGCCTAGGATTGGGCTCAGATCTGGACGTTCAGAGTCCGCTAAGAAAGGCCTGCCTAGAGATTGCAGGCATGCGGAGAGGCCCTGTTGCACTGCCGATGACAGCAACAGGGCCTCTGCAGAGTATCCTGATCTAGGGTAATAGAGGCCCCTGTTGAAGTGGATGTCAATGAAGAGGACACTGGAGGAACCCCAATAGGTTGAGTTGCCTCTTGAGCTGGTATAGGAGAGGGCCGTGTAAATCTAGACAGACCCCATACAGCTTCAGTGCCTCTGGCAAGAGCCAGGCTATCCAGGGCCAGCTGTTCCATGGGTGGGGAGGTAGTAGAGCCGTCCCCAGGGGTCTTGGAGGAGACGGCTGGGGCACGAGGCTGAGAGTGATCTCCCAGTGAGGCCTAGTCACAAAGCTTCTGTAGGAGCTTATCTATGACGCTCCGCCTTCTCAGAGGCCCTAGACCCCCGAGGAACCAAGGAGGCCCCTGACGCTGGGGGATTGGAGGGACCAGCCTCTTCCTCCTCTGGGGTGCAGCGATTTGTTTTGTGAAGCTGCTTGCCCCACAGCTTCTCCCTTGGCCCAGCTCCGTCTGCCATTTTGAGGCCTGGACAGTTATTTAAAATGGCCACCAAAGAGTGTTAGGTGAAAAATGGTGGCTGGCAGGAGATACTGAAACCGCAGATGCTGACCAGGGCAAGCCCTTGATGGTCGAGGCACCACACGAGCCAAACAGGGGCTCCAGCCGCTCTCCAGGCAGACAGAGGCCGGTGGAGAGAGATGTGGGGTGGGATATGCGAGCACAAGCTCCAGCGTCGGTCGATCACCACCCCCAGGCCTAGAGAGGGTCACAGATGGCAGCCACTGCAGGAGATTGGAATTTGTCGAAGCAAGTGGCAGGGAGGAAGATTGGGGCCAACTGAGGCTTGGAAGACTGGTATGTTTCAGCGCGGCACTTCCGAAGCTAATAAAATAGCTCGCGTGGCCAAACGGCCCAACTGAGGCTTGGGAAGTTGTTATGTTCTGGCGCGGCATTTCCAAAGTGGGAAAAACAGTTCACATGGCCAAACGGCCCTCCCTTGGCGCTTGGTGATCCTCCAAAGCCACCAGGCCTCCTTCGGAGTTTTAAATTGCCGTCCGGAGCTCTGGGGACGCATAGCCCCAAAAGGCAGACCAGGGCAAGCCCTGATGGACAATGCCAGTTGTTAGAGGCGCGAAAGCGTGCCGCAGCAGGAGCCGAGGCTCTACTACCAAGCGACTAGATGGAATAGCGCTTGCTCCTTAAGGTCCAGAAACAGTCAAAAATATGAAAACTCACAAACAGTAAGTCCAATGAGTCGAAATAGCCAAAATTCAGGAAGGGAGAAATGGTAGCTATGTCCATCCAGACTGAGGACCGAGTCGAAGCTGGATCCTAGGAGGGCAGATCCAGCAAAAGTAACAGACTCGGTCCTCATTCTGAGTGGATGAGGACATCCCATCCTGAATGATGGCTCCACCCACGATGGAGAAGAGTACTCCACTCCTCTACTCACAATAGAATCCCTTATGCCACCAGGCTTGAAATTTTGGGCTTGGACAATCTGGAACTGTGCCACCTGTGGTCTGATCTAAGCATAGTACACAAAATTGTCCACTACAGACTTCCGGTTCCGGATCGCTGCATCGCGGACGCTCCTCGTTGAGCGCCTTTCCTTTTCCCCGTTAAAGCCGCCAGAACAGCTGTCTGGCGGCTTGAAAGTCTCTGCCCCGGGCAAAGGGGAGAGATGAGAGCCGGACAGGTGGGGTAGAGCCCCCCCTAGTGCCCCAAGTGTCAGCTAGGGGCGCGAAAGGTGAGGGCTCCCCAGCCAGCCTGTCTCTTGCTCCGGGGACTTGGAAACCTCCGCTTTTGCGGAGCAAGATGCTGTGACCACCCGCTGCTTCGTGAATGGGATTACAACTACTTAATTGTTTAAACAAGCAGACAGAGAGAGACAGGATTTTAAAGGGCAAGTACAGATTTTTTTTTTTTTTCTTTCAACTCCACTGCTGATTTTCACTTCGGAAGAAACTAAGTAACAGTTATTAGGCTACAACATGGCGATCGGAGAAAGTGGGAGGAGAAGTGAAAGTAACTTTCGTTTCCCTAGCAGCTTTTTTTCTTATGGAAATTTTTGATTTTGAAAGTTGGCTTTACTCTCTCTGTCTCCCGATTCTGGATTAAATAATAACTGACAATTTTTTAAAAGTAAAATTCTATCTGGCTTTGGAATTTGAAAGAATTTTAAAAGAAATTTAAAAGAACTTTAACTAGAGGCTTGGCTTTTTCTTGGTTCACCACTGGAAATACTAAAATGGCTTCAAAATCTGGAAAGATTGTTTTGAATAAAAGAATGGATTATTCATCTGGTTATATTTCTAAAATGCAACTTACCACTGAGTTAACACCCCCAAAGTCTTTAACACCTGAAAATTTAATAAGTACCTTAAAGATTATGAAAGATGAACTTATTGTTGAATTTAACCAAAAAATTAGTGAAATAGATAATAAAATGCAGGCTGCTTTAAAGAATATTGACCAACAAATTAGAAATGATGTGTTGGAGGTATGTAAAGGTCTAGCAACAAATATTGAAGTTTTGGCAAACCGCATTGAAGAAAACAAACAAGTTTTGACAACTTCAGTAGAATATATAGATAAAATACAAAATGACATTGCAAATTTTGAAACAGAGGTGTTAATGACGCAATTCAGATCCATGGAATTTGCCATAAGGGTCAGGGGGTTGAAAGAAGGATTATATGAAGATTTGAAAGGAAGGATGGTGGAAGCTTTGGAGCAGGTGTCTGGACTGTCTAAAGAAGAACTAGCCAGGCAAATTGATAAAATATATAGAATCAACTCCTGGTATGCAAAACAAAAACACCTACCAAGGGATATTGTAATATACTTTACTACAAGAGCCTTACGGAATAGGATTATACAGGCGACGTTTAAAAATAACCTGCAGGTGAATGGCCAGGAACTGATGATATGGAAAGAAATTCCCTCTAAAATGCTCAAAGCCAGAAAAGATTATACCTTTCTGATTGATGAATTTAAAAGGTTAAATTTACATTACAAATGGGAAGCACCAACAGGAGTTGCAGTGAAATTTCTGGGAAAAAGATATCGGCTTAATACAACAAAGAAAGCTACTGAATTTTATGTCAACGTCTTAAAGGCTGATATATCCAAGATTCCAGAGGAAAGATGTATGAAAACAAAAGAGGAGGAGGAGGGAAAGCCATCCCTTCCTCTTCAAATCGAAACAGATTTACAAAATTTAAATGATTGGCAGAGCCAGACAGATGTCTACAGTCTGGAAAAGGAGATGGAAGATCGGGGTCAGATGGGAGGCGAGCTGACAACTACAAAATTATCAAGTTACAAAAAGATGCAACCATCATCAAGATACAACAAGATGCAGTGTTGAAGTTTATTGGACAGATGGTTGCCATTATGACTGTACTTTTCTTTTTCCCTTCTTTCCTTAATTTTTTTTTCTTTTCTTTACTTCTTGCATTCTTTTTTTTTTCTTTTGTTTTTTTTGGGGGGCTTATTCAAAGTATTATTAATTCTTTTTAAAGATTTAGAACTTTTTTGAACCTAATAATTTAATACATAGTAACATTTTGTTACTAATAGAGTGGTAGAATTTATGATGAAGTTTAAGGTTTTTGTATTATTATTTAGTTATTTTTTGTGTAATATCAATTTAAGTTTTATTTAATTGTGAGAAAGATTTGGAATTGTTATCTATCCAGTTATAAAATATTACAATTAGATTTAACATTTTTTTTTTTGGGAGGAAGGTTATTTAAAGTTTGGAATTAGTGCTTATAATCTGATATATAGTAATAGTAAGTTATTTATATACTGATTGATTTTATGATGAAGTTTAAGGTTTTTGTATTTAATACTTAGTCATCATTTATGTAATAATCATTTAATTCTTAGTTAACAGTGAAGAAATGTTGTGAAGGGTAGATGATTGAAAGGAGGAGGAAGGAATTTTTATTAGTGTACAATTTGGAGTTGAAGTTTTAAAAAAATAAGGTGGAAGTCAAAAATTTTTAATTTAATTTAAATTTATTTTATTGATATTATGCCCTGTACTCTCTCTGGGAAGTCCGGGGGGGAGGGGGGAGGGAAAGGGGTGGGTTAGGGGGGAGAAAAATTAAAAAAAATGTTTGTACTTTCTATTTAATGTTTAGCTATTATCTATGTAATTTTGTACTAATAAAACTTTTTGGAAAAAAAAAAAAAAAAAAATTGTCCACTACAATGTCTTAACTGTCAATGACTTCTTCAGCTTCAACCTCAATAATACACGGGCAAACAATCGATACAAACTCAAGGTAAACCGCTCCAAACTTGATTGCAGAAAATACGACTTCAGCAACAGAGTGGTCAACGCCTGGAATGCTCTACCTGACTCCATTGTTATATCCTCAAACCCTTACAGCTTCAACCTTAAACAGTCTACTGTGGACCTCACCCCATTCCTGAGAGGTCCGTAAAGGGGGCATGCATAAGCGCACCAGCGTGACTACCATCCCTGTCCTACTGTCCTCGTTTATTTGTATTAATTTCCTTCATTCATGTCCATGTTCATATTCATATCTGATATCTTGTACATGTTTGACAAACTAATAAATAAAAATAAATTTAAAAAATAGAATAAAACGGTGTTGGAGGAAGAGAGGGAGAATGTCCACGGCAACTTAATGTGGCCAGTAAGTTCTTGGCAGATCACCTGATTTCATCACCAGTGGAATGGGCAGCAAAGTACATTAGATTTTATACATATTGCCATTTGTGAGGAAAGCATACTTTTTTAAAAATAAGAACTGTGGTTGCCTGTTAGAAGATATGAAGATGGGCAGGGAAGATCTCTGAATGCCGTTGTGCAATTTGGTGTAATTTTTAGAAGAGTTGGAAATTGTTGGAAATACAGTATATCATGTATATGGTATATGAAGAGAGAAAGGAAAGGGGGGGAAAAGGACGGATAGGAGCCAGAAAAAGATTGAAGATTATAAATGTGAAGTCAATGGTAATGTGTAGGTGGACAAGGAAAACAGAATGAGGAAAGTTGTGAAAATCATAAACTGTAACCAGCTTGTTGGAAATGGGCGTAGTGAGGTATTGTGTGTATGGTGGAAAGGAACTGTAGCTAATTATTGACTACAATAATCTATCTTTGCTAATTATTAACAGTATTCTACTGATACAGTGAAGGACATAAATTGTTTGTGACAGACTGTGAAGTGAACAGGTCTAGGAAGAAATAATAAAATCTTGAAGTTCATGGACTTCTGGTTATGACTTCTGGTCATGAAGAACATTATCTGTGCCATTGGAAGAACTGAAGAGAGCCATGAGGGGAGAATTTGATTCTTAGATTTCTTTAGGTGATTATTTCTTGGTGTATGGAAGTCATTAAAGAAGGTACTTTTTTTAGTAGTGGCTGTGCAAATGGGGAAATAACATTTTCTTTGCAGCTTTTGCTGGTAGTTGCAGCAAAGAGCTGTGTGGCATCCAGAAAAGTTACATTTATGTTCTGCTTATTTAAGTAGAACATTGCTGAGGAGGGTTATTTGTTGTTTTAAAGGGCAGGAGGGTTAAAATAATTGGGTCTATTTTTTTATCACTATTAAATCTGTATACTACTAAATCAGTCAGACTCTCAACAACTTACAACAAGATAAAATATAAGCAAACATCTACTCCGAAGAATTGTTACAAACTTATGGTCTTTAAACTGTGAGGTACCACAAAATCTCCCCCATGCTAGACAACTTTAATATAAAGGTAAACTTTGATATAAAGGTCTAAGCCATGAGGTACCACAGAATGTCCTCCATGGTAGACAACTTCAAACTAAAGGAGAATGTCTGTCGGGAGTTGTGAGGATGGGTGCCACTTTTATGAGGATGATAATTATCCTTTCCATCAGGTAACCATCCCAATATACATCTGAATAACTTATATATAATCAACATTCAATATATTTTATCTAAAAATAAGGTCTTGATTACCCATAGCATCAATCTGGGGATGGAGGAGAAGTTCAAATTACAATTTTCTGGAAACAGGTTGCCACCATTTTCAAAGTGATATGATAGTGAAAGATGTATCACTACTTCTTGGGGATATGGGGAACATAGCCACGGTTATGTAAGGAAAGTAAGGAGAGATTAACTGAGCAGGTTCTCTTTATAAAATGATGAGTGGAATGAGTGGGGCTCACATTTGGCCAAAATGGGTAGAAGAATTTACATAAGATGCAGGAGATGGAGGCTTATCTTTAGGACATCCCCATATTCTAGAATACCCTTTTCCCAGAAATGTATCCAGTCCTTATGCTCTGGATACACAAAAAGTTGTGAAGATTATTTTATTCAGTGGGTTTTTGTCCCTTACAATATTGTGTGTTACTTTCAATGTTTTTTTTTAATATTTGTTAGTTTATTCCTATCTACCTTCAGGACCTTGTAAGAGTGAGATGATATGAAAGAAAGAATATGTACACAGACCAATTGGAAGAAACTTTTTCTGCTATGGCAGGAGTATCTTTCTCATGGATTAAGGATGCCAGTTTTGAGTGCTCATTGACCTCTGACGCCTGGAACAGCTTTTCCAATTAGATATATATTTATACCAGCTATGAGAGAAAGGTAATGTAAGCCATGCTCTAGTTTTCTCCCAGTTAGATTTTTGCAACACATCCCATCTATGGATGCCCTTGAAGAAATTCCAGAAATCCAAGATATAGTGGCCAAGGTTCCAAGCTTCAGTTAGATGTATTCTTATTAGGAGCCATGGCTCAGCTTAGCTAAGCTATATTGGCTCTCAATAGTTTTCTGAATCAAATTCAAGGTCATTGTTATAATACGTAGTTCCATAATAGGCTATCAAGTTCTTTGGCATCTGGTACTTTCTAAACTTAATGTTCATGGAGTCTCTGGCAAGATTTACTAAAAGTGATATTACAACATTTGTGATAACTATAGTTCTTTTCTAACCTCTTAATCTTAAAGTACATTAGGACAAAGCTTTCCTCATTTACTTTTTTAATTCTTTTTTTATGAAAAAGTACACTGGTGGATCTCTTTACCAATAGCAAAGATAATTGTAAATACCATATTTTTCGGAGTATAAGACGCACCGTTTTGCCCCCCAAAAGAGGGTGGAAATGTCGGTGCATCTTATACACCGAATACAGCCATTTTTGGGGCTCCCAAAGCCCCGCCACCACATCCCATTTTTGCGAAAAGCGGGCCGTTTTGGGAAATGTGGGAAAGACAGTATCACCACCAGATGGATTCATAACCGGCTGACAAACTAAACTCAAAATGTAGTCCTTAATGGAACTACATCTACATAAATTGCTATTGCTATTCACAGACTTGAACACTAGGGCCTATCTAACCAGATGAAATTCAATGGAGAGAAAAGTAAGGTTTTATACTTAGGCAAGAAAAACCCAATGTACATGTATAGAATTGGTAGAACCTGGCTCAATAGCAGTAACTGCAAGGGATGTTGGCGTCCTAGTGGACAACCAGTTAAATATGAGCCAGCAGTGTGCTGCAGCTGCCAAAAATGCCAATGCAATCCTAGGCTGCATTAACAGAGGGATAGAATCAAGATCACGTGAAGTGTTAGTACCACTTTATAACGCCTTGGTAAGACCACACTTGGAATACTACATCTAGTTTTGGTCACCACAATATAAAAAAGATGTAAAGATTCTGGAAAGAGTGCAGAGAAGAGTAACAAAGAGGATTTGTGGGCTGGAGACCCACATATGAAGAGCAGTTGCAGGAATTGGGTATGTCTAATCTAGTGAAAGGAAGGACTAGGGGAGACATGATAGCAGTGTTTGTAGGGGCTGCCACAAAAAAAGAGGTGGTCAACTTGTTTCCCAAAGCACCAGAAGGCAAGACAAGAAGCAATGGATGGAAACTGATCAAGGAGGACTAATCCAGCAACCTAAAACTAAGAAGAAATTTCTGACAGTGAGAACAATTAACCAGTGGAACGGCTTGCTTTCAGAAATAGTGGGTGCTCCATCACTGGAGGTTTTTAAGAAGATATTGGACAGCCATTTGTCTGAAATGGTATAGGGTCTCCTGCTTGAGCAAGGGATTGGACTTAAAGACCTCCAAGGCCTTCTTATTTTGTACCTTTCTTTAATCAAAAATTGCCTGACTACTCAATTCACTACAACACAACTAGCTATATAGCACAATCTATAAAAAAGATAACATAATAATATACTGTGTCAAAAACTTATCAGAAAAAGCCAACAATTATAATCTCACAGCACTGACATGTAGAGATAAACCATATTTACACACCACTCAAAACAGAGAATTAAAAAAATCTAAGAAGAAAATAGCATATCCTCTTCAGCAGCCAACACGTAGTTAAGAAGATTAATAAGGGATTAACCCAAGATGAACAATTAGGCAAAAAAAACCACCCTATAAAAGAACCACACCAAAATATATATAGGTATATAATCAGGGCCAAACTTCACACTCACAGTGTTGCTGTTATCTAATGAAAATCAAGCAACCAGGGTCAGAGAACAGCAAGGACTCAACAGTAAACAAAACATTTGAGCTTTTGCCAAAAATTCCTAAAAAATTCCAGTTTCCTATGATCAACAGACAACGATCAGTTAAGGGTGTTTCTCTATTGTATCCAATCTGGCACACGCCTACCTTGAAATATTTTCTCTGTGTCTCCATGACATTGTTTATTTTACATATCTCTACATATCTGTACATCATAAACTCCTGGCAAAGCTAGCAGAAAACATTTTACAACATTATTTATTTATTTTATTTATTTTGTCAAGCGTGTATATGAATACAAACAAAGTATAAACATTAATATGAATATATAAAAAGTACAAGCATGGTTTTGAGTACATGGTATTTTACGAAATACATGGGGACTTTAGGACAGGGACGGTAGGCACTCTAGTGCGCTTATGCACGCCTCTTACAGACCTCTTAGGAATGGGGTGAGGTCAATAATCCAATAAATGCCAATCACAAAACATCCTCCCTTGCCAAAGCATGGAACTTGAACTATATCTTGGAGTGAGGCACCAGAAGAAAGACATATGTAAACAAACCTAAAGAATGAACA